>NW_019379472.1:8169-37407 GCF_000648655.2 Copidosoma floridanum | reverse complement strand
GGGGAATCGCCGATGGAGAAAATACCGTTTCACGGTCGTTTGAATTATTTGCTTGACTTTTTTTTTTTTTTTTATTTCACCTCTCTACTTTTCGAATTGAAGGAAAAAAAAGGCTTACTCGGTGGCCACTTTTGTTGACTTTTTCGCCTCCCCTCACCAATTCCGCTTCGACGCCCATTTGGACCAAAAGTGGCTTTACCTACCAATCGTCGGTGGCACTTCATTTTTAATTAACCAATCAATAGTGCCAAGCGAAAATTCTCGTTTCGACAATACTCGCCGATGGCCTACTTTTTCCCCCAGACGCCTCTCTTGGCCCGTAAACTCTACTGCATAGGGATGTGGTACACGTAGTCGATAGTTTGCCAGTTTGAAGCCTCAAAAGCCACGGAAGGGCCCCGATATCCTCAAATTCGCGAGTCTTGGACTCTGGACGGGAAACCGCGGCCTCCGGCACATTTGCTGCTGCTAATCACTTTCTAATAAAGCAATTACGCGCACAGACTTCAAAGCTAGCCCCCTATCCTGGAGGAACCAGGTACTGAGATTAACAAACAGAAATCGATAAAATCGGCAAGGTAAACTAAATTTGGTGATAACGTGGTTTGTGATTTAGCTTCGACTTTCACGGCTATGGACATTAATTTACGCAAAAAACAATTCATGGATTGATACGTTTTTAAGTAATAAACATGGTTCAGATGTAATTTTATTCAGTGTGATAAAAGTGAGTTATGTGGGTCAAATGGTAAAGAGGACATACGAGCGACAATGTCGATCAGTTGAGGGTCAAGTTTGGTCCCTTTGATCATGATTCGAATTAGAACTATCGTGATGATTCCCTATCACATAGGTGTATATAGAAAATATACATTATATTTAATTAATCAGCATTTCACTCATACACTTCTTCAACAAATTTTTTTTATAATATTTTAATAAACAGTATTTTTTATGTGGCTATTGTTTGTAAAGTTATGAGTGTTCAAACTTGATAAATAGTATTACTATTTTTTATAATGTTCATATACTCCAGTATTTGTAAATCGGTAATATTGTGATTTGAATGACTTTTGTATGAAACCTTACAGTGAGTATTGCCTATTTATTCTGTTGATGAGTTTCCCAAAAAATCTCGACATATTTCAAGATTTATGTTTTTTTAGCAGTCCGAGGGAGAAAAACATAAATAGCCGATAGAGAGAGAAAAGAACGTACAGAATGAACTTTCGTCATCCTCCGGATAAGCGGAGATAGCACCTGTATTTCTTTTCTTACATTTCCCCCCAAAGTAATATTCTTCTCTCTCGCTATTTAGTTCCAAAGTCACTCACTTGTGGGAACGAAATAAGACACATGTCAAACTACTGGATGTATTAACTCACAAGAAAGCCAACAATGGGGGAAACATCGATTCGGAGATTATTACGCATCGCCCAGGAATGTATGTGGCAGCAGTAATGACACTTTCATCTAAGCTCAAGCGGAGTTACCGCTAGAATCCAGCGATCGTCAAGCAAAATGTGTATAGTTACTTTTTTCGTAGGGGGAAAAGGAGATCCTTAGTAAAGTGATGTCTATCTTTTTGTCTCATCACAATTGGACCGTAGAAACGTCTTCCATAATCACAAAACTTTTAGGAACAGTATACTTCGTTTCCCACCCACTTGGGGCTGCATCTGCGTAAATCAAAGTGACGCTTATGGTTGTTAGCTCAGTCCACGTGCAGCTCTTAAAATTACCGCCCCACACGAATCGGCGATTTGTTTGTCCTCCCACGTTTTAAATCAAAGACAGTAGTGGAGAAAAAGGGAAGCAGCTTCGCAAAAGTAGAACATAGATCTCGAAAAATATTTGAAGTACTGTAAATCTTGTGGAACATATTTATGAAGGCAAAAACACGCAAAGTTTGCAGGTGCAAGAGAACTTGCTGTTGGACACGCATTGGTGGAAAAGTTCGTCAATATGAAGGGAAAGGAGGAAAAGCCGCTTTTCGCGAAATCGATCGCTGCGACCATTGTACCCCATCTCTCTCAGCTTTTACTATCTCCTGATCCTCTTTTCGCGTTTCTGTTTTTGTTGAGCAGCTTGGCTCTACCTCGCACCTTCCAAGTCTTTTTTTTTTTTTTTTTTTTTTTTTTTTTTTTTTTTTTTTTTTTTTTTTTTTTTTTTTNTACAAACAATTCAACTTCGTGAAGAACATAGATATATAAAAAATAAAGACTGCTCGTTCTTATGCACGGCGCTTAAGCATGAGTAGAAGGAGACACAATATCGAACGTGGGTATCTGGGGACCACCTTTGGTAATGTACGAGAAAGACAGATACCCACGTTCGATATTGTGTCTCCTACTTGTGCTTCAGCGCCGTACAAGAGAATGAGTAGTCTATATTTTTTATGTCTATGGTTTACAAGTAATCTGCAGCAGACGGCCAGCAGTCAATTTTGCAGACCTTTGTTTATATCGTAAATCTATAAACAGACAAACTTGCAGTTAATATCAAATATTTAAGCTACAAATGCATGTAAACATGGTAATTATATGCATACACTGGATTCCTCTCACACTGAACCCTCGTTATATTAGAGAAAGAGGAGAGAGCATGTCATTTTGCTCCTTTCCCATTGAATGCCGCCTCTATATTTATAATTTCAAATTAATTTCAAAACAGTGGCTTCAAACTCGCTATAAAAAGATTTTGATCATTTCAATCGTTTGTACTTTGCACTTTATAATTTCAGAAAGCACAAGTATGGGGTAGGCCCTCGACCTCCTCACCCCAACTCCTCAGTGGACCCCCAAACCAAACGGAATATACACAATTCTTAAGTTTGCTTCAAATAAAATATTAAAATTCAGAGCTACTCCAATTTATCTTTTTTTCATGTTTTTTTATTTTATATTAATTTTTCATTCACAAAGAGACTGCACTTACTATCATGATAGAGGGAGTAGTATTATAAATCTACAATAGATTACTACATTTACAAACCTAAAACAATAACATTTATTTGAGCAAAAATTTTCGAGGACATTCTGGATTACTTGTTTGCTTCGTACACAAATTCAAAGTTTAAATTTAATTGTAAGTTTTACAAAAAGTAATTAGTATTTTGCAAAACTTCCACGAAGTCCAAACAGCCCAAAGTAAGAGATAAGCAAATTTCCAACCCTTGAAACGAAAAGTCAGACTCGTTTTCCCCTCAATGCCAACAGCTATATGGCTCTACTTGGCCTTTATTTTCTTCGATTCAAAGAATAACAAGAAGGAAAAAACACATGAAAGTTTTTTTCTTCTTCTGCCGAGCAGATTATTTCCTCGGATTTTCCGAAACGTCGACGCGGCTTATGGATGATCGCGGTGACAGAGTCCCCCCGGAAAGTTAATTAAGCCCACCTCGCCAATAAACTTCGTAACCGGCCGTGGCACCATCGCCGTAGCGATCGAATGGGCCACTCTTTTCTTCCATTCGAGAGAAAAGTTTTCCAACTCCTCCTTTTGTTCGTCCCAGCCGCGTCTTCCTCCTTTGGCTCCGCAGAATTTGGCTGGAGAATTTTTTGCATCTCTAATTAGCTGCCCCCATTGTGCGCTCCTATATTACAACATGAATATGCACCAAAGACCTGCACAGAACCACCACCAGCTCATGGAGTGTCCCTTTTCTGTTTAGTCATTTTGTAAACGTTTAGAGGAAGAGCTACTATCGCCACGAGCTCGACTATACGATTGTGGAGGAGCGACAGTAGAGGCATAAATTATTGCCACAGCAAAGCGTCTTTTCCCTCGTGCCTTTGAGGGAGTCCCGATCGATGGACTGAGTAAACCTTGTCCTGCGAAATGTTTACTTGGGCAACTCTTCGGGAAGTTCCTGACCCTCGACTGTCCTCTTGTACTTACTACAGGCCAGACCAGCTCCACTTTCTGGCACAAATGTTTGGGCGTGTGTGTAAGTTCGGGTTGGCCATCTGCGAAGGGAAACAAACTTCTTTGGCTGGAAAGTGTCTTTTCAATTGAGAAACAGACAAATATTTTCACAGACGGGGAATGATGATGAATTGATGATTTTCGATCTAGTGGGTGTTTGTTTAAGAATAAAAAAATAAAATAAAAAATCGGCAGGAGGTACCCTTCAATGGTTGAATTTCACTCGAATCGTGCCATTTGGAGATTGTAGGTACAGCAATTGGTGTTTGGGCAAGTACGAAGCAATCTAGTCGAGAAAACTGTACCTGAAGCGAAAAAAGCTTATTTAGCCTCGGGGCGATAATCGTCCCCTTCTTTCTCTCTTTTTTTTCTCTATTTTACAGTGCACTGCGTGCCAGTGAAATTGAACGAAAATTACCAAGTGAAAAGGAGAAAGAGAAAACACCGAAATGATAGCTTCTACAAATTTTACTGGGGAATTCGCGGAAAAGGTTTTTTTACTCCCTCCCTTACCCTCAGCTTAGTCCTATGCACAATATTTACACCTTACATACGTGCATAGATAAAACTGCAGATCCTAAACATTTCAATTTATGTCTCTATGCACTCGTTTTTCGGACTAGAAATTTAACGATCCCATACACAGCAGATATTTTGTGGCTTACGTACCATAAGTATAGGTAGGCATTATTTTGAAAATTTTAGATTTCGAACCGGGTGTTTGAACTATTGTAGCTGTTATACTTAATTAAATAATCTCTAAAATCTTTAAACTATTGTAGCTGTTATACTTAATTAAATAATCTCTAAAATACTCGTAGCAATGGCTTGAAAAAAAAAAAAAAAATTACTACACATCGTAAGCAATTGTATTTAGTCGGAAAACTGATTTTAAGTTTTTTCAAACGTGTTATATTTTCCAGTCATTTATGGAACGTACAGCAATTGAAATCTTTTCACTGCTTTTCATCTTTAATTATAGTTGGCAGTATTTAACATACGCGAATCATGTACTTTTCAAGTAGATAGTTTTTAAAAAACTTGTAAGTTCAAAAGTATCCATCATTACTTTTAAATACCCCTACTCGAAAAAAAAATAAATAAAGCGATAAAATAACAACTTTACGCGAAAGTCGAATGAGGTGGTGAGAACAACGAACGAGTCACGAGTCTCGCGTGCCTACGTGACTTAACTTTTCTTTTTTTTTTTTTTTCGTATACACGCATAATAGATTCCTATCTCTTTTTTTAAGCTCCTCGAGTTTGTGTTTTTCCAGAGCGTTTCCACATGTATTTAGCAAAATTAGTGTTTGAATTGAGGTAAATAAGACCTATTAGATGAAAGCGATTTAACTTTAAATGGCTCATTTAAAGGTTGGAGTGTATCACCTGTAAACAAGGACATTGTTTCTCTCTCTCTCTCTCTCTCTCTCTAATGTTATGTCACACACAATTTCACCTCTGAGAATGTACCCGCGTTCCAAAAAGCCCCGTAAACGAGTAAACGAAAAAGATCACGAGGAGTAGAGATGGAGTACGCAGCTTGGTTGCATTAAAAAAACTCATCAAAAGGACTCGATTTGTGAAAAATGTACTCGCAAAGCTTGGCTCTCTTATGAAAAAAAGAAAGAAAAAAAAAAAAAAAAAAAAAAAAAAAAAAAAAAAAAAAAAAAAGCAAATAAACCTCAAAATGTAAAACGCGGGAACGCCATGTGCTGTATATAAGTACGCGTGTGAGTCCGAGTGGGTATGCACACAAAAGGCGCACCATAATTTTTCGCCTCGCATCGCAGATAGGGTCTGTGCGATTTATCGCACGGCTTTGCTTCAGCTGTGTAGGGTACGAACATGCGCTGTCTCGTGGCGAAAGCCGGACGGATAGATTTGGCCGCGTAATGTACGAAAAAAAAAAATTAAGAGAGAGAAAATTGCGACCAAAATCAACTCGAGGTCGTCGACATGCGATACGACCAGAGAATTGTAGTACACACGCCAAAGGCCACTTGTGTTGGTACATTGCACGTATACGTATAGTGAGTGCAAACATGTAGTATCGAGCAACTCGAGGCCCATCTTACGACCTCGACAATTATCCTTTCTCTCGATTCCCTACCCCCAATTATCCCCTCGACCCCACACCTGTAACTACTTTTTTTTTTTTTTTTTTTTTTTTTTTTAACTCGGGGAAATATTAATTTTGGAGCAAGTCGGTAAAGGGAAGGAAAGGGGAAGTNAGTTTACAGTTTGATGGGCCAAGAGATTAATTGAAGTTCCCAACTCAATTACCATCGCCCTACTTTAAATAAATGGATACTGATTGTTCCTCGCTTTATTTACTTTTTCATTGATCTTTTCGTACAATATCTTGAATTGTAGTTATTTATTCATAAGCACAAAAATGAAAAGAAAAAATAACTTTAACGCAAATCAATGAGAAGGCTGTCCCCTGAGAACGGGAAAAACAAAAAAAGGAACGATAAGAAAAAACGCGGTGATTACAGCAGTCGAAGGAACGTACGAAATAAATCGAGAGCAGCCGATAAGCGAGAGAGTCATAGTGGAGACATTTTTTTCCGGGGGGATGAAGCACAAAAGTCGTTGAGGTAAGAAGCACACGTGGATTTTCATCCCATAGATTGTGGGGAAAAAGAAGAATCGGTCGTTGCCACAGTGATCTTCTGTTTCTACAGGAGAAGGTGGAGATTCCTCCCTCCCGTTTGCTTCCAAACGATATCATCGCCGAATAACTAAACCACTTTTTCCTTCTAATGTTTGCTCAACCGAAGAAGAAATAAGAAAAAGTCTCGTCAATCGACGAAGCCACAGAAAGTATAACATAGTGGCAGAGGCAGCTGGTACTTTGGTAGGGAATATATACTTGAAGTAAGAAGTTCAGTCGAAAAGTTGCGCTACCTAAACTTGGTGTCAGTGCATCTCCACATATACAGTTGTACAGTCTTCCAAGACTCCTTGGTGGCTCCACATCCAAAGATGTTAGATTGTTAATTTTGAGACTCTGCATCGCAAAGCCAAGAAAGTTCGTATTCATTTCTTCGAATAAAAATTTTGCTATAAGATCCTGTAAAAGTTTTTCTCTATGTACAATGATGACTTTACCATTGGCTATGTTCAGATATAAGGGTACACAATTTACGTGCCTTAAACCCCCAAAAAGTCAAATGCACCGTAAAACAGTTTAAAAACGAGGATAAAAAAGGAAAGCAGGATAATCTGAAGGCACGCGACGATAGGGAAGTAGAGGATATCGAAATGCAACATGTGAAGAAGGGTCATTATGATAGTTGATGGAGCACGAAAGAGTGTGTGGAAATAATAGTTGATGGGCTTGGAACAGTGAAATCAGTGGAGCAACTCGGCAAAGGGAGGAAAGGGGAAGTAACACAATACAGCTAGGGAAAAAAGAATGGGAAGGAAAGAGAGAGAGAGAATTTACCTTTTCGTAAAGGAGTTACATGGAAATGAATGAAAAGTCACGAAAGAGAACCTACAGCAAAAGAGGGACATGGATCGATGCTCGTGAATGCGGATACAGAAGGTGGGGAAGCGCATGTGGTGGCACCTCCGTTGGCCCAATACCAGATGTGTGCCTATGTGCCCCTTCTCACCCCCGCATCATCTGCTTATCGCATATCTATGTGGAACACCTGCCACGAGGCAGTGCGCATTTGACGTCCCATACCATCTTCCGAGGGTCCCGCGCTTGATTTGTGCCATCGACCAAACTATTTATTTGCCTCCAAATGTTTATAATCCTTAGGGGCTCAAGTTATCGTGAGCCAAATTAATCATAGTTCAAGGAGTTTCCTTCCAAGAGGAGAAGACACGACAAACCTGCCATTGACACTTGCAGCCATTACGAGAAAGGAGCCATTACCGAAGTGGTAACGTGTAATGTTGAAGCACCTGTTCCTCGAGATCTGTACCTCTTGCACCGCCCAACTACCTATCACATCGTCCCCAGGACCAAGAACTTGAAAGTTACCAAGATCAGACGAGATCAACTGGATAGATCAAATGTACCTTCCCAACAACTTGACCATCTTCGTGATTTTATATTTAAGTGATATACGCCATGTATAAGTGAAAATCATTTCCAATTATTTCAGTGGACTGAGCCGATGATATCATCAAGATCTGCATAACATAGGAGCCGGAAGGGATTGGGGTTGGGGAAGTTGGTGGATTATCCGAGAAGCACAGAGGCTGGACCAAATACCGAATCGGAATTGGAGTTTCCAAAACTGCCGTCGATAATCCAATAAAATCTCTTCTCTCTTTTTCCGAGGACATTTCAAAGTTGATTATTCACAATCCACGGATCAGTGACACCGGATTTTTAGCCATTTTAAATTCATTGAATTTCGATCCATGTCCTTGTACCTGTACATGTATACCCACAACCAGACTCGAAAAAGCTTTGCCGCAAATCTAGTCGGTAATCCAAAACCCAATGGTTGTATCGTATTGTTGAACTCAGATTGAAAAAAAAACGAAATACTGCAGAGTTCATTTATAGTCAATCCAATTTTTACTAGAGAAAAATAAGAGTACTAGTTAATGTAAAAGTGCATAGGATATTCTTGAGAGTAATTTCCATGTCCAAGAATAGGAGTTAAGTACGTACACATTCGGGAGTAGTACACGAGTCTCGCATGTCCAGCGTAACATGGACTGTCCTACTCTTCCTCTTCCGCTATGCTTCCATCACATACCATCGACGCATTTGATAAGAGGAAGCCATCGATCGACGTACAGATGGGGTATTTCGAGGACAAGTCTCTCTTCTCTGGTGCTTTGGGGGACATATCCTGGAGCCTCTAATGAGCTTACCAGTAGAGATTCCTTCAGTCCTGAGATATTTCGGATTTTGAAATTCTCCACGACAACGACAACGTCCACTGAGATGATTGAAATCTGCTGTATACTATACGATGAATGCAATTAGACGCTCGGAAATTAATGAGCATAGAGAAATTTTCATCGATCGATCGTAAAGTGAACGTTTGACCTACATCTTGCTCTTCGTATCAGTACTTCATCATCCAAAATTTCTAGGGACCTAAAGGATTTTGTTTTACATTTCTATTAGTACCTCTGTTAATTAAATTAATGAAAACGGCATTCATTCAACAGTGCCAAACGTTTTAAAATTATTATAAAAATNTTTTTTTTTTTTTTTTTTTTTTTTTTTTTTTTTTTTTTTTTTTTTTTTAGAGAGAACAGCCAGTTTTTAAATGGAGTTTTTAAGGGATTTTTTACGTTTCGATGGATTTTCATTGTCGAAAGCAGAGGAAAAGACTCGCAACTTGTGAATCACAACCCTCATCCATGAACTGAAACAAAGAAATGACCTGTTTTTATACTTGTACACACGCCCGTCACTACCAACTGCAAAGTTGTTAAACACATTTAACTTGTACAATTGTTTGAAAAACCTGAGTAATATTAATAAATAATTTCGTTAAAAACGATCTCAAATTAATACACCGCGTTACCGTACGCACCCGAAAAACGCAGTATACTATCGATCAAACTCCCTCGTCAGTAGTGTACACGTACAAACACCACCTCGTCCGTGCGCAGCAAAGCTCGAGGAGATTTTACATTCACCAGCGCTCGTTTTGTACCATCTTTACCGCGTGGAAGAAATTATTCTCCTTCTCTCTCACTTCGGGGATTCCTCGACTGATCAAAACAGACAACTCATCGCGAATCAATGCTCGCTCTTCGCGTACACGGTCTTCCGGGAGCACTGCAGCTGGCAAAGTCACGCTTCTCTCAAACAAAGACGGCGGAACTAGAAATACTTAGTATAAAAATAAAAAATAAAAATAAAACAAGACCAGGGGGAGGTGGGCAAAGACGCAATGGGCGAGAAGCAGAAACGGCGCGCTGTGCTCGAGAGGCGGAAAACATCAGGCTTTTTTGCCGTATTCTCGACTCGCTGCGCGCGAAAAGACTCGCCAACAAAACAACGGGAAGAACCCGTCTCTCTTTCCGCGCAACGGCGGGTCATTTATTAGCTGTTTGTTAAAGTTGGGAGACTCCACGTTAAGCGATTTTGACGTACTTTAGCAAAGAGCAAATCCTCGTGGCATGTACATTTTAGCTTACCACCCTGTGAAAATGTGTGTATGCAGGGAGCCAATAAAAACAAATATAGAATTTGATGGACGTTTTTGACGAGTCGTTATATTTATATTCATGGCGCTGTTTCAAAATTCAAACCGTTCGGGAATGCGATATCGTGGGGATCGTGGAATTTTTAAAGTGATGTTTGATGCACGTGCAGAAAATTGTCGAACCATATTATGTACTTTTATCTCACCCGTCGAGGACCAGTGGCTCGTTACGTCGCTGGAAAAATGGCACAGGCTCGTCTTTGCTCACACAAACATGTAAGTATACACAGGCGCGAAATTTCACATCCAATAAGCTTAATTCTCTTTCTACAAAAAATTTTACATCCATACTATCAAGTTTTCGGCTCAATATTGTATCCACGCTCTACGTCTTTCCAAATACATTTTTGCGAATCTAAGATTAAAAACGTTCATGACCATAACAAAAATTCAATCGATCTCAAAACTCAAGGTTTTTCCGTCCTTCTCTGACAAAAAGTACATATACTCTTCTCATTATTGCTGAACTACTTGCTTTTTTAATACAAAAAAAATAAAAAACAAAACAAAAAAGAAAAAATTAAAGTTGACTACTATAATATTATGACGTAACTACAAAGTGAAAATCGTTGCAAAAGCTATTACCAGTTAAAAAACAAAGACGTCGCACACACGCCCACACATCCGTCGTGGTTAGCCGAAGCTGAAGAAAAAACACTCGTCGCTCACGAGGGAAAAGGACGAGCCTGAGCCCTTGTAACATATACGTATACAGCCTTACCTCGCCCTCCCACGAGTGGCCGCACACTCGCTCATCGCGCGGGTATCGGACGTGGAGGGGAGCTATCGGAGAAGCAATATCGTACAAAGTTTACGATCCGCGGACTCGCCGCGGCGCTCGAGATAACTAATGTAAATTTAACGACACGCGCGTGTACCTATGCATATACCCTTTGGGTGTACGTTGCACCCTGAATCCGTACTCGTGTGGTCATAGGGAAACGCAGGTTTTACATATACATACACATTGCATCATGTACATAGTGTTGTATATATCACGTAGTATGGAGCTGATCGAATCGAGGGTCTCTTGTGTAATTATTTTTCCACCCTTTCGTTATCCTCTTGTACCCCTCTGCTGTACATATTATGTGTATATCTTCGATTGATTCTCGAGTCGGCACGTGCGCGTCTCACGAGGAAGCGCGAGCTTCGCCGCGCCATGCGGCGTGTTATACATATCACGTTGTTTATGCGATTGTTAAAAAAGCGCGTTGTATTGTTTACGTGTGATGGATTGTAGGAAGGCGTAAAAGTGAAGATTGTACAATGTATATAAAAGAGAGTTAAAAATGTTTGTTGCATCGAAGGTGAGAACAACGCGTCAAAGTGCATTATACGTTAATAGGAGCGTGTGTGGAGATAAAGTAGTCGAGTGGAAGGTTGATTTGGTGTGCGGATGGTTTGACTGCGATTTTCGATGTGACGTGTTGTACAAATCTTTATCTTTTCATTTTGCCACACATCGAAGACAAAAGAAAACAAAAATATACATATCCGTATATACATGTATCGACGCCTGCGAGCTCAAAAATAATAGTACCTTATGCGTGCGTACATCGATCATATTCACCGTGTGTATTCCAATTGTTTTGAAAGCGAAAAAAGATCGGTAAAGTGTGCCGTCGAAGCTTATACGTTTTTACTTTGCTTTTCATTCGTATGATGGGAATAAGGGAGTTATTTCAGTTCCATCGAAACAGAAGCAAGACCAAAGAGCCAATGTACCCCACGGAGCACGGGACGAATCCGAAACCCGCCTCGGGCGTCGATAACGGCACTGATCGCGCTCGAATACCTTTTTTTACTCGTCTTTCATCGCGTATCCGGTCAAAGAGCCGCGGGAGCAGCCAGATCGGATTAGGGGTGGAGTGAAAAATCCACCGACGCGACAATGTAAATACAGAGAGCTGATATCGTACTCCCGCGCGAGAATTTTTTTTTTTGCTCTCGAAAGGGTCAAAGCGAATCAGCCGTGCAAATGAGAAGCCGCGCGCGGACCACGCGCTGATTACAGTGCCGGTTTTTGTTTCCGGTGACGGAGTCGAGTTCACCCGCGTGGATGGGAAGCAGATTTTTTTCCTTCGATGCGACAAAGATTAAACCTTTCCGGTTCAACGGTTCGATGCAAATATTCGGGGGATTTCAATTTCGAAGACGGTCCCCTGGTATACACGAGGGAGAACCGGACTCTTTTTTTTTTTTTCATACTTCATTTTTCCGTAGCAGTGCTCTTTATTAATGAAGGCGCGAGGGAAAAATCGATCCGCCTCGTTGATCCCACGTCCGACCGAGCGCCGACTCGTACTACTGATTCCGGGGATTTCGTGCTTCGACGCCCCGTCATCCGGGATAACTTATTTCTTCCGAGAGAGTTTGTTATTAGCTTCATTAGCAGTCGTTCCGTGCTCCGTGGTACACGAGCTCTCGGGAAACAGGAGTCGACAGTAATACCTTGTGTTGTATTATTGTTGTTTTTCTTGTTTTTATATAAATGTCGTCGTATATCTTGTAGTCTTGTCGCGGAATACCAAATCAAACTAGTCCGGAAGGAGAAGGACATTGTAAAGGGTATTGTTTTTTGTTTCTTATAATGATACGCGTGAACTTGTATAATTGCGGTGCTTCCCGTGTGAAATTCGTTACGAAAAAAAACTACGTAAATAAATATATTCATATGAAAAAAAAAAAAAAAAGAAGTAATGGGAAAAAAAAATCCAATTAAAACGAAGTAAAGAAGGCAACTCGAGAGGGCAAAAAATGAAGGGAAACGTGAGCGAGCGTTACACGGCTCATTTGCATTTCGTGACCAAGCACGTTTAGTTTTTCTTCTTCTAATTTTTTTTTTTTTTTTTTTTTTTCTACTTTTCATCACTGTAAAGCCGAGGGGGAGAGCGTACGTGTGTTTCGTCAAAGATCGAGGGAAAATTAGTCAAAATAACTGCGCCACAAGCGTACCTCAGGACTTCGACGTACTTGCAGCAATTGCTACTCGAGCTTTGTTTTTTTAACGAAGCTCGCTAAAGGATAACTTAAAAAACATGATCACTTTTCAAGTTTTTTCAAAAATGTCAACATAGTACAATCATTTCGTGCAATGGTAGTTTTTCAGTTTGTTTTTTTAATTTGTAGAAAAATCATGTTTCATTAAAAATTAATGCTTTAGACTATAAATTTATTGTTTTTTACTTGTCTAAAAAACTAAATTATATTTGTATCATTCATTGTTTATTGTTTCAAACTTTGAAAACTGTACCTGAAGCGAAAAAAGCTTATTTAGCCTCGGGGCGATAATCGTCCCCTTCTTTCTCTCTTTTTTTTCTCTATTTTACAGTGCACTGCGTGCCAGTGAAATTGAACGAAAATTACCAAGTGAAAAGGAGAAAGAGAAAACACCGAAATGATAGCTTCTACAAAACTTCTTCAACAAATTTTTTTTATAATATTTTAATAAACAGTATTTTTTATGTGGCTATTGTTTGTAAAGTTATGAGTGTTCAAACTTGATAAATAGTANCTATAAATTTATTGTTTTTTACTTGTCTAAAAAACTAAATTATATTTGTATCATTCATTGTTTATTGTTTCAAACTTTTAAATTAAATATTCCCACGGATCATATATCCTGTAATTAGTACATGTATATAATAAATAAACATGAAAGTTTAAGTTTTTTCATGGCATTTTAATGAATTGAAAGTTACGATGTTCATAAATTTATAATTTTACATACCGAGTATTCACGTTTTTCAACAGATATAATATGTGTACATTAAATATTGAATCAACACACCGCGGATATAATCTATTTCATACACCGGAAATATATATACATCGCTATATGCTTACAAACAAAAATTGCTGTACCAACTTCACATATACGTGCCCTATAACCACGATTTTTTTTACTCCCTTCCCGACTCGTGGCTTCATTTTTTCACTTTTTTCCCTCCGCCCTCTCGACTCGCACTGCACACCACCACGCGATACTCTCTTTACCAGCGGCTCTCGCGCTCTATGCACCCTTGCGGCTGGCTCATGCTCTGCGAGTAATTTTTTTTTTTTTTTTTTTTTCCCACCTCCCCTTATTTTTTTGCTCTTCAGTCGCGTGGCGAAAATTCGTTATCCAACCTGCTCTCGTTGCTGCTGAGCTATATTGTGTGTATATACGTAGTACCATACACGCCCACCCCACAATATTATGAAAATGTCTCCTGACTAACTTCCAGGTCTTTGACGCTACATTTGGTTCTTAAATATTTAGCAGGACATCTCAGAGATTTTAAAGGAAAGGAGTACTTAACAGTATACAAAAAAATTGAAACCATCACAAAAAAACAAATTTAAATAACAATAAATTTCATGATAGTCATGTGAGCATACGTGGCTAAGAGCACCACGCCCATCGACTCGGGGGAAAGTTCGCGCGAATGGAGGCCGCGAACGGCTAATCCCACGGGCAGGGGTGCAATTATACCACCAGTGCACAATTTCTGGGAATTTCCTAAAGATGTTGGGCGGAATTTGTTCGCACCTGAGCTGGTAATGCGCTGCGGATATGTGGAAACCGGACCGCCGTACGTTTATGCATCCGCTGGTGGTCACTTTTTTGTGCAAATTAAACACGTTATTTGTCAAGTCTCGGGAATTCCGGCCCCAATAGTTGCAGTTCGGTGGTGCCAGCAATGGTTCCTCGGGTGTTTTTTCTTTTCTGCTTCTCTCCTCCTTTTTTTGCCCACATGGTATTACTGTTAATTGCACTGCGGATACGCGCCAAGTTTGACTTCGTCGCAACATAAAACAATAAGTATAATAGTTTTCTTTATTTTGATTTGTGGTGCTTTGGGGCGAAGAAATTTCAAGGACCGTATACGTACGCAGTAACTGGATTAAATTAAATTCCCCAGATCCTCTCGCTTTTTTTTTTTTTTTTCAACGTAATCTTTTTAATCTCAAAAATACGTGCTCGGCTGTTTTATCGCCAAAAGTTTAATAATACATTTTTCGGCGCAGCTCTAATTCCGTGGCCCACAGAAAACGTTTCGTTTTTCCGACAAGATGTGTATGGGTGTAGCCGCGCGCCCCTTCATGAAATCCTCGTGAAAATCTACTTTGTGTTTTCTGGTGCTGCGGAGAACTGGAGCACAACGCGCGTAATGACTTTTAAATCGACTTTTGAACAATTTCTGTTTATTTACACTTACTGCCGCTGAATAATCACTCGCTTGGAAATAATGTCTGGGTAGTAACATTAGTCACCTGCAACGATTAAGTGTGTCAAAAGTTCAGCATACAAATTATCAGGCCATTGTCACACTTGCGTGAGAATAGTTTCTTTTGTAATGTATGTTCATAGCTAACCAACGGCTTGTATTGTATTATTAATTGGAAGGTGCGAACCTCAGGTTCCTTTCTCAGGTGCGTTTACTGAAAATTAGAATGGAAACGTGATCCGCTTTAACTAGCTTTTTTTCAAATTAAAATTTATTGAAAAGTTAGTGAACGAAACATCAATATTTTTTTTTTCTTTTTATATTAAAACATTTAGGATCATTTAAAAATTTTGTATGAAAAAACAACCATAAACCAATTTTTTGGCTGCAAGCCTTCGAGATCTTATCTCTGCTCTTTGTTTTCAACCATCAAAACGATTCCCAAAAATACAATTTATTTTTATGCTCTGATATTATGAAGCAAAGCAAAAAACTTTGATTATCACTTAAGCATCAAGGTAGAACAGATTACTACCTTGAAATCATCCATTCCACGCAGAAAACAATAGGTTTTTCATTCAATTAGACCCTCCCTGATGGACTCACCCTTAAATTTTCGTGAAATGGACTTCCAGTGTGGGGTCGCGACACCAACTGTACCGAGTAATAATCTCCGCCTGAGCCGATAAATCCAACTCCCCTCGAAATCGCGACAGAAAAGAAAAGGGAGTGGTATACATTGGCAGGGGGAAAAACTTCGATAGACAGCTGCGCCGTAAATTACCGGAGCGGCTCGCTGAATCTTTAATTTCCGTCGCGAATTTGCCCCACCGAGGTAATGGCTTTTTGTCGCCCTCCAAGAGACGACGCAAGATCAAGGTCGCGTTGGCTGCAATTTCCTCTCACCTGCGAAGACTATTTAATGCGCGCGAGGCGGGAGTGACTACTTGAATTAAGCCCGGGAGCTGGGCCGGAGAGTGGGATTTTCATTTTTCATCCCTTACGATAATCTTCCAGCGTTATTTTCCACGACTACCCTTGTATGTGCGTTACAAACGTCGGACAGCTCTACTTACAACCCGTGTAAAACAGTAAAAATACAAAGAGGAACTAACACTGACACCCAAAACATAGGCTTAAAAAAAAAAAAAAAAAAAAAAAAAATAGAGAGATAAAAAAAGAACTGAACTGAAGGGGCGTGTGTGCTTTGTTCGCAGGAGGAGTGCGCGTCGATGCTGCAGGGCCTGAGCGACAAGATAAACAACCGGCACCACGAGGTCTACACCCACCCGCTGCTCTCGATCTTCAAGATGGCCGAGGTCGAGATCAAACTGCCCCGCGCGAGCTCGGCAACGTCTTCCGGCGCGAGTCCACTGCTCTTTGGTCTCCTGCTCCTCATCCTCGTGTGTAGCCCAACCTCGTCCTCGTGACCACACGGATCGAGGGGTATCCACCCATAGGTACCATCTGCTTTTGCGCCGTTTCATCTTACCATGGCCCGCAACACTCGTTGCCCCATCACACGTCTCTTGTACATACGTTAAGGCTTTACAACACATTGTTTGTATGATATGCGTATATACATATATAAATATATAAAAAAATTAAGACAAATATACATACTATAAATACTTTGTGGCGAGCAGGATAATGCGTATCGAGCTGTTTGTAAATATAGTTTTGTCCTTACTGGCGATGGATGATTGTGGTCGAATCGAGTGACGAGTGTTGTTGTAGACGAGGAAGATGATATGTTTGTGCGAACCCGTTGTTTCCTTTTTTTTGAAAACGAAAAAAGTACACCCCGTTTCAATAGCTATTTATGTTGGAAAAAAAGAAAACATCTTAGGTAAATCCTTAGTTTTAATCGAAGCATTGGCGCTTATTGTGTGTAATTGAAAAAAAAAAAAAAAAAAAAAAAAAGCTTATGTACATAATCATAATGTATGTATACGTTGTTGGAAAACGTGACGTTTCGTTGATATTGTACAGATGAGAATGATCACGATCGCTGCCTGTTTGCCATGCGTTTACTGAAAGGTACAAATTTGCATTTAAGAGTCATCTCGCTCGACATCAGTATTACACTTCCTTGTTTGGTCGATCGCGGCATCGAGCTTCGGATGTATGCTTTGGTTGATTTTCAAAAGAGACCTCATTTACCGCAACAGAATGTAACTGATTCCTTTTTTTTTTTTTTTTTTTTTTTTAGAGAGAACAGCCAGTTTTTAAATGGAGTTTTTAAGGGATTTTTTACGTTTCGATGGATTTTCATTGTCGAAAGCAGAGGAAAAGACTCGCAACTTGTGAATCACAACCCTCATCCATGAACTGAAACAAAGAAATGACCTGTTTTTATACTTGTACACACGCCCGTCACTACCAACTGCAAAGTTGTTAAACACATTTAACTTGTACAATTGTTTGAAAAACCTGAGTAATATTAATAAATAATTTCGTTAAAAACGATCTCAAATTAATACACCGCGTTACCGTACGCACCCGAAAAACGCAGTATACTATCGATCAAACTCCCTCGTCAGTAGTGTACACGTACAAACACCACCTCGTCCGTGCGCAGCAAAGCTCGAGGAGATTTTACATTCACCAGCGCTCGTTTTGTACCATCTTTACCGCGTGGAAGAAATTATTCTCCTTCTCTCTCACTTCGGGGATTCCTCGACTGATCAAAACAGACAACTCATCGCGAATCAATGCTCGCTCTTCGCGTACACGGTCTTCCGGGAGCACTGCAGCTGGCAAAGTCACGCTTCTCTCAAACAAAGACGGCGGAACTAGAAATACTTAGTATAAAAATAAAAAATAAAAATAAAACAAGACCAGGGGGAGGTGGGCAAAGACGCAATGGGCGAGAAGCAGAAACGGCGCGCTGTGCTCGAGAGGCGGAAAACATCAGGCTTTTTTGCCGTATTCTCGACTCGCTGCGCGCGAAAAGACTCGCCAACAAAACAACGGGAAGAACCCGTCTCTCTTTCCGCGCAACGGCGGGTCATTTATTAGCTGTTTGTTAAAGTTGGGAGACTCCACGTTAAGCGATTTTGACGTACTTTAGCAAAGAGCAAATCCTCGTGGCATGTACATTTTAGCTTACCACCCTGTGAAAATGTGTGTATGCAGGGAGCCAATAAAAACAAATATAGAATTTGATGGACGTTTTTGACGAGTCGTTATATTTATATTCATGGCGCTGTTTCAAAATTCAAACCGTTCGGGAATGCGATATCGTGGGGATCGTGGAATTTTTAAAGTGATGTTTGATGCACGTGCAGAAAATTGTCGAACCATATTATGTACTTTTATCTCACCCGTCGAGGACCAGTGGCTCGTTACGTCGCTGGAAAAATGGCACAGGCTCGTCTTTGCTCACACAAACATGTAAGTATACACAGGCGCGAAATTTCACATCCAATAAGCTTAATTCTCTTTCTACAAAAAATTTTACATCCATACTATCAAGTTTTCGGCTCAATATTGTATCCACGCTCTACGTCTTTCCAAATACATTTTTGCGAATCTAAGATTAAAAACGTTCATGACCATAACAAAAATTCAATCGATCTCAAAACTCAAGGTTTTTCCGTCCTTCTCTGACAAAAAGTACATATACTCTTCTCATTATTGCTGAACTACTTGCTTTTTTAATACAAAAAAAATAAAAAACAAAACAAAAAAGAAAAAATTAAAGTTGACTACTATAATATTATGACGTAACTACAAAGTGAAAATCGTTGCAAAAGCTATTACCAGTTAAAAAACAAAGACGTCGCACACACGCCCACACATCCGTCGTGGTTAGCCGAAGCTGAAGAAAAAACACTCGTCGCTCACGAGGGAAAAGGACGAGCCTGAGCCCTTGTAACATATACGTATACAGCCTTACCTCGCCCTCCCACGAGTGGCCGCACACTCGCTCATCGCGCGGGTATCGGACGTGGAGGGGAGCTATCGGAGAAGCAATATCGTACAAAGTTTACGATCCGCGGACTCGCCGCGGCGCTCGAGATAACTAATGTAAATTTAACGACACGCGCGTGTACCTATGCATATACCCTTTGGGTGTACGTTGCACCCTGAATCCGTACTCGTGTGGTCATAGGGAAACGCAGGTTTTACATATACATACACATTGCATCATGTACATAGTGTTGTATATATCACGTAGTATGGAGCTGATCGAATCGAGGGTCTCTTGTGTAATTATTTTTCCACCCTTTCGTTATCCTCTTGTACCCCTCTGCTGTACATATTATGTGTATATCTTCGATTGATTCTCGAGTCGGCACGTGCGCGTCTCACGAGGAAGCGCGAGCTTCGCCGCGCCATGCGGCGTGTTATACATATCACGTTGTTTATGCGATTGTTAAAAAAGCGCGTTGTATTGTTTACGTGTGATGGATTGTAGGAAGGCGTAAAAGTGAAGATTGTACAATGTATATAAAAGAGAGTTAAAAATGTTTGTTGCATCGAAGGTGAGAACAACGCGTCAAAGTGCATTATACGTTAATAGGAGCGTGTGTGGAGATAAAGTAGTCGAGTGGAAGGTTGATTTGGTGTGCGGATGGTTTGACTGCGATTTTCGATGTGACGTGTTGTACAAATCTTTATCTTTTCATTTTGCCACACATCGAAGACAAAAGAAAACAAAAATATACATATCCGTATATACATGTATCGACGCCTGCGAGCTCAAAAATAATAGTACCTTATGCGTGCGTACATCGATCATATTCACCGTGTGTATTCCAATTGTTTTGAAAGCGAAAAAAGATCGGTAAAGTGTGCCGTCGAAGCTTATACGTTTTTACTTTGCTTTTCATTCGTATGATGGGAATAAGGGAGTTATTTCAGTTCCATCGAAACAGAAGCAAGACCAAAGAGCCAATGTACCCCACGGAGCACGGGACGAATCCGAAACCCGCCTCGGGCGTCGATAACGGCACTGATCGCGCTCGAATACCTTTTTTTACTCGTCTTTCATCGCGTATCCGGTCAAAGAGCCGCGGGAGCAGCCAGATCGGATTAGGGGTGGAGTGAAAAATCCACCGACGCGACAATGTAAATACAGAGAGCTGATATCGTACTCCCGCGCGAGAATTTTTTTTTTTGCTCTCGAAAGGGTCAAAGCGAATCAGCCGTGCAAATGAGAAGCCGCGCGCGGACCACGCGCTGATTACAGTGCCGGTTTTTGTTTCCGGTGACGGAGTCGAGTTCACCCGCGTGGATGGGAAGCAGATTTTTTTCCTTCGATGCGACAAAGATTAAACCTTTCCGGTTCAACGGTTCGATGCAAATATTCGGGGGATTTCAATTTCGAAGACGGTCCCCTGGTATACACGAGGGAGAACCGGACTCTTTTTTTTTTTTTCATACTTCATTTTTCCGTAGCAGTGCTCTTTATTAATGAAGGCGCGAGGGAAAAATCGATCCGCCTCGTTGATCCCACGTCCGACCGAGCGCCGACTCGTACTACTGATTCCGGGGATTTCGTGCTTCGACGCCCCGTCATCCGGGATAACTTATTTCTTCCGAGAGAGTTTGTTATTAGCTTCATTAGCAGTCGTTCCGTGCTCCGTGGTACACGAGCTCTCGGGAAACAGGAGTCGACAGTAATACCTTGTGTTGTATTATTGTTGTTTTTCTTGTTTTTATATAAATGTCGTCGTATATCTTGTAGTCTTGTCGCGGAATACCAAATCAAACTAGTCCGGAAGGAGAAGGACATTGTAAAGGGTATTGTTTTTTGTTTCTTATAATGATACGCGTGAACTTGTATAATTGCGGTGCTTCCCGTGTGAAATTCGTTACGAAAAAAAACTACGTAAATAAATATATTCATATGAAAAAAAAAAAAAAAAAGATGTAATGGTAAAAAAATCCAACAGCATATCAGGAGTCCTCCGAAGGACGGGCCAACGAACGTTGATTTCAACTGTTATAGTCCTAATTGTAAAAAAAAAAAGGCTCACACTAAATTTATTCATTTACGAGTAATAAATAAATTGTTTATATATGATTACCAATTTTGCCTTGTTTCATGTAACACCTGCTCCGTTCGTTGCACCATTGAAACCTAGAATCCATAGTGGAAAAAAAAAAAACACGAGTTCGCTCTTGACTTATTGGGACAGAGTAAACAACGGAGCCGAACGGAGTTTCGCTCGTTAAACATGCAAGAGGGAGAAGGAGGCCTCGGGTGGGTTTAAAAATAGAAAGCCCAACCGAGTGCGTCTGCAGCCGTCGTTAAATATAAACAAGAGAGCGCGCGGGCACCCCTCCGGTTTGGTGACCCGAAGAAAAAAAAGGGGTGAAGGGTCAACCATCGATTAATTCCCTCACAGCCCCTCTTTTACCGCTCGTCGATCACTTACCGTCTGCAGTTAACCGTACTCAGGGGGGGTAAGAAAAAGCTCTGACCCATCTGCTGCGGGAAAAAGCTTACTTACCATCGGCTGGAAAGCTCCCGAGCTACATGTCCGACGGTCTTTTTCAATCAAGGGGTCGCTGGTTTCATCGATTCAATCGAACTACGCGAATAGCCTGCGGAATCGATGCCAATGTACACGTATACGTGGGGGGAAACACTTGCCGCTAAATTGAATTCCGTGCGATTTGCAGGGCTGGAAATTAAAGTCGACGCCGTTCTCTCGCAATAGCGAGTGGACATAAGCGCCACCTCGCCTATATACCCCCCCGAGGCTTATGCAAGTTACGAAACAAGGCGTCGCGATGAAATGCAAATGGAATAAATCATGCAAATCGGCAGACGAGCCATGATACCGACAACAAGATCCCGGGGGAGGTCGGATAAGCGATTGTCACTCCCGCGCTCGGCAATTGTGTTTGACGCAGCCTCGCGTCGACTTAACTCCCACGTAAGACCCGCACACAGCCTTGGCTCGAGAAAAGCCAGGACCTGGATTAACCCCCCCCCCTTTTTCCCTTGGCACCGTCTCACCGTTGACCCTTGAATGGCCAATACACCCATTACGGGAAAAATGGCCGCGCCACGTAAAATACCCACACTCGCACGTTCCTTCGATGTAAAGTTGACTCGGGTGTTCGCGTGATGAGGGTCCGCGGTGGCGTGTATATACACCTCGCTCGGCGCTTTTCCCTCCCGCTCGATGAAAGAGTAGTAGGGCTTAATCAGTTAGTCGATAGGGAAATTGGCTTAGAGTCGGTTCCTCCCCCACTCGACTGTCGCGGCTGGGACGGCAGAAGCCGTTGCCCGAGCGTGTACTCCGTGTCCAGCCGAGGTGCCGTCGCGAGCGGTGTGCGTATATATATATATATGTGCGTTGTTTCAACCGTCTGGTACTACGCTGCCGGTAACATGCGGTACAAGTAGGCCCATTGGTACCAGTGAATCATTTGCCGGGCGATCGGTTACTCCGCGATTTTTCCACTTTTGGCCGGGAGGATGGAGGAGGACGGGTCGGCCGTCGCATAGTCCTCTCGAGTAAGCGCGCGACGGGGGGCGGGAGGGGGGGGGGTGGGACCGGTCGGGGTTGAGGATATGTGCAGCTGA
This sequence comes from Copidosoma floridanum, assembly GCF_000648655.2. The sequence goes on along the minus strand of NW_019379472.1, from coordinate 14,515 downwards.
TCGGTAAGCTCGGGGATTTGTAGGGCCAGCGGCGCGATGGATAGGAGTGCAGGCCAGGGTTTTTCGTCGGAAATCACAGCGCAGGCATGAGGAGACTTTCCCTGGCGGTCGTATGCTGCTACCTCTTTACCTTGTTGGACATGGCAGCCTTTCAGTATCCGTGAGTATATATTTTTTTTTTTCGTTTTTTCCTTTTTTTTTTTTTTTTTTTTTTTCTTTTTTTTTCATCGTTGCTCCCATCTAAATTGTCCACCCATGAATTCCAATATCATGGAAATGGATCGGCCAAAAAGTGGAATAATTGATTATCATGGAAAAACATGTTGTTTTTAAATCGATTGTTGTTGCGTGTGTGCTCAGCGACAACTTGTATGAGGCCGTCCTCTCCACGGAGGTCGAGGGTTGGCACTTTAAGGTCAATAGCCTAGTCTCACGTACGATTCGACTTTCGGCGAGAAAACGCGGCTACCGCTTTTTTCCCAAGATCGCAAGGTAAAGGCGCCCTCCGGCGCTACAAACAATTACTTTCGATGTTTAACTCTCTCTCTCTCTCTCTCTCTCTCTCTATTTTTGTGTACACGTATATTGATTGAAATATGTATCTCGCACGTTTTTTTCGTATCGAAAATTAGCATTTTTACATTTTTTTTTTTTTCTTTATACATGTTAAACTTTGATGTGTTGAATTTTGTTATTGGCTTGATTGATCGTTCACGCACCTGCGAATGGCATACAAAGGAAGTACGCGTACCGGTTTTTTCATCGGAGGTCGAATTTGAATTTGGAAAAAAAAAGTACGCGTACGTTTTTCTTTTGCAAAATGCAGTTTATGCTGTACTACCAAACGGGTAAAATGTACGCGTACTTCTTTTGAATCACTCGGAGCAAACAAGGCATGCACATGCACAGTACACCCCACACTCGCATATATAATCCTTACTTTTAAGGGAAAAAAAAAAAAAAAAATTGTTACTCAGTAGGGCGAGATCAATTGGAATTTCGCACATTAGTATAACTGTATACTCTCTTAGCATGAATGAGAGCCAATCTTAATTGAAAAAGTGCAAAACACGCCGGTGTATGTTTTATTCAGTAAACATTTACAAACTTTTTCAATTCCACTAGAATTTTTTTGTGTCGACCGACAAAATTATCGCTCTATTTTTCTCCTTATTCAGATTAAGAGTGTATCACGTATACGTGTAAAAAAAAAAAAAAAAAAAAAGAAAAGTGGGGAAGGGGAGGATGGTGAGGGTGTGAAAAGGGTGTGAGAAATCGTAACGAGAGCCCGGCACTCTTCTCCCCCTTGCCCTCTGGTCGGTGTTATTAATGAAGTTTAACGGCAAGTACAGGGAAAGCAAAGAAACGTCGTTGGATGAACTTTAGGGTATGCACAGCACGAAGAGACCTCTTATGGCTTCTCCTTCCCGATATTGCTGTTTCATCGGAATCGCTAATATTCGATCTATACGAGCGCATCTCCCCCCCCCCTTCTTTGCTTACCCCCCACCCCTCGTGTATTATGTATTTTATATTCGTAGCTCCGGAAAATCTCTCGAGGAGGAGGGTTTTATTACTTTTCGACTCGAAAATCTATCGACGAGTAACGACGTTGATGCCGAAACGGTGATTAATGGATCGTGTGCCATCAGCACCGCGGGTTAATTATACCATCAGCTTGTGTGTCCAATCCTCGTGTTCGTATACACGCGATATAATACGCTCAAACGGAATAATATTGACGTGACTTGATTAATGGGATCGCGTTGATCGTGTATATATATATACTTGCGTTGAAAATTTCACGAGATACGTAATAGTTCTCCCGAGTAATTGACAATCTCATACGGCGTAACGATAATGGACAGCTTGACGCGTGTATTCGTGCCGGATTTTCGCGAGAAATCGCATTTTTTTTTTCCTCTTAATAACATTACCACCTGATCACTGTGAATCTTTTTTATTTTGCCATTGAATGGATTTTTGGAAATTGACGATGAATTGTACACCCGCGAGTTTTAATCAAAAAATCGTCGTGCATATCAATTAGTCACTCGTCGAGTGAAAAAAAAAAAAACAAAAAAAACAAAAAAAAGAAACGACTAAAAATAAAACACCGTAGAGAAATGGAAAACACAAAGGACTACGGCAGGAAGGAGGTCTCGCTGTCCCTGAAAGACATCCTGCCGATAAACCCGAAGAACTACGACAAGCACAGGGCGCCAAAGTTCCTGGGCCAGCCGACCGTCGTCTACTTCCACGTGACCGTCCTCAGCATAGACTCGATAAACGAGGAGTCCATGGTGCGCTCAACCGTAACCCTCATAATTTTTTTTTTTTTTTTTTTTTTTAGAGAGAACANAAAAAATTCGTCACTCTCGCTCAACACTCATTCGTACTTTAATCGGCCTATTTTCATTTTCACACCTAATTGAAACATCGTCGATTCGTCGAGCATAAAATGACAATTAGATAAGTAATCTTGTGTTCTCTTAGTATATCGTACTCGTTTAAAAAAAATCGACGACAACACCTTATACAATTAATTATCTGTCTGTCTCTCGTTTAATTCGTTATACAATTAAATCTTTTTCTTAACACGTTACGTAGGAATGTGGAATTTTTGTCTTCTTATTCTCGTTTTCATTTTTGTTGCCTTTTGCGTTCGTCGATTATCCCAAATTATTCCGTTATACATAATCGCACGTTTTTTCCCCTCAAATTTGCGAATCACTCAATGATTTTTGTATACGTTTTATCTCTCATCAATAATAATGATAATAAGATATATTACCCCAATAGCGATCGACTTACGATTGACTTACACAAATAATACTAATCATAATAATACACGTCTCCATCTCTTTCGTTACAATTTTCCTATACTCCCTCCTTTGGCTCGCATACACATATATATATATTTGCAACCTCCACCGACGATACCTCGCTACGGTGCGGGTGTGTATATTTTTATATACAACTCCTTCGACAAATCGCGCGCGTGTATATTTTACTGTTTGGTCATTTCGACGACGACAAACCAATCCGCTCTTGACTAGAATACCCTATTACCATAATCATCGTAGCTATACGATTTTTTTTTTTTTTTTTTTTTTAGTTAATGACTCGCGTTCTAAGTCGTCGTTATATCTATAGTCGCGATAGATGCACACATCTCTTTCTCATCTGAGAGCCCCAAGACTATTTTTAATACTGCACAGTGCACAACTTTTTTTTTTTTTTTTTTTTTTTTACATTTCTTTAAAATTCCCCGATCGATCGAGCAGACGTACGTGGCGGACATATTTCTCGCGCAAAGCTGGCGGGACTCGCGACTGAGGCTCCCGGAGAACATGTCCGAGGAGTACCGTATCCTCGACGTCGACTGGCTGCACAACATTTGGAGGCCCGACTGTTTCTTCAAGAACGCCAAGAAGGTCACCTTCCACGAGATGTCCATACCAAACCACTACCTCTGGCTCTACCACGACAAGACTCTCCTCTACATGTCCAAGTGCGTATGTCAATACTGTAGGGGTTGTTTTTTTTTCATCATTTCATATGGTTTTATCCATCCGTCCCGCAGATTGACGCTCGTGCTGTCGTGCGCCATGAAGTTCGAGTCCTACCCCCACGACACCCAAATATGCTCAATGATGATCGAAAGTTGTGAGTCTCGAATCATTAGGAATAAGTACATACCGATCAATCAAACAAACAAGTGTCGTTTTTTCCCCCTCAGTGTCGCACACGACGCAGGACCTGGTGTTCATATGGAACGTGACGGACCCCCTGGTCGTGAACCCGGAGATCGAGCTGCCCCAACTGGACATAGCCAACAATTACACGACCGATTGCACGATCGAGTACTCGACGGGGAACTTCACCTGCATCCAGATAGTGTTCAACCTGCGGCGTCGACTGGGCTACCACCTATTCCACACCTACATACCCTCGGCCCTGATAGTCGTCATGTCGTGGATCGCCTTTTGGATCAAGCCCGAGGCGATACCCGCGAGGGTCACCCTCGGCGTCACTTCGCTACTCACCTTAGGTATATGTCACACGTCAAACGAAACATACATATATTATATAAAGAAAAACATATACAATCAAGAGAGAGTAATGTATACACCTATGTGTGTGTATAAAAATGGTCGATAAGAAGAGGGAATCGCGTGATCAAGTCGAGCGTGCGCGTGTAGGTGCGTACGTGTGTAAATAAGCGAGGAGAGAAGGGAAGGGAGAGAAAAAAAAAAAAAGAAAAATACAACACGTTGCAGGGAAGCCGTACGAGAGTCCTTATAGCGTATATACGTGGGGTTTGCGTGTGTATATACACATGTATACATACATGTACGTATCGGTGGTATGGGCTATAGAACCGCGATAGAGATACGTTATACGAAGGGGGAACGTAACAACAGATCACGTATACGTGTACCATTGTAGCTATGGTCTCTCTCTCTCTCTCTCTATTCAGATTTGATTCGAGCGAGAGATTGTTGACACCCGCGCGATTGTGGGACGCTTTTCTCGCATTCTCTTATTCGAGGGATGTACACATCGCGCGGTCGATCTTTCATTCCTTTTGTATGACCCACCCCTGCGACGATGCGCCGCGTGAAAATGTACATGCATATGCATTACCCTCGGGGTTGTAAAAAGAGCTAAACACACTCACGTTGTAATAATTACGATTATTCCAGCAACGCAAAACACGCAGTCCCAGCAGTCGTTGCCGCCTGTGTCGTACGTCAAGGCGATAGACGTGTGGATGTCGTCGTGCAGCGTCTTTGTCTTCCTCTCGCTCATGGAGTTCGCCATAGTCAACAATTACATGGGGCCCGTCGCCACCAAGGCCATGAAGGGCTACTCGGACGAGGACCTCCGCGAAGCCATCGACGAGTTCAAGGTATATCATGCAAATATTTTACACTCCCTAATCGTCTACGAGTGTCGGATGGTAGAGAGACGGGCTCTTTGCCGATCTTTGCTGTTACCGATGCGCATCGGAATAATCGCCAGAATATATATGTGTGACGACACGTATGGAAAATAAGAAGGGTAAAATATTTCAACTACTCGGTCCCTACCACTGAGGGGACCCATAGTCATAGAATGATTGACGTTGCATATTTTTTAAATGAAAATCGCAATAAAAAGAAAAGTCTCTTTGGTTTGTTTTTTTTTTTTACGGCAACGATGCAACGACCGCATAGACGCCAATGAGGTCGGAGTCGGAGCGAAGCAGGAGCCCGGTGCGGCCGACGACGGCCCAGTACGACACCTGCTGCGGTGGCCGGGCCATAGCCATCTCCATCGACAAGGTATCGCGCTTTCTCTTTCCGTTCGCCTTCCTCATCCTCAACATCGTCTACTGGAGCACCTTCCTCTGAACGCCGATCTCCGACGACCAATGGAACGTGTGTTGTGCGGCTGTTGTTTCAACGATTGGACTTTTTTGCTCTCTCTCTCATCGTGTACATTTTATAACTATGTATAGTCAAGGCAGAGGTTTTTCTTTTTTTTTTTTTTTTTTTTCTACTGTGTGTAACACAGAGTGCCCGGTGTTTCGACTCATCGAAAAATAGTGTGGGAGTACGGGAATACGTACATTTTGGACAAATTGGCTTTTTCAAAAAATTAAATGCCGATCATTGGGGGGAAAAAAAATGATCAGAGATTCTTTTCTTACGTAATGATAAGTGGCGTTTCCGGGCTGATGAGAGTATATAAGTGCCTCGAGGGGTATACAATATATACATATGACAGACCTTTTATATGTTACTATACGCAATAATCGTTATCACAGGTAGAGTAAGAGTAAACAATTTACAAAAGTTGGGATGATTTTTGATGACACTGCGTTGTTGTTAATCCATCGAATAAACAGTACCAAAGTAACATGTTTACAGATTGTCACAATATAAATACATAATATACATTAATTTAACACTTGTCAAAAAAAAAATAATAATAATAATAATAATAATAATAGTTGTCGTTGTTGTTGAAATTTTTGATTGTTCAACCCCCGACGATGTCTCTGGAAAAAAAAGCTTTCTATTTCGTAATGTGTAAAAACGTGTCTTACCTGTTTCATCTGTTTCTACTGCAACTATAGAAATGTATACATTAAGTCATTGGGAATATAATGTTGAGGAGAGTTTGTGAAAAAAAAGCACCATACGAACGTGAATAAAGACAGTACTTTATTTCGTCATTATTTTCATTCATATATTCATCTCATCGGTTTCATATATGCATTAATAATAAATATACTTCTTTTTTTTTTTTTTTTTTTTTTTTTTTTTTTTTTTTTTTTTTTTTTTTTTTTTTTTTT
>NW_019379471.1:1122679-1254761 GCF_000648655.2 Copidosoma floridanum | reverse complement strand
CTAAAACTATTACGAACCTCCATCGTGACAAACCCATACACACAAAAAAAAAAAAAAAAAGAAGAAGACTCCAACCTCGCAATGTCTCTAATGACGATTAAATTGTCACCCAATACAAATGCACCGGTAGATCTTCAAGGTCCCTCGAGGTCTGTTGTATATACACATACAACGTATAGCAGCTGTGTACCAATAAAGAGACGCTCCGTTGGAGTTAATAGACTTACATACTTACCTCTCCAGTCTTTATCCTTTTCTTTTCACTTGAAACAACCACTTTTATGTGGACGTCCACTCCTCACGTTTAACCATGGGACATTATTCTTTTTTTTTTTTTTTTTTTTTTTTTAATAAAGACGACCAGCGCTAACGCACCGTAAGTACCTGCGGGATGAGGCAAAGCGATCTCAGCTCGAGCGCATGAAATTTTCATACTTACTCACCGCGCACTCCGTATACACGCATATATATAGACGTGCGATGCACGCGAGCAAAGAGAGTGACGCCCTTTAAAGCTGCTGGTATACACGCATACATACAAGCCCGTCCTTTGGCGCGTCGTCTCCGCGATAACGCCGCCACCGAGTGTGTTTACGCGGAGAGTTGCTTTCTTTTTTTTAAGTAAGTAGCTTTCCAACGAGCTGAGAACTTTTTTTTTGTCTCCCCTGCCGTTCCTCTTTAGCGTGTCTCAGCTGCGCAATGTACATTTTTTCAGCAAAAAGGAGACGCTCCCCCGTGCACACGCTCCGAGTGACTCGAAAAGACGCGAGATCTCAAAAGAGGATCACGAGTTCATTTTAATTCAACGTCTCCTTTTTCTGCCCTGTAGCCTCGCTACTGATACTAGTGGGGTTTTTACGATCACCAGGCGAACCGAAAACTCTCCAAGCGTAGGTATATACTCTACAATCCCAGTGAATGAATTATTGCGCGCAGATGAGACAGAGGACACGCGAATTAATTGTGTACCCGTGCGTTTTGGTAAGAGGTGCGCTTCGATCGATTTCAATCGTCTATCGATAAGAACTTTTGCAATAACAACGCGTTCACTATGTGTGTGTGTGTACCTTCGAGCGAGTCCCAGTCCGTCTTATCTTATCGTCCGATAACAACAACAACAACAACAACCAAACCTGTGTGTATTTTGTGCGTCACGCTCTTATCTCCTTTTTCTTTTTCGTTAAATATTTTATACGACACGAATTAATGGATCAATGATTTCGGTCATGTCTAATTAAATGCAAGTTGAAAAAAAAAACAAAAAAAAATTGACCAACACTACCGAAAAAAGCATGTCCACGGCGGCGCTGAAATTAAATGTCCTTGCGCATCGTTATACTACTTATAATGACATAGAAAAGTTGCTTCGAGGTTATTACAATTTTGCGAAGGATGAACGGAATATTGTCCTGATTATCTTGGCTATCGTTAGAAAAGTAACGAAAAATTGAAGAACCTCCGGGTGGCAGCAGCTATAAAGTAAAAAAAAAGGCTCTCGAAATGGCAAAAATCGCGTTTAATCGCAAAAATCTTTACAGTGGCTCCACTCATGTATGGGTTATACGTGCTCTTGCCGAGAAATCTTCCGCTCTCGGTCTCCAACTTCCTAGCGATGATAAACTCGCTTTGCGCTGCTCATGTGCGTTTTAACGACACTCGAAATGCGAACGAGCCAAGAAAATATAGGCTTTTCAAGGTGCGTGCATGTGACGCTTGGGCTGCACCACTGCATGGTACATATTATGTGTACGGCAGCAGGTGAGACAGCGCATTATTATGTATAGTAGGCATCGGGCGTGGAGCAACAGCAGCTCGAGCAAACACATAAATATTAATGACGAGAGAGCCACGCACACGCGCGGATGTGTCTCTCAAATGCTCGATGCACAGCGGCGACGAGATCGGGAATCTCGGATGGAGGCTTTTCGATATGCTCTCGCCTTTCTGTATATATATTATATACACATAGGGTTGATGGAAAACGGATGCCGATTCTTTCTTTTCCCTTTTTCGAATCGATTCTCGCGTGCAGTCGGGCCGCGGAAAATCTTCGATCGAGCACTCGTTTCTTCCAACTGTATGGCCTTCGTCGAGGTTCGTACACCAATGTGCCACGTATATATGCAATGCTGCATCCGATATCAATTTGCGTCCAGTCCAGTGGCGATATATACCGCGGAACTCCTGTACACTTTCTTGCTTGAAAATCGATATCTCGAAACTGACAGAAAATACTTGAGGTCGCAGTTTACGTGTATATGAGGCTTGCGTAAGCCAAACGAGACGTTATTGAAGCTTTTATACTTTGCGATCGGTCTTTGTTATTTTACCGATCTCTTGTAGGTACCTACATCGGTAAAACAGAAGTTTGGTATTTTTCTATCCCATTGACTGGCACAAATATTATATTTTTCGAGCCATAGATAGCCGTATATTTGTATAGATACGAGGCACGTCTACATCTACTTGAGAATTCAAATTTGAGTGGCCTACTTTGGCGGATAATCAAATCTAGCCATCGCGGATGTTCTGTCGGGGCCTTTGTGTGTGTACGGTTGAGCTCGAAATATCGATCTTTCAGCGCTGATGGAGTATTTTGGTCTCCTGATTATCATTTCTCGTGCTCGGAGGCTTCATATAGACAGGTACATCATTTTTTTTCGGGTGACGTTAACAATTCCACCCGTCTGACTCACGTCGTCATACCACGCGCATTGTTTTCCAACCGATCGACTTGCTCACCTCGTGCTCAACGAGAAAAAAAAAAAAAAAAAGACTAAAAAACGGTGCTACGATTATCATGAATTTCTCGACATCTCATTCAAGTTTATGAATGTACTCTATATACGCAGTATCATAAGTTATGGCGAGTAAACATTTTTTCTTCAAAGCGTGCATCATTTTACGTATACGTGAAATAAAGTACAAAAGATCGATCTCACCTGCAAACCAAAAAAAAAAAAAAAATAAAAAAATAAGAGGAAGCCCGAATCCCAAATCCTCATAAATAATACGAACAAAGGAGGGGCTGCTCCCCCGAAAGAAACTCCACCGATCTCGCACACCGGAGAATATACTTACTCGCGTTCTCGCGAGGCTTCGACAAATTGTAGATTATTCGAGTGCCTCGATAAGGCAACTCTCGGGGATTCTCTTACCCTACCCCCCGCGTGAATAATATCCCACGCGCGAGCGCAAATGCAATTCGAAATCTCGCGGCGTGTAATGCCTACTCGCTGCGGTATGAATAAATGTACAGTTTACGCGTGTACTGCAGGGAGGGGGGCTTAGCCCCGAGCGCGTCTACGTGTGTATGTATACATATACACTCGAGAGATAGAAAGTCGAGATGCACGCTCTACCGTGTACACTGTACATCGCGTACACGTGCACACACGTACATGAAAGCGTGCAATGGCTCATCGTGAAAAATCAAGGGCCCCGTCGGATACTCCTCCTCCACCTCCTTCGTTATATTCCGTTCTGTTCGCGAACAATGCAACTCGTGTAAGTACCTGCATCCCCACACCACCTCCGACCCCCTTGGGTCCGGCTCGAATATGGATAATCCATGAAATGCTGAACAACAACGGCAAATACACTTTTCGGGGGCTTTTTGTCCGTAACAACTCGCGGCTCCCGCGGTTTCCATTATTTGTACAGCCGTGCGACACTCGTATCCTGGATGATAATGCGCGACACGGACACACACATATATACGTGCTTGCCTGTGGAGTTTTGTTGTATACCTACGACTATTGTAGGCCAACGGGAGTATAGAATAAACAGAGTTGTACAGACGTATACGGCATCTTAATTCCATTGCTCGATGAACCATCACCGAGAAACAAACGAAACAGCCATCAGTATAATCCCGGCATTACTCAACGCGGCCAGTAAATCTTGGCCATTTATATACGTTAACGCTTTTAATAGGTGTGCCATTACGGTGTAGGCAAGAGGAAACGCGTCCGTATCGATCCTAAAGTCGCAGACCGTGCGTCGGGCCCCTCTAAAGGCAATTCGTTGCCATAATAATCCCATCCGGCGAGACGGAAGCTCTTGTTGTGTCTCTCTTTGCCCGTTGTGCCGATCTTCCGTGGAAAATGGCACCGGCAGCTGTGCTCCCCGGCGAGGCAGAGCGCGGGTGGCCCCCGGCATCTCTATCTTCGCGGAAAAGTGCGGTGTGAAATGATGATTCGGGACCCGAGGCTGGAATAATGGAGAACATTCTGCGAGTCAGGGTCCCCCTCTCTCTCTTTTCACGCCTGCTCTTCTGGTTATACACGGTGTTGACCTTTCTTTAAAAAAAAAAAAACAACACACGAGACGAGCCAGGGACGGTGGATAAACATTTGAAAAGCCCGGATCCCGCCTAGTATATATAGTAAACAGTACCACCTGTACGCACAAATTACACCACATGGTTCGGCTCTACAGTGAGAAATACCTAAAAACCTTTCCTCTCCTCGTGAGTCTGGAATAACCGATGGAAATCTCGTGCCCCGCATACAGTCACCACTGGAATTTCAGAGCGTCACCGATGACCAAAGAGGGGGAGGAAGAAAAAAAATATTACAGCGCGCAGCAAAAAGACAGAGAAATAAGAGGGAGGGGGGACGCGCAAAAAGGGGCACCATGGCGTTTGACTCCAGTTGTGACAAGGCTGGTAATTTACAAGGGAGGGACGTCCCGAGGAGAAAAATCGGCGCGCTTCTCCTCGCGCGTGTATATACACGTACACACGCAGTCATCTCGTACAACCCCGTAGCTCGAGCGGGCCGGCTTCAAAAGGGACACGGGAGAGCCCTTTGCAAACCGCAGCCGAGCGAAACTAGCCAAACCCACGAACGCGGTGTATTATGTATAGACCGCCCGTTGCTCTTGGAGCGCCCGTGGCGCGCGTCCTCCCTGTATACCCTCGGTCACCTCTTTGAGGGTCTTCCGGTCGCACTTGCGTCGTACGCAACTTTTCGGCCGCCTGCAAGTATTCACAACTATTTTATACCTCGTTAACGAACCAATAACCCCATACGGACACCATAACTGTGTCCGCGTGGATTTCACTGCTCCTCCGGAATGGCTCGCGCGTGGACTCCCGAGAGCTTTCCCCGCTTGCGCTCTTTCACCGGTAAAAAACACAACACGAACCGGGAAGCAAAGAAGAAAAAAGTCTGCCAGTACACAAGTATACGGGGGAAGCTCTCGTGCGCTCGTCCTTTTTTTTTTTGCGCCACACGCGAATATCGTCCCCTTCCTCCCTTATACGTGTATGTACATATACTTGTACTCTATACCGTGGAGAGAGGGAGAACTTCCTCTCCTGCAGGCCAAGGGGAACTATAGGTTCAACCTAAGCGCGCGGACTCTTTGGCCGGTGCACATATATATAAACACGAGGTACAAGTGCGGCGCAAGAAGATACATTTTTTCCTCCCCACTCGTCCCGAGAGCTATAGGCTCGCTCGGTCTTCGATGTCGGCACCTACATCGTTGTTTTTTCTACTTGATATACCCTCCCCTTTTCTTTTCCTTCCTTCAAGCGTTCGGTGGCCTCTTGCGATCCGAAAGTGTACTTGGAGCTTTACTGTGGGGTAAGGGGTTCGTTGCACGTAGGTTGTGCAGATTTTCGCCAGAGATTGCGGGAAATCAAGGCATCCTTTCGCTGGACTCCAATTGCAACTCGTAGTATAGACGTCACGAGGAATGCCACATCGAAGATTAAAATAAAAAAATTAATAATAGTACTCACGATGCAACCCTGCGTAAGGTATCTCTATAGGCGTTCTCAAGCTGTGATGAATGGGTGTACCGTAGAAAAAAAAAAAAAAAAAAAGCAATAAACGCGGGAGTAGCTGTCACCGAGGAAATTTGTCGCACACCCCATTACCACGTCATCCTTGGGTTTCTTCCCCGATACGAGAAGGACCCACGCGCAGACTCGGATTTCCATACATCCGGGGCAGCTTTTAAACGACAGGGCTATATAACCCACTCTGCGTGGATGGATGTAGTGTCACAAAAAAGGCTGCAGCATAGGGAAGGACAGGGGGCCAAGTGTATCCAGGCAATGCACTTGAAGAGTCAAAGTATCTCTCTCTTTCTCTTCCCTATGCATATTATCCTTGAAAGAACGAACGGAGCGAGGTGTGCGTGTGTACCATCGGGTGTACGGCAACACGCTCTCGCTGCGTGACGAATGCCGAGGCCATCCGGATTTTTCTCGCAGGGGCGCGCGAGAGTTTTACGAGTTGGGAGGCAATGAAAGAAAAGCGAGGAGGAAAACGAGAATGAAGAAAAAACAACAACGAAGGGAATCTCATGCTATTGAGTCACAGCATGCGGGCTTATACCTACGTGAAGTTTTTTTTTTTGTTTTTTTTTTTTTTTTCGGAATTTCGCGTGGTTTTTTCTTCTTGGCTGTCCAGTGCTCTGTTGGGCCAACAGGTTACAGATCCGGTGTTTATTGTCCAGAAACTCCGCCGGTGGTTCTCTTGTGCTTTCAAGGTGCTTTTGCTCGCATGTATATACATTTGCTCCCTTTTCTCCTCCCCCCCCCCCTTTGTCATTGTTGTTGTTGCTGTTTTGACAGTGCCGTTCTTCGGAAATCCTGACTGATTGATCTTATCTCGCTTTTTCTTTGGTCCAAGATGGTCGGACCCTGTCTTCCCGATGCCAGAAAAAAACACCGTTCGTTGCACCTCTTAAATCTCCTGTACGAGAGTCAATCGTCAGCCGAAAAATATTTTAATAGCCCCCCTTCCACCCATACTTGCACCGATAAAACACGCGCACGGACGAGCTGTTCCCTTTTTTTCCTGGAAAGTCAAAATATCCCAATGTCCTGATTTCGCTCGAGATTGTACTAATACACCCCAAACACCGTATATTCGCATTAGATGTACGTACTTAATACAAAAAGAAACAAACAACAGCCTAATAACGTCACTAGGTATATTATACGGCGCAGTACTCGCCTGTACATAATACATTAGAGTATAGCACTACACGCGTAGTCGGGGGGTATAACAGATTACGAGAGAGCCACGTCAGAGCGATGAGCAACATTATACGGCCGCGAAGAGAAAAAAAAAAAAAAAAAAAAAGGATCGGAGCGTTCATTTTACAAGCACTGCATATACACACAACGTCGAGCTAATTGATCAATTAAACAGGGAGATGAAAAAATAGCTCATCGGAGGCGATACGCAGGCCACCTTGCGTCGTGATACGTACGTATATATAATATATTAGGTATATGTACATGCAGCATCATTACCATCGTTCGTTGGCACTTGAGCCGCGTCGTTTTTATGTACCTACATGTATACGTATACATTAGCCATAAAACTCGGGAGATTACACGGGCACACGATCTATTGCGTTGATGAAAAATTCCGCTAGTAATTTTCCGTACTCTTTCAACCCCTCACGTGTCAGTCGTCCGTACATTATGCGCATACGCGTTTGCTTGGCTTTTACTTGTATCTCCTCTTGTATATTATACAATATATAATATGATGGTACATCATTTTGTTTCCACAAGGAGGTGTCGCATTATTACAAGACGGCAGCACATCACACTCGTGCTGTATTACTCCACCATATGTAAATAAAAGTCATTTTTTTTCTCCTTAATTCTTCTCTCGTGGGGTGTGTACCTGCAGCACGCAACAACCGGACCCTCCTTTGTCATCCGCGCCCCCGACACGGAAACCATATGTTACCTCTTTACGTCCATATCCTTCGGGGCACTCTTTCTCGAACGCAAAGTTCAATTCAGAACAATGGAAACACAATGGTATATAATATACGTGTGGCTCCCGAGATGTGGTAAAAGAGCGTTTAGTTGAACGCAAATCAACGAGTGTTTCTGTGTTACTATGTATAGTACATACGTATACTCGCGAGGAGCCATTACCTCGTTATAACTTCCGGGGCATTGTGCCGCGAGCGAGAAATAAATATGGAGCTCCATTTAGTTATTCCGGAAACCCAATCCGGTCACAGTTCAACAAGAGCGAATATCAGTCGTTGCATCATCACCCTCTCTTATGTTATATGTGTTGTATACTTATGTTAGAATTTATATATTGTTAATATTTGTAAATGTATGTATTATTTTTTTCATTGCCATACGGTTTCCTTGGCGTTAATAAATTTTTTTCATCATCATCATCATCATCTCTTTTGTAAAAACGCACGTTCGTACTATACACGTTGTTCTTCCACACATGGTGCGTAAAAATCCCCTTTCCTCGAGCTCTCTTGATTGCTCATTTCCTATATATTATGTCGTGTGTTACAAGCACAGGTGTATAGGCCCAATTGTAATGAGGAGGAAAAAAAGAGAATCAAGTCTCGCGCGTCTGCCAAATGAGTTTCTACTTCGACCTGTCGCTTCGCCTGCATCCGCAGCAAACACGGTAGGAAGAGGGAAAAAAAAAAAAGCTAGGAGGAGAAAAAAATATTCTACCCTTGGAGCGAGCCAATGTGTATACTTATATACGCATAGGTATACGGCATCGGTTTATAACGAGTCGGGATAACCGTTCATTAATATACTGCTTCTCTGCTTCTCGGGTCTTTTCTCGCGTAAGTACGGGCACTCGAGGAGAAAAGCCGCTTCCAAGGGATAAAAAGAAGTATAGGTACACGTGCATAATATGTATACCTACACACGTGAGGAGGAAAAACGAGGCGATATCCGATATTATCGCTCGCGGCGCGAAATCGATTTTCAATGTGACTTATTACCCGCGACAGTATGGGCAGCGCGGCGCATCGGTGAATGACAAAAAAAAAAAAACAAAAAAAAAAAAACCATATACCTATACGGAGGGTGTATGTATATGTATTATAATAAAAGGCACGCAATATTGCCCGAGTTGGTATATATACACGTACACGTGTATAGGTATATACATGGAGAACGACTCGTTTTACCGTGTTGCACTTTTCTCTGTCCTCCTTCCCGCGATCGTCTATCGGGTTTCATTCAACCGCGCCACCGACGACGACGGCTACTCCTGCCCCGCTATATATGCTGCATACACACACACACACACGGCTTTTATCTCCCTTATTTCTCTCTCGTATATACACCCCGTTTCCGATCATCGTTTGCTCCTATACTGCTTTACGTATGGGCGACAGCAACGAGGAGAATCGGAGAGAGAGCTGTGCCATATGGCGCGCCCGAACGGCAACACCAGTCAAGAGAGATGACGGGAGTGAGTAGGCGGTAGCTACGAGAACTTATACTTGCGCAGGTATAATATATGTTCCGTGGAGGGGGTGCTAAAGTTTCCACAATTACGATGATAAATAGTAATGATCGATACACGCGTGTACAGGATCGGTTTGTGGGTGTCGTGGAAGCAAAACCGATTGGCGATATGTATGTTTTCATACCCGCGACCGTTGAACACGGGAAATTATTGCTCGTGGGATTGGTATTTTATCTCAATAGCCGTGAGGATATTTTTTCGGGACTCACGAGGTAGGCGCCGAGGAATTTGTGTCAAGTATATTGGCTCGCGATCCCTCAGCCTGTGAAGCAACGCACTCGGTCGATCGAATTTCGAGAGACGGTACAAGTATCTCCTCGTTTTCTTTGGTAATGTTTGCTCGAAACATTGCTTCGAGAGGCAAACAAATATACTTGCGCATGAAAAAAATCCACGCGTTGCCAATTAAATTACGTTATTGTAGCTGTAAGTAGGTACTCTTCAAATACACACACGTTGTATCTTAATATCTCCAATACTTATACGGTTGCAATGAACCCCGGACTGAAAAATCCCTTCGTTTGACCGATAATGCATCACCGAGACAGTAACAGTATACGGTTGATAAATGAGAAAAAGAAAAAAAGAGAAAAAAAGGCATCGAGTTCTCGAGTCCCCTAAAATTAACCCCCTTGGGATTAATATAGCTTGGGTACACGTAAACGTAATTGATGGAGAGCAACCAGAAACCTATTTTTTTTTTTTTTTTCCTAATCCCACCTCTTCCTCCGTCTGGCACGTATGTTTTAAAGAAATCTGTAACAAACGGCGGGGGGAAAGAAAAAAAAAAAGTAAGAATAAAAATACCACCGACACTCCTATTCTCGCACGCATACATTTATACAGAGGCAAATGAACCAAAAGTCTCGCGTGCACAGTGTAACCATAATAAGCAAGTGTAGACGTTTACTTCTGTAGAGTATATAGGTATACCTATACTTATACATAACGTTATATACATATACAGTATATATTAGGAAGAAAGAAAAAAAAAGTATAAACGCGACTAATCGTGTGTTATACATGTATACGTATGCTGGGAGAGCAGTTTTTAGGCAGCGTCATGGTTCCTTTTTACTCTCCCTGGCTCATATAGGTATACGTCACATTCTCCGTTCTCCCGCATCCCCCAAACTTCCCCCGGTTTTCGGGGAACAACTGGAGAGAGAGAGAGGGAATGCGGTGTACAGTGTATACATATACAATGAAAACGAGTCTCTCCAGCATCCACGAGACGGGAGTGGAATTCTATTCTCGTACCGGGTGATGTGTGCTCCCTTTTGAAACCCCCACACGTGTGTATTTTTCGGGCCCTTCTCGGGAGGAAAGGGAAGGGGGGCGATTGTTCGATAAATAGGTTCCTTTGGGATACTCGGGCGCGGGCTCCGCCACCGGATTCCCCGATTTGGCTCGAAAAATATTTATCAGGAGCTTTTTCGGCATCGATTGTCGCTACCTACTATTATACGAGCGGAATGTACATCATACGCTCCTCATTTTTTCTCTGCATCGCGAGGACGTTTTTTTTTCCCTCTTCTTCCTCCAAATTTCGAGAGGCAGAAAAAAAACATACCCAACGGACGGAGGAGCTCCCGTCGATTAACGATTTCGAGGAAGCAGATATATATATATATATATATCTGCGACGAGGGGGCCTGGATTGATTTGTTTGCCTCGGCGATCCGCTAATGGTTGTTCATTCGGGTGTAATATTAGTAAGATGTCCACTACGCGAAGTGGCCGGTCGAAAAGTATACACAAACCGATAATTGTCAAGGAAGCCAACCGACAAACCCGTACGTACGCGTCTATTGGCCCACGGGCGTTTTTTTTCAATTTTAAGCTCTTCCTACCACATGTACCATATATAATACCGAAAGGCAATAAATTGTCTTGGGATCGTCGCGTGTGTCGTCAGCAATTGGCGGCTGAAAAACATTTTTGCCCAAAACAAGCGCGCGTTCTTTCTCGTCTCTGATTCATCAAAAACTTCGGAGATAACGACGCCCGAAAAAACCTTCGTTACTTTGAAAATATACACATTCCAGCTCTGTGGGCAAAAAAAAAAAAAAAAAGAATCTGCGTTTGATACGACTAATCGAAATCACGGAAAATTTCACACGGCCGATCGGCGGAGGGATCCATAATCGCACCATCGCTCCTCGAGAGCCGCTCCAAGGCCAACGCGCGTACATAATCATATATACATCGCGGACAGATTAAAACGCGGCCCGCGCGTTGATTGCGAAAAAGATACGACGTATTTTTCGCGAGGCGGTTGCAGTAATATACGCGAATTCACATGCACGAGGCAAAACCCGTCTGGTGTGTGTACGTGGGGGCCTCGGCGTAACACTAACTCCGAGAACACCTTGATCCCCGAGAGCTCAGAGGGTCGAGGAGTAAAATTTATGTAGCGCGTAAACCGGAGCCCGTTGTTGGGAAAGCTGATGCAAGCACCTTAGCCAAGTGCAGAGGTACTTTCTTTCATTCGCACTTATTCGCTTTGCCAGCCCAATCGAGCGTTGATCGAGCGATGATTCACTTGACGCTGATGATGATATTAATAATAATAATAATAATAATAATAAGAATTTATTAGGTCAGGTGGTATAATCAATACAAAGTAAGTTACAATAATGGAAGAAATGCAAAATGAAAATTGCAGTGTGACAAATTAATTTTATAAATTCATAAATAAAAATGTAAATGCAAGTACAACTAATGTAGAAAAATAAAAAGCATCAAGTAACAATAATTAAGCAAACTTAATGATGATATCGCTGTCGATTGAAAAGAATTCGTCGATCGAATCAAATCACTTGAGCTCGTTTACTTGGAAAATGCCAAGCAAATATAGCTGCAATGACTGTTATTACTGTACACATGCGTAATCACTCGGCTATTTGTGGGCGGTGACAAGCCGTATATATACATATAGGTACAAGTATAATCGTGATATTTTTATCATAGTTCGTGTGCATAAAGAAAAAAAAAAAAAAAAAAAATAGTGATAAACACCCCCGCGTATATTTATGTTATACCGCTTAAGAAGAGCCAATAAGTTTGCTCGTGGAAATTTCACTCTTATGTAGCGAAAGCGCAGCAACAGCAGTAAGTCAGAATTACGAAAATCTGTGCAGTACGTAAGCCTCGCACGAGCATAATATAATATGTACAAGCACATAGATTATCGTTGTTGTATATACGAGCCGAGCAGAGAAGCGCGCATTCCATCCTTTCCCTCTCTCTTTCTCTCTTCGTCTGTCTGTACTTACACCGGTATAATACATTCGTGCACATACCGATTTGCGAACCGGTCGCGCCCATCTATACATTTGCGTATGCCAATGACACCATGAGCTTTGCGAGCAGGTTCGTACGTATAGGCAATGTGAGTATCGCGGAGGACGGAGAAGGGCAGGAAATGTGCGATAAACTCGGACGTAGAGAGGAAATAAGGGAGGAGATTGTGCAATGCGAAGGAGCGAAGAACTTACGTGTATGTATACATTGTTTGCCGTCGATCCGAACGAGAGGATATGAGGGGTACAACCTGCTGGTGATGAGAGTTTAGGGCTCTCTCTGTCTCTCGTTATTAAACAGAAATCAGAGCTTTACTGTAGATTGATGATGGTACATCCAGGCACGTCGTTCATTCCCTCGAATGGAAACATTTTTTAAAGAAACCCCGTTTATACGAGAAGCGCGCTATTTCAAATTGTATTTTTTTATTTCACTGTTTTTACTTGACCATTATTGCTTCGGTTTCTTGCACACCTGCTTTATTTCACTCTGAAAAAGTCAATCGCCGCGTCATTCCGTCCAGAGACGTGAGTATTCCTATTTTATGTCATATGTATAAAAAATACAATTCACCTGCAGATGGAGCATGACGCAAGCATTTGTTGGAGTAAAAAAAATTCATCTAGAAAACGCCTCGTTCCATTAGAGCGTTATAGTAGTTGGGAAACACTCGAAGCTTCGACATTACCGGGTACTGAATAGTAATCGTCGAAACGAGCGTCACCGGTTGCTCGGAAACTGAACAAAAAAATAAAAATAAAAAAACAAAAAGTGCGCGCATTACGTAAATTAGAAATACATAAGAGCCACGACGGACCGATGATATCGTGCGCGGACAAGTATTTCGAATAAATAATGAAAACACGCGCGAGTCCTTTGTCGACATTGAATAAAAGAGACACGAAGCATCACGTACACACACGAACACTCGATGAGAGTAACAAAAAAAAAAAAAAGTCTAACGATGGCTTATCTTTTGTTTGTTTCAGGTGAGTCCTCTGCTGTCCCTTGGTAATCATCGCTACGCCTATTTCGGTACAGGTAACGCGCAAATCAAATTTCACGCCGACACCTTTACATTTATTTCAATTGTCCTCCGATTCGTTGGAAGAGCGTTAAAAAAATTCAAAGCGCGAGGAGGCAATAGTCTTCCTTTTTCGATACTCTCAGCCGAGAACGATGACTGTGGAAGAGACGAGGGGCGCAGGGAACCTTAAACTTTAAAACGAAAGGAAAAAAAATGACCCGCTCACCACGAGTCCTCTCGCACGAGCGCGAACAACCTCGATCGAATTTCGTCTCCTCGTAAAGGGCGAGAGTAAAAAAAATAAAAAGAAAAAAAAATAACAGCAGAGAGAGAGGGAGGGCGATCGCGTCGTGTTCTGTCGTGTTTTGAGTTGACTTTTTTTTCGTTTCATTTGTTTACTGGTGTACCAAAAAGTAATTCTCCGTGCGATTTTACGTGAAACTATTTACGACAAGTTATTTTTGAAATTAAACAACCAAAATATATTTACGAACAAAAATAACAATATTGCGCGAAACGAGCATGCATTAAGCACTTAGCAATGAATAAGAGAGCAAAGTCGTCAGCTGTACTCTCGCAAAAAGTCACATTTATAGCGTTTCACGCCGACCTCGGCACATAGGTATACGTGCACGCGTGGAACACAATTGTCGTTGTTGTAAGGATGTCAAGCACCGTCGTTGGCTCGACACGGTCGATGACTCGCGTATGCCTTGGCGATTATACTTACTGTATACGTATACACAGGCAACGAAACAAAAGAACAAAATACCTATAAAACGTATGCGTCCTACGACCTCGTGATGTTTTTTTTTTTTTTTTCCTCGCTTCCGCGACCGATGACGCTGTCGGACGCTATTTTTACAAATTGGCAGAGAGCGAAAATTTGTACGTATACTTGGTACAACGACGGAGGAGCAGTCGTTGTTGTTTTCGCCATTTAATTATTTACCTACATCATTTCCGCGTGAATCGTCGCTGATCCACAACGCGACCGCAATGGAGCAAAAAAGAAGAGAAAACACGCGCGCAAAAACGAGATTAGCAAGTCGCGTCGGTCTATAGGTATAACAGGACGATGACGCGCGTACACTCTCGGATAAGCATTTGGAACGTGGTGAGTCGAATACTTACCCATTTCCCAGAACGAAAAGCGAGAAATATGCCTCGTGAACAATTTTTCCATTGTGTGTAGGTACAACGTGTACCAGAAAACTCATCGGGACGGATGTGCGCCTCTATACGTTGCCCACATATATACTAATCCTTTACAGTGAGGACACGCGCGCATCGATCACACTTTTTTTCTTTTTTTTTTTTTTTTTTTTTCCACGGCACGATTGTTCATCCCGATTTATTTGAAACGATGCGCTGCATGTATACCACGTATAGGTAATGACGAAACGATTTTCTCTCTCGTGACATATTGTCTCCTGCGATTTCTACGTTTTGTATTGGCCGACCTTCGGTACAACCGCGCCGATGCAAAGTATACGCATCATCGTGTCCCAAGCATCTCGGCGTGGATTTTTCGATTTCGAATAAATTACGCGCCTCGACCTACTTGGTGGGACGCGCAGCTACAGATATGTATATAGGTATACATATACATAATATATACACGGAGGAGAAGGAGGTGGAATTTTCATTAGCGAATCAAGTCGACCACGTGATTAATGGCAACTCGCGCGATTTGGTAATTATATATATACAAACGCGGTTGCGAATACAATGGAGTTATGCGGTATATGTATGCATTACGAGTTGTAAACAAACAAACGTAGCTCGCGATTAAAAATTCGCAACTCGGGTACATTACCGGCAGCAATACGCTTTTACAACACCTGCGCGCGTGCCATTGTTATTTGTTCCTCATTTTTATTTTTCTCCCTCCTCGTGTAATCGATTGTCGTTTTTTTTTCCCTTTTTTTATTCGTCACCCATCGTTTGTCACGCTAATTGAATCGTCCGCGTGTGTACGATCATTCCCTTGATTTATATTAATAGCCATTCGCATGTACATTGCGAGAGAAGACGACCGCCGATCTTATAACGTACATAAAACCGCTTTATTAATTTGTTACCAGCACGTATACGTATACGCGCTCATCACGATCGGCATACATAATGTGTCGTTGTATACAATGTATGATTGAACGGCGTCACTGCACCGCGTCACGCGCTCACAAACACGTGCATATATAGGTATATTATGTGTACGCGTGATCTTTCGTCGTACGATCCATCTCTGCCGAATCTAATTATAGCTCAGGTGAGCGAGGCGCGACGATGCACAATGACCTACTCTGGTCAACTCATTTAGCAAACAAAAAAAAAAAAAAAAAAATTGCGTTAATACTTGCGATTGCGCCATTCGCTCGTAAATCTATCCATTTGTTGAAAAATGTTTATCCGAAGGGAAAGAAAAGAAATAAGTATTTCGATACGAACCACGACAAGTATACATGAAACAAAGGAATCTCTCGGCGATTGGCACACCTGCACCTGTTGCATCGAAAGTCATCGCCAATACCTATATATACTGTATGGCTTCCATCGGCCCACGCGTTCCCAGACCGCCTACGAATTAATTTCCGTTTCTCTACGTGCACATACCACCGCCCGCGAATCGTACAAAACATTTGAGAGGCTCTATAGCAGGAAAGGCACCTCCATACATGTAAAAAGCTTCTGTGCGAGAGAAAACAAAGATTTTCCCAGCACAAACATCTCCCCGCGATAAGAGCCCGCGAGTGATAAAAGCGCGAAGTTGACTGGGTGTGTCCCAAGAAGGAAGGGGGGAAAAAAAGCCGTAAAGATCTTTGCAACCACTGCAGCGCGCTTGAAGACAAAAAAAAAAAAAAAAAAAAAAAAGAAAAAAAACAAACAAACCCGCGCATGGAAACTCAGCCGCAGGCCGTGGGTGCAAATATGCAGCGCAAACAGCACACACCCGATAGCGCGAGCGTCGAGTTTCACACCCGGCAGGCCGCGGGCGTGTCTAAACGCCCCGATAAGCCGGCGATCGGCGCCGATGCGTTTCAGTTTTTCCTCTTTGCGCCGCGATGATAGCGTTTGACAACCACGCGTTACCCCGTGATGATAATTACACGGCGAGCGCGTCACTGCAGACCGGCACAAAAGCCCGCAGGTACGGGAGAACTCATCTCGAGGGCAGATAGCATCGGCGCAGTTTGGATGGCTCTATTACGCGCATCGCCTACAAAATATATACTCGCGCTGAAAGCAAGAGATGTAGGTACCTTCCGTGAAAATTTATATACACCTCACGCGTACGATAAACTTGTATACGTGTGTTATTAAATGTGTACTCTGTGCGCGATCGGAATACGATGATACCGCGAGCCCGAAGCTGAGAGCTAATAAATTCCAGAGAGAAAAGGGCTGCGCGTCTATGCACCATCGCAAATAAAAAGTGGAGACCCGCTAGTTAGATTGTATAAACGAGGGATAATGGTGAGGGGTTGAAAGAAAGTTTGGCCATTTTCTATCGATTGCTCTCGCTTTAGCTCGTCGATCATTGAAATGCCAAGCGGTGCGGATGCCCTTGATGTTCGGGCGATGACGCGCAACAAAAGTTGTTATTTTTTCCTATACGCATGCGAGCAAGTATCAAAAAAAAAAAATTTTCCGCCTCTCAAAGACTACGTATACAGATGAGGTGCGTGAATTCGATTTTCATTTCATCGCGTGTACGTTAATACATTCGTTGGAACTGAAAGGTATATACGTAAGTGACATAGTAGGTACACATAAAGAAGACACAAAAATTAAGAGGCAGAAAGAAAAAATATGTAAAGTTGCGGTATATTTGTGTTGACACTCCTGCAGTTATGGTGCACGCGGAGGGGCAGGTATATACAGCCTACGCGTAAATAAACTCGTGACTTTCGCGCGACGCGCCAAGAGACAGAGATGCAGAAGAAGGGAAAGGAGAGAGAGAGAGAGAGAGAGAGAGAGAGAGACACTAACACCCCGCGTAGGATCGTTAATTGCATTTGCACCACGGCGCTATGCGCGTAAGTACGCGACTACCACTACGCGTGTGGGTATGTAACTATACATATAGATACGTTGTCAGCCAGGTAGTTGCGTAAGCGTAAAACTCGTCGGCGACGTCGCTGAAATTGCTTGTATTATGCAGAAGAAGGGAGACACCGGCGGATGAGACGCTGGAGTACACGCGGCCTCGTAGCTTAGCGCAAAAAAAATTTCCTCGGTGAAAATTACTCGAGATCTTTTTTTTAAGCCGCGCTCGAGAGGGGAAAGTTTTGTGTACAGGCAAAAGTTTGCTCGGCTCTCGAGGCAGCAGTTGCTTGAGGGTTTGTTTTTTGTTTTTTTTTTTTTTTTCGGTTGAAACACAGACAATTTGAGTTTTTCCTCGTAGCGTCGCGCGCATCAAATTTATCCACCGCGATCGCGTGAACATTATAGTAAAATCCGTATTGAAATGTCTCCAAAAAACAAGTTTTTTTTTGTTTACTCATTCTCTTGTCACGCGATTTCATTTTTGACGACGACGAGCACGAAACAGCTCGCCTTATTCCCCCCCCCCCCCCACAGCCATTACCGATCTCTATAAAAGAGGTATTTAGGTCGTATTGTTGTACCGTGTACGGACAAAAGCTCCCTTCGAACAATCAAACACGCCTCTCTCGAAGCAGCGTTCGTTGGTATCGCCCGGAAAAATCAAGATTCAGTCATCCTCGGAGGGAAAAGTGAAAATTCATGGCCGGTACCGCCCTAATCCCAAAGAAGAAAATGAAAGGGAAAAGCCACGCCGACGCGAGATCGAAGAGCCGAAGCCAGCGGCCGCTCGAATCGGTAACGATTCTCCTCGCAGGGACGTGTACAATGATAATGATGATGATGATGATACTCGGGGCCGCTTATCCGATTGCCCCCGGAGATACGGAATCTGCTTTCCCATCGTCGTCCTCCTGGTCCGGTGCGTCGGGATCGTTCGATCGATACGGGAGATCGACAAGCGCCGAAAAACGAGATCTTCGAGGAACGAGTATACCCATACGCACCCTCACGCTTCGGTACGCATTCTTCCCGTCGTCTCACGAGTGTCTCGTCTCCTTTGCCTTCGGTACAGGCGTGTTTCGCCACAGTTTAGTCGAAAACTCATGCTCAACTCGGCGTGGAATATCCTGATCCATCACATGCCCACGATGACGGACGGTTTAGTTTTCTCTTCGGGTGTAACATGGTGGTTGGTGCCGTACTACTGGCATTGGAGTTGGAGAAAAAATTCTTCTGTCATGAATGTGTGGGTAAACCCAAACACTATATTCAAAACTCGGTTACTTGGGGTTGATACGAAAAAGCTCCGAATGAAAAAAAAGGACTTTCTGATTTCAATAAAGGGGACATTTAACCGATATTAGTTGGCTGACGAGGTGAGGATCGTGAATAATTTTTCGCACACCTCGAGCGCATCGTAAAATTATCTGCATATAACATCATCGAAAAGTCGTTTGCACCAGAAGCGTAATATCATGCAAGGCCGAGCTAACTAACTGCCCGAGTCGCGCGTGTACAAAACACTTTGGCAGCAAAGACGACGAAGAAAAGGAATGAGAGTATAGTATCCCGAGCCGATACGTAGGTATATGGGGCCCACCACAGCCCAGGGACCCTATCGAGCATCATCAAAGATTTAGCGTGCCAGGGGCCTTTGGAATATACACAGGCACTTGCACACGCTCACACTCCACGGCTTAGTCATCACCAGGGACATCAGGTAACATATGTGTGTGCATACATAACACGTGTGTGTGTAGGCATATATGCACAGCTCTCAAAAAATGGGATTGGAAGGTTCAGGACCACCTGCTTAGCGGGGTCTCTCTTCTTCCTCCTCTCGAAAGCAAGCCCGTCGAGGAGCTGCCTGCCTGCGGAGGAGAGCGCGCACGATTCAGGTAACTTTACCTGGCATGGCCGATCCACCGATGCTCCGTCGGACGTTGGCGAAGAAGAATAAGAAGAATAAAAATAAGAAGAGGAAGAGGAGAGCGAGTTTAACGCGCAGGCGCGGCTCGGAACAAAGAAAAGGGCTTCTGCCTCCTCCTCGTCTCCTTCTTCTCCTCTATGCTCTGCTCACTCGTCCGAGTAGGCACGAGATCCAGCTGGTCCACTTCTCTCTTTCGATCTCTGCTCTCTTGTTTCCTCTCCTCCTCCCCCTCAGTTCGAGGCTATTGTCTCTCTTTCCTCGCTCTCTCGATGATTTTCCATTGCATTTATCTTTGATGCGCATAATCCTGCACTTACGCCCCATCCACCTCCTCCTGCTTCTTCACTTTTCCACCGAAGCTCCCCTCTATATAAAGCATCGGCATCGGCAAATCGTCCAAAGATACACATCTCTCGAGAAGCCTCCCCTCGTCTGTGCCTCTTGTTTTTTCATCAACGCGTTCCTCCTTTTGCTCTGATTTTTCCTTCCCTCCCCCACCCCATCCCCCCCTATGTAATCTACATCGCTGTAGCCCTCGATGCGATTAAGTACTGCGTTTTTCTCTCGCTCCCCCCTTTTTTTCTCGTTTACGAAACAAGTACGTTTTTTACCGGCCATCTCGAGCAGTGCATGTTCGTACCCTTGTTCCACATTTTATTGGCTCCCTCGACCTCCTGTTGTACACGTTATATATATATACAATTTGTTCGCTCCCTCTCGGAGCGTTCTTTGTTGAGAAGAGTTCTCTAGTATCTCGGGTTATTTTTTCGATCGTTTGTAACTATCATATCTTCATCTGTTCCTCCTCCGCGTAAACCTGCAATATAGAGCCAACCCCTCTTTGGCAGCTTTGAAACAATTACAAGGTTCATAGCGCATTTTAATTCGAGGGTAAGTCCCGTCTTTTTTACCCTCTCTCGTTTCTCCTCGAATACGTAAAAGACGCGCGTTGCTCTCTCTACAATCCGTGGGTTTGGTGTGCACCCGTTAACGTGAGAACCGAGCACTCTCGTGTCCCGCCCTTCCCTCGTGGTCGATATTACGTGCTGCCGGCGCGGCTGGGCCACCGAAATCCTGGAAGGTATATATACATACGCACAAATGAGCCGTGGGGCTGTTTTCGAAGACCATCGGCCCCGGGGCAGCCGAGGCTCTCCAAAATAACGCCTCCGGCCACTTACACGCCACACGTATTACACATACAGGCCCGCACCCATACGTGTTACACGAGATCGCCTTCATCCCGTGTACGTGTGCTCCTTTCTTCCTTCGATTTTTTTTTTTTTTTTTCCTTTTCTCCTCTCTTCTCTTCATTGCTCCTCGTCCGTGCGTTTATACACGTATATACCTGGTCCGATTGTTCGTTTCTTTCCTCTGCAGCTTATGCCTTCGTATACTTACCAGCCATTTGAGGTAACCATACATGCACTACTGCTACTATACTCGTCCTCGCTCGCGTGCGTCCGGTCCCAGTCGCGCGATGAATGGCATAAATAATCATTACGGGGATCATGATAATTATCGTCCATGCCACGGCTGCGGTGCGGGATACACCCCAGTTTTGCTGTTTTATTGGGTACATTAAGTGTCTCTCGCTCACCTTTTCTTCTTTCTTTTCTCCGTAAACTGTAGGACCCGAAGTTTCAAAGTTTTTTCGGGGCGAAGGGAGTACGCTTAAAAAAAAAAATGAATAAAAATAAAACGCGGCCGGAGCGTCCCAGCGTTTACGCCGCCTCTCCGTTGTTCCTTCGATTTCTCTCGTCTCCGGCAAAAGAACGAGCAAAAGTAACAAACGAGCCAAAAGCTCCCGCCGCGCGCCCATTAAAACTCGGCGTAATTGATTCGAGCGCGTATGACTGTACGAAGATGGATTTCGCGAGTCGAGTTAAATGCGGTACCATCGATTCACCTACTCAGTAATTTTTCTGTGAAGGAAAAAAAAAAAAGAAAAAAAAAAAAAACGGATAAAAGTAACAATAGCCGAGTGGATGCGTCGAGTTTACGAAAATTTCTCAAAGCTCATCATCCGCGTAACAACGCAGCCACTGCGCTCACAATCCCCCTCTTTCTGTTCGTCTCAAACGAGGTCCTCCTTCTCTTTCCTTCGATGACACCGGCGTCTTATTTCCCTTCGTTTACTTTTCCATCCCGGCCATAATCCCGCGTGGACCCATGGAAAATCCGAAAATCGGCCGCCTCCCCGCTGCTGCATCCCGGCCCGTCCTTCGGAAGATTATCCTTGCCGTTCCCCCTACCCCCGTACTCCCCGATTTTCCACGTGCGCACACAAACCCAAGCTTCTTTCGAGCACCACACGGACCATACACCCCATACACCCCAAGAACGGGGGAGGAATGCGTCGTGAGATTTTTCCCAAGCTTTTGTGTAAAGGTATATACATGCATACACGTATAGACATAATAACATCGAAGGTTACTTTCGGAGATCGGCTGTTTGTAAATACAAGAGGGAGAAATAGAGGCACGAGTTTGCGCTCCACTCGGGACTTGACGTATATCCATCCGGCTGATGTGTCTCTGTTGTATGCGTATACATACGTATACTTGTATTATACATTGTACACCCGATGAGTGCAAGAGAGGTGCTAATTCTCGAATCGAGTGCGCGTACACGAATGAGAAGGCAAATAAGTATATATAATGTGTATAGGTGGGATGGAAACTTGCGCAGCTGTGACGATAAAATAACGCGAGGAGAGAAAACAGCTGTTGCTTATAAGCTCGTAAAGTGGACGCAATAATGCGATTGTTAACGTGTGCAGCGACGATCTGGTGGAATTAGTCCTTGGGGTTGACCTGTAGGGATCGATGGATCCAATTATCTTACATGGATATTGCCGATCGCTGCGTTTAGCCGATTGGAGGCGATTTTTCCTTCGAACACGACGCAATACAGGAATATTGGTACCAAAGTTTTTCGAACGATCGACGTACTTTTTCAATCAAACACGCGCGAGTGGAACTCTTTTTCTATAGTAAGTACACGAGACACAAAGGCGCGTGCTATATTCTCGATTATTTTCATACATGCGCGTTACACCCGGATAATTGATCGCGAACGAGTACAATAAATGGTGAGTCACTCCACGCATATATATATATATATGTACACCTATATACATGCCCGATGTATACACGGAGTAAGTAATTTTTCGATGACTCAGCCCACATATATGACGATAACAATTCCATACGTTTACGCGTGAATTAAACATTATAGAATGTAGCTCGTCGAAGCGCGTGTGTTCGACGCAACACTCGCGTAATACCGATTTCCGGGTACAAAATATATACCCACAAAGATTTTATCATTGTGCCCAGCCTGCAGTAAATTACAGTCCTAGGTATAATATATATACACTGTATATGAATCGAAGCGAAGGGAGCACGCGCCCGAAAGCACACCGTGGCCTTTCGTCCGATGCAGACGTGATCAAAGGGATAAAGGCAAATCAAAAACAAAAAGCCGGGAGGGGGGTGATACTCGTGCACGCGCGAGGCGACGCGATCGTAAAGCCATAAGAAAAAAGTCAGGTACTGTTGCACGCGTGTATATGTATTATATTGTAAAACTCGATGGCGCACTACAGGGGTAAAAGGAACGAGGTCGTGTGCGATGCCGGATAGACAATAACACCGGCTTTACGTGGTACGTGTATCCGCTCCGAGAGTTTCCAAGTTTTGCGGCTGGTGATGCGCTTGCAGGGGGAGGAGAGGACAAAAGAAGGAGCCCCACACACTTGCACGAGCTTTAATGGCCGTTCGGCGAAACTTGCTCTCCGATATATTATGTGGTTAAGCGCTGGAGATGGGTACAATAATGGCTAGTTCCCTGATGTTTATTTGTTTGGCGTATATGTATGACAGGTACTGCCGATCTCCGATCGTTAAACAAATCCTTTTTTGCATAAGCTCGATGCTTGCAATACTTTAATGCTTTCTCGTGTCAAAGAAAACTTGATGATTTACCGACATTGTGCAACAACAAAATCTACACGTACTTTTGTAGACAAAAAATGGAAAAATCGGTAAGCGAGTAAATGACTCGTACGAACGTTGTACCGTGCCGATTTTGGACTCTCCTTGATACTATACACATACACGGTATTTACGAAAAATCCCTCACCCACGCGGTCGTACGTAATCGGCACCCACCGTGCGTGCATGAATAATCGCTATCCTTATTTGTACCCATCAGCATGGACATGTACACTTTGAAAGGGGGCCAACTTTTTCGAAAAAACGAACGGCAAACACAAAAAAATAAAAAATTGAGAGTATAGCTGCTCGGGGAAAGAGACCGGTAGTGCCTGCAGTCGCGATGTGGTAAGCTTGCGTATACGTGAGATGAAAAAAGTAGAGGGAAAAAAAAAGATCTCGCACCGCGTCGTCGTGCGAGGGAGCACACACAAGGCGCTCATTGTCGAGAGCCAACGCGTATATTATACATGTACGATGCAGCACGTGAAATGAAGGCTGGGGGGAGAGAGAGAGAGAGAAAGCTGGATAACTGAATTTTTCGGTACGAGTCAAAGCGAAATTTATTACTTACGCCGCTCTGCGGAGCCGTGGCAGTGTATATATATACGTACTTGCTTGCAAGTACAGCTGGAAGGCACTGCTTTGAACTTGAGTCGCGCGCTTGTATACGTGCACGTATAGGTATACGTACATTTCCGGGAGGTCGACGAACTTTCGTGAACTTAATCGCGTTATCGTCGTGCGTACAACGTTCGTATCGTACGAAAGCGAAAGTGGGCGCCGGTGGCGTTACCTTTTTCCATTTTTCATTTTTTTTTTTTTTTTTTTTCTAGTTTGTCGCGATACTCGGTGCGAGGGGAAAGGAAAATTAAGCTTTGCCGGGAGAAGGAGAGCTTTGAGTGCAGCTTTTCGACCGGCAGCAGAGCCGTTTCGAATTCACAACGTCAAACGAGAGAGACAGGCGTATATCGTGTTTTGACGATTGAATCGGAATAGAGTATATGAGGAGCTCGAGTTTCGTTTCCGTAGCCCTTGCATGTGAAACACACGAAAAGTAAAATATAGTGCATTAACAATGGGGTGCGAGCAAAGGCTCGTGAGTCAGTGTATGCGTGTACTACGTGTCGGGCAGGATAATAATTTATTTAAGTACCGCAGACCACTCTCGGAGTCATTAAAAATAACAAGTGTACCCCGCGCGGGGGGTCATCCTCGAAAGAGCATTTGTCAAAACGGCACGAAGCTCTCGCCTGTGCGCGCGTTGGGAGGAGATAAAACAAGTACAAAGAGAGGAGTATAATATTTTTTTTTTTCCCCTTTACGAGCGTCACCAGTACCTATACCTACACGGGAACAATGCAGCCAAAAACACAAAGAAGCTGACTGTGACTCTTTACGTATGCGCGTGCCGAGAGAGAGAGAGAGAGGAGCCGAGTCATTTGCGCGTCCGATAAGAGTCTGCGCCGCAACTTCTGATGCTGATAACAAGCGGGGCATGATAAAATATGTAATACCTGTTTTGTATACCTGTATACGGTTACTTACCTTGGAAAATAGATTCTCATTTGTTGCACGTACCGCGGGCGAATTTCGCCTCAAAGGGACGCCGGCGAATAAAGTATCGATGCGAGCGGTTCTTTGGGTAATCGAATCGTATATCGTGCGCGTGTGCGACCGAAGGGGATATATATATATATATACGAAGCGGAACCGTTAGGTGCACCTCTGCGTATATACTCGTTGCGCGGAATGTTGTGTAATAAGTGTACAATATGTACGTGACTTTATTTTTTTTTTTTTCCCCTTCCTTTCGAGTTAAATTAGGCGTCCATTAGCGTTGCATCGAGTGGTGACACTTGCTACTTTCAAAGTCAATCGATGTTAAAATAACGCAGCTGTTGAGTTATTTTCAGTATATACGTATATTTCTACTCACATCGGTACTTGTACACAATAATAGTGTGTTCTCAAAGACGTGTGTTTACGCGTCGATCGTTAATCACGTGATAATCATCATGCCCCGGGCAATCCATTAAATACCCGTGTGTTATCTCTCCTCGTGCAGATAAGCGCGATACAATTCGAATTAGGGAAGTGTTGATCATTGCTTATCTGCAATAGGTATGTGGGTGAGTGCCGATGAACAAAAATCATTGTCTGCATGTAAATATACCCAAGTGAATTTTGTAATCGGGTCGTTGGTTTGTGTGTGCCCCCAACGCCCCTCCTTTTTCCAAACTATCGGAGTTAGCCGGTGTCTACTGGACGAAAATTACCGACAAAATGACATTTTTATGACCCCTTCGCGAATCGCGTCGAATTTCCGATGGTAAGTATATTCCCCCTCGTTGGTGAAAAATAAAAAACGAAACTGCCCCACTCTCTGCCTATCGTTATCGTTAAACAATAACGATCATTACCGGTCACTTGTACGAGTATCATGTTTTCCTGAGCGTACAATTCTATTCGATACCTTATTGCATTTCGCAGCATCGCTAAATAGGTATAGTATCGCAGAAATGCACTTTCAAATCCCGCCTGGGCGCGCATCCTCTAAAACTCTCGGAGAATCTTGAGATCCCCTTTTTTTTGTGCCCACACGAACCCACGCTTCGCGGGTTTGGGAGACGAGAGGATCCCGGCGTGCGTTTCCCTGCAGCTCCTCCGCCTCTTTCTTTCCTTTTCCTTCTTTCTTCGGTCAGATTGTATCCCCCGCTCTGTCTCTCGGAGCGGCAGCCGAAAGTCACGCGCTCGTTGCAGCTCCGCGCAGTCATGCGGAGGGTATCCATTAGCGCCCGATGCCAGCGCGCCACGACCCCGGCACGACAGTCTTCGGCTTCTGCAGCGCCAGTCTCGCACCGGCCTTTCGACGGTCCGGAGTTCACTGCTGTCGGTGGTGGGCGCCGGAAGCATCCGTGTCGTGCACCAACCATACAGGCGTACTGTAATATAATATAAGGACGTCAGCGCGTTTTGGGCTCCGTTTTATACAATAGCTTCTGGCCAAGAGGTACATACATTGGAAACATACAATTTTCATTTATTAGTCAGTGATTCTGATGATTGCGTAGTGGGTGGTGGTTGTTGTTTCGTACGATGTGCCGTGTGTGCGATGGATACCTGCTTTTGGAGTCGATCAGTGTACAGGACGAGGGATCCATCGACGTAAATATAATGTGCGAACCTGTATCTAGTGTTTTCTTGTGCCCCGATGCCGTTGTATTGGCCAAGTTTCACCCAAACCAAGAGAGATCGGTAGTTTCCTAATTGTGAATAATTTTCTCGTGCAACAAGTGGACCGTTGGTGGAAGAGAGAGCTTCAGTCGGGCTTTAACTAAAAAAGAAAAACAATAGTTAAGCATTACGATAAGCATTAATGCGTTGGTTAGTCATCACACAAACCGTATTGCCGATACGCTCTAATCGTTGTAGTGCTTGAAAAATTGACAAAAGTATCTTAAAACGACTATTATGCCATTTAGAATTGAATTTCCCCAAACAGTAACTTGCGATAACTATATCGGCCTAGCCTACGGACATTTTGGCCTACTAAAAACACAATCCTAAGCTAGTGGCTCCACGTATTTATACCGATTTCGTAAAACTTCACCAATAACAAGATAGATCCAATAGAGCCGGCAACCGCTAAACAGCCAAACCTTGAAAAGAAAAGAAAAATTTAATTTCAACTTGGTATCAATTGTCCGCTAAGATTCCAGAAAAGAAAAAAAGAAACTTTGGGTGTAGCTTCCACGGAGAGAAATCGGTATTGCGCGAAATCTCGCGAAACTCTGAGTGGGGTGGTGGGGAGGGAAACAAAGCAATATTCGCCTAGCGTGTCATTATCGTCGTCGTGTAGTCCCTTCCTTCTCGTTCACAACTATAATATCAAGCACCTACCCTAACAGACAGAGAGAGAGAGAGAGAGATAAGGAGGGGTCGCTTAGTCGCTTACCGGTGCTCGACTCGCCTGTATACATAATTATGCACAAAACAAGCCGAGAAACCGAACAATCGGACGTGTATAGGTATATACACAGCCAACTATAGCAACTGTATAACCGGTCGCTCGAAAAATCGGCAAGCCACGCAAACGTCACGGTATACATTATATATATATTTATATGGGTACACAGGTATATAATACAAGCTAGGTGGGTGGGTAAGTAAGTATACCCGCACTCGGCCATAAAGCACCAGACGGACAGACAGAGCCAGGCCAGACGGATCAGCTCGCGCTCGCAATTTCCCCATACTTAATGGTCCGACTCTCGTATGTGTATGTATAAAAAAACTACCACACGCTCACCACTGGGATGATTTACTCCCACGTAGATTATCTCTCTCTCTCTTGCTCCTCTGCGCGGTGTGTATGTGTGTATATCATACGCGCCGTATATTACCGAGGACAGCAGCGGAAAAAAAAAATCGGCAAAGAGAAAACGCTGTGCGTCCTAAGAGTATTATACGTATACGCGTATAGGTATACGTGTAGGGTACGTGTATTATAAGAGCCGGAACGAGAGCCGTGTGGAGATCGGCCGAGAGGCTGCGCGGATGAGAGGAGGTGATATGAAGAAGAGAAGGGAAGATAGACATACGCAGGTGTGCATGTGTTTGGGTATATACTTACAACGTATACACACGCGAAGCACGTATAACGGACGTCGTGTATGTACATACAAATTTTTTTTTTTTTTTTTTTCTTTTTTTCATGCAAGCGCTGTTTTATAAGTATACCTACCTGTGGGATGCTTACGCCGGCGTCGTTCTTCTTCCTCCTCCTCCTTTCTCCGCGCTTGTCAGCGATAAAGGCACTCGTTGTGCTCCTTCTGTAATCTCTCGAGCCTCAAGACTCGACACATATGAGTAGGTGCAGCCTGTATACTCCTGCGCAGTGCTTCCACATAGTCGTTACCGTTGCGAGCTTTTGTGCTCTAAGTAGGTACGGACCGATCGGCCGCGAGCGAATCGCGAGTATAACTCCAGAGCTGATCGCATTGTATACATGCGCATACCCATGCACACGTTCGTTACACTCATCGTACACACACGTCGTATGTAATCTGCACGTAGCCAACTACTTCCGCTGATAACTGTAGAGTAGGTTTTCCTCCCCACCGCGACCCCCTTTTGTTCGATCTCGGCTCATTTTAATCTGATCCCCGTATTTTCACGCCAGAAAAATCTGCGCCTCCCTGTGTGCCATTTGTTTAGAAATTACGATCGACAGATGGTGCCTCAAAATTGATTCGTACAGGGAAGCTTTCATTAAAGCTCCGTGATTGACGAGAAAAAAAAAAAAAAAAAAAAAAAACTCATAGAGCACCGATTTCCGATCTCAATGTACGTAGATAATGTGGTTCGTCGATTATTCGCGCGGGAATTTTTAATGTTCTAGCAACTCAGTCCTAATCAAAAGGTCGCGCGTAAACTCTGTACCTGTAATCAGAGAAGCAATTGCCGTTGGGCGTGTAGTACGACCACCTGACGCTGTAGTAATATACAAGAAGCAATAAGGGGACGCCATCGAAAAATGAAAAAACGCACGTACCGAAAGAATAAGAAAACCGACCCTTTTCTCTTTCGGCCGCAACCGCGTGCACCGCAGACACATCCAACACACAATGGCCATTTAATTAATCTCATTATAACATACAATGCCTCGAGTCCGTCTGTCTGCCTTTCCAAACAACCGCACGCACGCACATCACCTTACCAGTGAGGGTACACTTCCTGTGTCTCCATATATCCTCTTTTGTACATATACTTTTATTGTCTTGGGCATCAAAGAGGAACTTACGTCCCATGCACTCGTCGAGAAGGAAAGCGATCGGAGACGGGCGCTCCGACGAATCTCCTGTTTCGACGACAACGCGACATCCGATCGGCCGATCGAAGCGAATACTAATGCCTCCGGGGGCGCCACTACCTCCCTTTCCCCGAAAGTCACTCTACAACTGTCTCCCTCCGGATCGTCGAGTCCATGGGAATGCGTACGTGCGCTTCCTGCCGATCGTCGCTTTTGGTGCTTCTCGTGTTTTCGGAGGGGGAAGCTATCGGTTGACTTTCGTACGTGGTTTTGAAGCAACACCCCCCCCCCCTATCTGTTCTCTAGGCGCTCTTTATTAGCTCGTTTGGGGATATTTGATCGATCGTCGACGCTTTGATTGATCGGCAAGTTTTTACACGAGCCCTTCGCTTCCCCCCCTTGCCATCGGTTATGAAAGTGCGAAGACGCGTCTACAATCATTAACGGTGTCCTAATCGATCGGGCCTTCGGCATGAAAGGGGTATAGGACAAGTCAGGCGAGTATTTTTTTGGGGTCAACAACAGGACTCTGAAAATCGCGAGATCGCTCGATCAGATCAGATAACACCTTCCTCAACTTGGGACGAGCCGTAGAAATAAATCACACTTTTTGCGAGTGCCTTTGGTATACATGTGCCAGACAGGCAAGAAAAATCATCGGCAACGAAACATCATTTGTATCTTTCGATTAATCAATTCTCTAACGAGTTTACAATTAAATTAAGTCCGCGAGGATAATCCAGTGCTCAGACGTGAAATTTTGATCGGTTGTAGAAAAGGCCCGCCAAGATGAAGGGACGGGCAGCCCTGCTGCTGGTCCTCCTGGCGCTGGTGGCTGTGCCCCCGTCGTCCGCGACAACGGCGTCGACACCTGGGCCACCGACGAGACGCGCGTCCACCGCATCGCCAACCAAGAAAATAATCATAAGCACCAGCACCGAGCCCGTCTACTCGACCAAGGCTCTCACCGGCAGCACCGACTCCGAGATCGCCAAGATTCTCAGCGTTGATCCCAAGGAGGTTCTCGTCGAGAACAAACGCTCCGAGGCCGAGGATGACAACACCGAGCAGGCTAGTATCCCTTTTTTTTTTCCATTATCATTATTGTAAATCGCGTTTCGAAGAACAATAAGTAAAAGCTCGCATGTTGAGAGTGCGTTGGGCGAGAAAAACACGAGGTGAGGTCGAGAGGCAAGTGAAACACATAATAAAATTATTCCCATCGGCCATCAGCAGATGCAGGAGGAGATGGCCAAGGTGATAAAGGCTCAGGCGAAGAAGGGTACGAAGCCGGTGCCGATCCGTCTGCCCCTGGGGAAGTCGAGCGCCACAGCCGCGAGCCACGGGGCGCCTGACAGCCAAGCGATGAAGGCCCTGCTGGAGGCCGAGGGTATTCCGTACAACAACGACGAGATAGACGGCGAGGACGAGGACGACGACGAGGACGAATACGATGACGACGACGAGGACGAGGACGACGACGAGGATGACGACGGTGGCATCGCCGACGACGAGGAGGAAGTCATGTCCGGCTGCCCGGACTACTGTCGTTGCGACGAGGAGTTTGCCGCCCCCACGAGCGCCAGGTATCGGGTGTAAAAAATATGTAATCACGCGTAATATTGAAAATAAACTAACAAATTTGTGCGATTGGTTGGTCACAGGTGCACGAAGCTGCAGGATGACCAGGACTTTAGCTCGGGCATCATCCACCTGAAGATCGAGAGCGCGGGCGACATTCGTCTGGGGCCCCTTGCTCTGCGCAAGTTGGGACTGAAGCAGCTCAAGTCGATCAGTATCGTTGACACGAGGATCCTCGAGCTCGACCGGACGGCGTTTGACGGTCTGCGTGAACTCGACGTTGTCAATCTCACCCACAACGGGCTCACTTACGTCCACCCGGACACCTTCCAGAACAACTCGAAACTCACCCAGCTGACTATCGCCGACAACCCGCTCAAGGTCATGTCCAGCAGGAGAAGCAGCAACGATTACCTCTTGAATGCCCCGAGCGTCACCGACTTGGGTAATCCATCTCACGCGTCTGTTATTTTTGCTTTTAATCCGATGATGATCAAGTACCGCGCGTGACGGACAATTTTTATATACATTAAACTGCAGTGATGACGATGAATTTCCAAAGAAGGACAATAATTTACTACTCGGGAGATAAGGGGGGTAGTTACAATGTGTTGTTTAAATGCAGTAGAGATACATTACGATAGCGTCGAAAAAATATGATTCGAGCTTATCTGTTGATCAGTCACTGGCGTAGATACGCATTTTTTTCAAAATCATGTCTGTACACTAACGTAAATCAAATACCGATACAGTCAAAAGAAAAATAAATCAAATTTTTTTTTTTTTTTTTCCTTTAGACTTTTCGAGCAACCACGTGAATCGCCTGCCAAGGCGCGCTTTCGCTAAAATGCCGAACCTTGCCTACATCAGTCTGAGAAACAATAATCTGAACAACATCGAAAGGGATCTGTTTGGGCCCCTGGACTCGCTCGTCGAGTTGGACCTGTCCCACAACAACCTGGCCGATTTGCCTACCGACGTGTTCAAGGGCAAGAACCTGCAGATCCTCAAGATTTCTGGCAACAGCCTGACTTCCCTCAGCGTCATCAGGTAAGTCTGCGTTAAAAACTCGATGAAGCTCAGATCAAATGGATGTTCAACTAACAAATTCAAACAAACTCGAAAGATCGTCGAAACTCGTGACGTTGGACGTCTCGATGAACCGGCTGAAGGTGATCACCAAGGACGACCTCAACGGCGTGCCCTACCTCGAGCAGCTCTTCCTGAGCGCCAACAACCTGAGGAAGATCCACCCGCACGCCTTCTCGCACCTCGACCAGCTCATTCACCTCGACTTGAGCGACAACAGCCTCGTCAACCTGAGCGACCACCACTTCCGAGCCAACTCGCGGCTCCAAGTCCTCATGCTCAGCAATAACGCTGACTTGGAAACCCTACCAGTCTTCCGCACCAATGCCCAAGAGTTTGAGAGATTCAGGTACACTCGATGCTTATTTTCATTAAAAAATTACGAAAGAAAGAAAACACAATCACCAGCCAATGTCCATTGTAGCATCTACCGATTCGAGTGCGAGAACTGCGGCCTGACCTTCATCGAGTCAGGCACCTTCGACGCGATGCCAGCGATGACCCGGCTAAACCTCGGCCACAACAACCTCACGGAACTGCCGAGGGATCTGTTGCGGCCACTGTCAGCCCTTCGCGAACTCGACCTGTCGAGGAATCGGCTGGAAGAGCTGGACGTCGACGCGTTCAAGGGCGCCAACTCCCTCGCCGAGCTCAGCCTCGGCATGAACTCGTTCGTCTCCGGACTGAAGCTCGCGACTTTCCTCAAGACGCCCAACCTCCTCAGGCTGGACCTCAGCTCGTGCGGCATGCAGCGCGTCTGGAACGACGTCAAGGCCTCGCCGGAACCCCGCTCGGAGCTCAAGCTGGAGGACCTAAGGTAGGACGAGGAAAAAACACGGTCTCCCCTTCATTTCACACGAGTAATTTTGATAAACCAACCACAGATTCCTCTCGCTGAACAAGAACAACTTGCGCCGCGTGACCCTCGGGGAGATAAGCGCCATGCCCAACCTGTCGGGGCTGGACTTGTTTGGCAATCCCCTGCAATGCGACGAGGAGCTCAGCCAGGTCATGCAGAGGCTGAACGAGAGCAACGTCACGCCCATAGAGGCGGCCCGCGCCATGGGCAGCATGAAGCACGACTTTGACTACGACGGGTACAGCGGGGCCCGGCGCTCCGAGCCCGTGCAGCAATGGTCCGACCTTGCCAACTGCGACGCGTGGATCGGCGGCCCACCGCCCAGGCCCGTGCCGAGAAAGTCGCCGAAACCAACCCAGGCGTCCGGCATCGACGCCGGGGAGTCCATCTTCGACGAGCCCGGCCCCTTCATCAAGTTTGATCTCACCGACGACGCCGACAACAAGGCAAGGCCAAACAATAATTACATAAGTATACATACACACATCAATACATGATGCTTACCGTGGGTCGTTTGGCGTTTCAGTTGGACTTTGGCCCGATGAGCAAGGGTAGCCACAACAGCAAACACAGCGACGACAAGATCGAGTTCGCGTGGAACTCCGAGGACCAGGAGTACGAGGAGCTAGCGGGTGCGGCGGGCGTGCGTTACCGGGAGTGGTACACCGACGCCCTGTGGCCGGCGGTGACCGTCATCCTGATAACCCTGGCGGTGCTGCTCCTGGCCGCCCATCTGGCCGTTTGTCTGGCTAAGCGTCGCGGCAGTGGTCCAGTCATCCGTACCCCGATGATCCTCAGACCGAACCTCGTCGTCGACAGCAAGAACTGCGGCCTCGTCTACAAGCCCCTGCAGGAGGAGATCGCCACCCCGCACATGCCCAAACGGGGCAGCTTCTACTCGAGCAGCACCTTCCACTACGACAAGATCGTGCCCGAGAGCGTCTAATTCAAAGAAAAAACTAATCATTTTCTTTTTTTTTTTTCTCCCCCTTCCCATTACGTATACATTATAATATGCCCACTGCTATCGTCTATGCGGTGTGGTG
The DNA here is from genome assembly GCF_000648655.2 of Copidosoma floridanum. The sequence continues at coordinate 1,220,770 of NW_019379471.1, read as the reverse complement.
TGAGATCATAATATTGGGTGACGAACAAATTATGTTTTTTTTTTTTTTTTTTTTTTTTTTTTTTTTTTTTACCATGATAACGGTGACTATTTTGTTGACAATTATCGTAGAAAATCGAATAGTTTGGCTCTATTGTAAATTTGTCGTTGTGCATATCCAAAAGTGAAGTCGTTTTTTTTTTTTTTTTTAAATCCGTTGTTCTTTTGAGCTTAAAATTGAGTGGTTTTTAAATAATTCGTAAGAAGGGCGTGCGAAGCACATGTTATATGGAGGACAAAAAATGTACATAAGTTATTGATTTCGAGTGTGAGCTGGTGCCACGTTAATTAGGTATACGCAAAAAGTACTTTTTTGGAAGCTGAAAAGTTGCGAGATGTTTGAGGAGCATTTTTTTTTTTTTTCATACACAAGAGATGGAAAACAACGAGTTGTCGATCATCTGCGTAACTTGCTTTACCAATATACTTGGAAAAAAAAAAAAAAACAATTTTGAAAATGATTACTCGTGCAATCAATATTTGTAATCTTAAAAGAAGAAGAAGTAGACATTCCATAAAGGTAAATTAAAAGTATACGAGCAAAGGAATACATCATCTCAGTGATGGACTTACGGAAAATGTTTATTACAGTCGTCGATGTGATGATGATAATGATGCAAGCTAATCGTTATAGATCACTCGATAACTCGCTGATGATAAGCCGGCATGTTGTTTGTAATTCTTAACTGCTTTTTAAACGAAAAATATTTTTACTTTACACGTATAAGCAATGTAGTATTGTATAAGGGAACAACTTGTTAATTTGCTATTTTTTGCGAGCGTAAAAAATGGAACAATCAGTGCGTACAATAAAAATTTTCCGTAGGATAAATTATATTGTTAATGCCAACAACTGCGTGGATTCCATTTTAAAAAATTTCATTTTTCATACAAAAATATATATTTATAAAGTAAAAAAGAAAAAAAAAAATTAAACAAGTTTTTAACATTTTTACATATTGTGTTATAAAATCCTGTCTTTCACATGTCCATTTGTCGACAGAGGACAAGACAAAGGAATAAACATTTAAAGAACGAATCAAATGTATCGCTTTATACGCCGATATCGCCATGTTGCAGAATACCTTAATATTTTTAGTTAACTTAACACGTACTATCATTTAAGAAAATCATAGACTATGATAATTTTTTTTTTCTTCAAGTACTTGTATATTAATTATTGTGAAAATATAGTCTTGGGCGGGATGAAATCGAATTTTCGGATGAAATAGTTTCAGTAACTTTTTTTTCTACAGAACCCGAGTTCTCTTGATTATTTTAAACTTAAAGGACAAAAAATGAAACGATAAGCAGCTACTTTACACATAGCATTGATATATGCATAAGCTATTGTACGAGTGGTAAAAGCGTTTGCACACAAAAAAAAAAAAAAAAAAAAAAAAAAAAACAATTATACGGGCGTTTGAATAACGCTTCCCGCTGTAAATAATATTCTTATAATGTTTTAATAAAATTTAAATTAAAAAAAACCATACGAATATTTTTTTTTCTACCTCTGCCACTTAATCATCACGCTATCCCTTTTGTTTTGTTTATTTACTTTACAAAGAGCTGTCAAACGTGCGTACTATATTTTTGGCCAAACAATGTCAAATTCTAAATTCTAGTTCAATTTTCACATTTGGAAAAAAAAATTAATTTTTTTCATTCATTCACAAGTATGGTAACCGTAGGAATCAATGGTTTTGGCCGGATAGGAAGGAATTGTTTAAAAATTTGCTTGGAAAAGAACATTGAGGTTAACAACAATTCAAAATGTCTTTAAATTTCACCTATACGACTCTAGTTGCGGTGATTGATCTCCGATTCAGGTGAAACACATCAACGACCCCTTCATCCAGACGGATTACATGATCTACCTTTTCAAGTACGACTCGACACACGGGGTGAACAAGCTGCCTATTCGTTGCGAGGACAACTCGATAGTCATTAATGGTACCGATTGCTTGAAATGAAAAAAATAATAAAATCAAAGTGATAATTTTCAATGCCATCGCCAACGAGCTAGACAAGGGAACCATCACAACGTCGTGCGAGAAGGACCCGACCAAAATAAAGTGGGAGGACGCCGGCGTGAGATTCGTGATCGAGGCGACCGGGATTTTCAAGGAACTCGAGAAAGCCCAGGCAAGCCCAAGACCAAAACACTATATGTTCTCGATAAAGTACGAGTGCACTAAGTAACGCGGATCGATCTTGCAGATGCATCGAAAGGCCGGGGCCGAGTTTGTGGTCATCACCGCTCCATCGAACGACGTGCCGACCTTCATCTACGGTGTGAACCATCACAAGTACGATCGTCACCGACACGGCCATTGCATATCCGCCTCCTCGGACACGGCAAACTGCGCGGCTCCGCTGGTCGCAGTGATGCACCAGAACTTTGGCGTCGAGGAGGCCATGATCACGGCCATCCACGCCGTCACGGCTGACCAGAGGATCGTCGATGGGCCGACCGTCAAGGTGCATAGACAATAATGAAACCTCAACTCGTGGAAATGCACGAAAATACTCATCACCTTTCCCAATCACCAAAGCTGTGGAGATCCGGAAGGAGTGCGTTGCAGAACATCATTCCCTCTCCCACGGGCACTGCCAAGTGCATCGGCAAAGTCATTCCTGAGCTCAAGAATAAGGTCCAGGCGATCTCGTTTCGCGTTCCCGTCGCCAACGTCTCGGTCTGCGATATCACCTTCAGGTTTCTGTACAATACCGATTCTTCATTCTTTAACGAATAGCGCACCGCGACAAGCACTTTATTTCAATTATTTATATATACCTTAACTTGATCAGTTCCGCGTGAAAACTGGTGGACGTATTGTTAAGTACGTGATTCGATATAACACGCGGTGTTGATGTACGTTGGTTTTTTATACGTACGTATAGGTACAAAAAAAACAAAAAAAAAAAAAAACAAACAAACGTATTCTCAATGATTTGTTAAGGGTGACTCAGCCGACGACGTACGAGCAGGTGAAGCGAGTGATGCGCACAGCGGCCACCGGGGAGCTCAAGGGCGTCCTTAATTATACGGAAGACGACTGTGTCTCGACCGATTTCAATTGCACGCCCTACTCGTGCACTTTCGATGCGAAAGCTGCGATTCCGCTCACCAGTACTTTCGTCAAAGTTGTCGCCTGGTAATTATATTTTTGACGCCCAATCGCATATGCTGATCTCGGTTCATTGTGATACCGAGGTGTCCTTGTACAATCTGACGAAATAGTTCAGCAAAGATGCAGATTTTTCTGATTCAAATACATTCAAGGGTACATTCCAACATGTCAGTAAAATGTGTCAGGATGACAGATACTGGAAGTACTTTTTAATATGAAGTGCCAAGTGTATATAATGACCCAAAGTCATTCAAAGCTCCAGACAGTATTTAGATGACTTTTGCGTTTAAAAACTAAGACTCATCTTCAAATGTAACGAGTTTTAAGTTTTTGATGGTTGTCAATGATTTATCGATTTTGACTGAAGATCCTGAAATCGTTTTTTTTGTTTTTAATTAGACTTAATTACTCACTACCAAGTCCTGATAAGTTATGTTTTTAGCCCTTTGGGTAAAATTGTATTGGTCATATACACAAAAGTGTACTTACATAACGTGTTCGCAGGTACGATAACGAGTACGGCTATGCTAATCGAGTCATTGATCTTATCTTGCACATGAGTAGCGTTGATTCTGGAAGCGTTTATTCGTACAAAGAAATTGACGAGCTGATAAAGGAAGAATCGCTTTGAAGAAAGGTATATATCTGTTGGGAGAAATTTCATAAAATGTTATCAAATATAAAATCTTAACTTTTTTGTTAACTAGTGATGAAAGTTATTACTTTAATATTTTATGTCTGAATAGGGTTATGTTTTTGTCGGTAATTGTTTGACGTTCGAATAATTAAGATAAGAGCTTACATCATTGAAACACTTGGGTATATGTACGAGAAAATCATAAATTACCGCCTCCTCAGCCACCACGGCGATTGCTGAAGACAAGGATGAAGCAAGCCGCATGAATTGCGCGCGCAATCTGCTCCCCGCCGCGTTTATATCGGCGCCTTTTGCCCTTCAAATGACACTGTTTCTGTGGTGAGCGTAGCGAGCGGTTCTATCATTCCTGTGTCTCTCGTAAGTACCACCTAATTAATAATTTACCATTTTATAATACTTAATTCTCCCAGCAATCGCGCGTCTCCTTCGTCAGCAGCAATCAACCCATCAACGTGCGTGTGTGTACGTGTGACAATAGTGCGCGAAATGCCCAAAAAATCGGAAATGTTGTAACACGAGGCTGCAACTTTCGATCGTTCGATGCAATAGTGCCGGCGTTTCCTCCATCTCGTCGCCTCGGATTCCGTTTTGCAACAACGACTTGTTTCGTCCTCGCCATTCGTTTAGAGTATAGGTACCTACATACAATTGCAAAATTGTCAAGTGTCGCGTTTATCACATTTTATACTTGGTGAATCAATCGAATATGCAAAGAAGGATCCTTCCATTGTATTTTTCCGACACGGCTACTAGAACTCGAGCTTTGATAGCGCATGAGCAGTCCCTGCATACGACGAGCAAAAATAGATTTTTCCTTTTGTTTTTTTGAAGAGCCTAATGAGCTTTTAATTCACCATAAGTACAAAAAATCGGCTCACATCTCGGTTGGACTAGGTCAGCATCGCGAAAAAGGGCCATACGTACAGTGAGAAGTTAATTCAAACTATAGCAAAGAATTCCAGGGCCACGACCTGACCGTGACGAGGTCGTGTCTCTCCTCGACACAAGGCAGGCCAAAAAAGTACAAAAAAAGAACTGTACTAATCTGCCAACGCCTCAATAATAGAACATTGTCCTCGAATTGAAACTGGGTGGAGGTGCGGTGGAGTGGGGGTTCTATACATCCTACTCCATAATGACAATCGTGTTATCTTAATGGAGAAAATCTCGTGACGTTCTTCGTCAGCTTGCATCGTTGTAGCTGTGTCTTATATCTATATACTATGAGCTGACGTGGTATGACGTAACAGCATCAGCTATATTACACTATTTATATACAAGTTAAACCAAAAGAGAAAAAGATCCCCGTTCATTCCGGTTGCAGGTGCATCAGCTGCTGGATACACGCGTTTACTGCAAATAAGAGTAGATGCTACCATTTACTTACTAATTATTCCTTCTCACACACAAATATGCTGGGCAGGTTTTTATCTATTTGTGATACATATTTTGCTCGATTGTAGACTTTATTAATTTTATCATGACTCCAAAAATGACTGGGGTGTCGAAATGACAACGATCGATCCATCATTTCCATCTAAGCACGTGGAAAATGGCCGTGAGGGTAATGATTTTCATTGCTGTGCGGTAACACTCTGCATACACATGTAGCCCAGCGTACTTGCAACGTTTTCTTTTGATGTTTTGACGGTGACTCTTCGTGTTGCTCTAATGGAATGCGAACTTGATTTTTTTAACGAGGTCGTCAGGTGTGTTCTGCTTAAAAGCTTCTTGGCTTGAGATACTGAACTGTAAAATTTTTAACTAATGCTTCAAGTTGTTTTTGTGTACGAACTATTTTTGGCGATCGTTTGAAATAATTTCTATTCATTAAAAGTTTTCTTAAAGTTAGTCTCTGATAAATCACTTCTAATTGTTGGAAATTCGAATCTCAACAATGATAAATGTTTCAGATATTACATCATACATTTTTAATATTAAAAATTGGGAAAGAAAAAGCATACCCTACCACTAGAACTCTCAAGAACTATATAGTAAAAAAAATTATGAATGTAGTGCTTGGCAAAGGCTCTCCAATCCACAAGATTATCGACCGCGCTTTTCCGAGTCCTCGCGCTTCGTGTGTCAAGGGTATAAGCTTTTACCATCGTTGGTAACCTTGAACGACCTCTACATTAGCTCGAGCCTTAAACGGCGACCCACAGGAATTATTACTCTTCGGCTTATTTTTATTCTGACACCTCTTTCAAAATCAATATCAAACAAAAGTAGTTGGCAAATCGGACTAACAATAAACAATTTTTCAAACGTGTCTCTACCTTGTCCTCTTTTACGCAAAGTCATTCCGATTATCATTGGAAAATGCAGAAACCTGGTCAGACATGTACTTAATTTAACTATTTAACTGTACGGATTAATCACTCCATGGTTTTCTTTCGATGGAAAAAAAAAATTCATGCCATCATTAATAAGATAATGAGCCCGAAACTCAGTCTTAAAATTGGTTGCTGCTAAAATATTATGTATAAAAAAAAAAGATTCGGATGTAACGTTTAAATTTTTCGTTTTCCATCTCTTTTTGATGCATAAATATTACTCATCAGAATCTAACCAATGATGTTACAGGAATAACAAACAAGCAACATGAGCAAAATCGGAATCAACGGTTTCGGACGTATTGGTCGTCTGGTGCTGAGGGCCTCCATTGAACGTGGAGCACAGGTATGCATCAGTTATTGTTATTAACTATATATTTTTAAAAAATAAAAAAAACATTTTAAATACATTGAAACCCAATCGCGCTAATACTTAATTTTTCTAACTTTCATCCCTCATAAAAGTTTCCAATATCAAGCGCGCGACATTAATTTTTGTCTTATACGTGTTTCAGGTCGTCGCTGTAAATGACCCGTTCATTGGTCTGGACTACATGGTCTACATGTTCAAATTTGACTCAACCCACGGCAAGTTCAAGGGTGATGTCAAGGCCGAGAATGGCTTCCTAGTCGTCAATGGCGCTAAAATCACTGTCTTCAGTGAGCGCGACCCCAAGGCTATCAAGTGGGCCGAAGCTGGTGCGGAATACGTCGTTGAATCTACTGGTGTTTTCACCACCATTGACAAAGCGTCCGTAAGTTCACTTCCAGTTACATAGCTAGCTTTCAGTTTAAAAAATTAATAGATTGATTTAATGAAATTACCGCTCTTTTTCTAGGCTCATTTGGAAGGTGGAGCCAAGAAGGTCATCATCTCTGCTCCATCAGCCGATGCTCCCATGTACGTCGTTGGCGTCAACCTTGACACGTATGACAAGAGCCACAAAGTCGTGTCTAACGCTTCCTGCACAACCAACTGCCTCGCGCCCCTTGCCAAGGTCATCCACGACAACTTCGAGATTGTTGAAGGTTTGATGACTACCGTTCACGCTACCACCGCTACCCAGAAAACAGTCGACGGACCATCTGGCAAAGTTCGTACAACTTTTGTTTTTGTATGAAAAACGTTTGATCAGGTGGATTAACTAAATCTGAATTTGTTCCAACAGCTGTGGCGTGATGGTCGTGGTGCCGCCCAAAACATTATTCCGGCAGCCACTGGTGCTGCCAAGGCTGTTGGCAAAGTCATTCCTGCCCTGAACGGCAAACTTACTGGTATGGCATTCCGTGTACCAGTCGCTAACGTTTCAGTCGTCGATCTGACAGTCCGTCTCGCCAAACCCGCGACCTATGACCAAATCAAAGAAAAGGTCAAGGCTGCTGCTGCCCCAGGTGGATCCCTGGAAGGCATCCTTGGCTACACAGATGAAGAGGTTGTTTCATCTGACTTCATTGGAGACAATCGCTCGAGCATCTTTGACGCCAAGGCCGGTATCTCACTGAACGACAATTTCGTTAAGCTTATCACGTGGTACGACAACGAGTTTGGTTACTCGTCTCGTGTTATCGACCTCATCAAGTTCATGCAGTCCAAGGATTAAGTGCAGCTGTTATAGATCTTGAGGAGGGTGTGGTAAGTTGCTGACATTTGTTGCTTTTTAAGCTTGCTTTTCTGATAGCGTGTCTTATTTTATTTTTGTTATTCAGTTTGTTGAATAACTAATGTCAAAAGCACGCCAGACTAACTTGATGAGATAATTAGCCCAGATCAGCAATTTTTAGTTTATCTGGGTCAGTCACTTACCTACATTAATATTTTACTATTGCTTACTAAGAATTTTTACAATTTTAAGTCCTAAATAACAAATACGTTTTTCTCTGCACAGGTGAGTTCTCGAACGAGGATTGAAAGGAAGAGACTTGGTAGTAATTGTAATAATTATATCACTTAAAGCTCTTTCCCATACATCCATGAAGATATCGTCAGCCGTTTATCACCAAACGGGTCATGCAGCATATATTCGTTCGAGATTCAAAAAAAAAAAAAAAAAAAAAAAAAGCAAATAAAAAAAGAAATTCTATTTAAAAACATATTTTAAAAGTATGTTCAAAGTAGCCGTGTTTCAGCGTTGTCGAATTACGGAAATGAGAATGAGACATGCTCATCCTTAAATAGAGGCAGGCTCTCTAGAATGCTCATTAAATTCACTATGTTTGACTTTTACTGCTCATGCTTCTTTTTGAGAATCCTCAATTCCGTTTCGACATAATCAGTAAAAAAAAAAAGCATATGTATCAATATGATGGATCGTTCAGTTTCGGCTGTTCTTATTAATTCAAATCAATGTTGGAACAAGTAAATAATTATGTAATTTGGATTAATGACCTCTTGTGGTAATTTATTGATTCAATACTGTTCGCCACCAAATTGACTTTTGTTTACAAAAATACATTCATTTTTCAGAACTTCAATAAACGTTGTTATCACAATCTAGTGGTTTATATTTTTTACTGCATATGATATTAAATTAAAAAGCTGTAAAGGAATGGTTTAGAGTATTAAAAAACGAATTTTTATTCTTCGATTTTTAATGGGCATCAACTTTATGTACACTGTATTTATACAAAAAGGCGACTTGTTTTCATAGACAGTGAGAGATAACGTTCAAGTACTAAAACGATTTTAACAGATCAATTTATATTAAAATAACGCGTCATATTATGAAGTATGGCACAGAAACTTTCATTTGTATTTAAAACGCACATAATTGTAATGTTTATTTTAGCAACGCTCCTGATTCGTTTCTTTTATCAATTAACGATTCAATATCAGTACAGCCTGCCATCAAGGCAATTGCAAATATATTAATTTCTCATTGTACGACTCGTCGCCTTTATTTTTATATTCCTCTTTTCCTTGATTTTCGCTGGTGATACAACTGACGTCTACGTCGACAAGTCGAAACCACCTTTATTTACAATAGCTAAAAAAGTCAAAAATAAAAAACTCAACGTGTTTTACACATTTAATTCCTGATGCATATTCATATACCTACCTCGTATTTTTCAATCAAGTTCAACTTTAAACTTTGCTCACATGTCACTTAAAATTTTATTACAAAGCATACTTGTTATGAAAATATTTTTATTTGAATCTACTATTTTTGTTGATTCAACCATGAGAGATCCTTTCCGACTTCACAAAGTAAATCTCCTACAACAGTGGTTTGAAAACTCTGACTCAACAAGTTATATGTACTTTTTAAATCTTTTCTGTAATATGCGCATCTGTGCAACCTCATCAATGATAAACTTCGCTGTTATAATACCCTCAATGTTATTTTTGTTTTTCTCCAATTATCAACTATCATAAACATTAAATATAAACGTGAAAGTGTCGATGGCCCACAAGTAGGGAGATTACGATATCTTTTTTTTTCAATCTTTTTCTTTTTGTTGAGATATATTAAGATGTTAACGAGCATATAAATATTTTACAAGGACGACTAGTACCCGACCTTTGTTTTATTAATGATCGGAAATAGTATTTAATACGAAACTGCTGTAATCGTAACTTAACTGAAGATTATTAAGTCAAAAAAGATCGCGAGAAATTTAACGTTGTTAATTATCAAGGGAGATCATTGTGTCAGCAGAAGTATTACGAAATGCAATAAAATTGAAAAATCTTGGATATTTTAAACGCAAGTCGTTTTATTTTAAATACAAAGTTACCATTAAAATTGAATTAAAAAGTGCACTAGTATTAGGAAAATACGTGTAGACACGCCCATATTTAATTAAACTAATTCTAGCATCATAATGTTAATCGTAAATTTGGGTAAAAAAATCAATGAGTATCTAATTTATTATGAGGGACCATTATATAAATATTTAGTTAAGATTAAATTAGTAATTTTAAGGAATATAATCCCTAAAGCTCTCCAATTTTAACGTTCGTTCTTGTACATTAATGAGCATACTATCGCTGTCTGCTGACGGAATGATTCCCCATTCAATACTTGATTAAATATGATTTTAAAAGCAAAATCAAATCCGTTACAATGAATTAAAGAAGTTGTTGCGTCTGTTTAAAAACTCTTTAATAAAAAATTAAAGATTTAAGAAAAAAAAAAAAAAACTTGATTAATGGTAAAAGAACATATAATTGGCAGAATAATATAGTTATTTGACGTAAAAATTAGATAAACTTTTTAACTTACAGAGTCGGTTTCTCAATCTTAACGCGCGCGTTTCTGATATTTAATCGACAAGACACGACAGTGAATGGGATCATGTCAAGAGTAAAAGTTTTGCCCTGAGATTTATCCTCTCTTGCAACGCGCCCGCAAGCTCGCGCGTCAGCTCTTCACACACCTGTCGCAGTTCCGCATTTTTTTCACGCAGCTCCTGAAGTGTCAAAGCCTTGATGTTCCCGTCCGTTTCGTCTTTCGCTGATTCATCCTGACTTTCTTTTTCTGAAACACCAAGAAATTGACTTTGTTTCGAGTTTTCAAATTTTTCGATTGATCGCGATGAAAAATCGACACGTTAGGAACGCACAGGCATCTTTTTCGCTTTCCACTGGCTAAGTTTAAAGTAATGGTTACTCGCCTACTTCCCCTTAAACTATTCTTTACTTACTTAGACTCGGTTTTTTATAAATATGGAATGCACCACAAACACCAGTGAACTGTTGCGTGGGAGGAACATTGTTTTCTACAGTCTGATTCTCTCCGTCTCTTGACGCGAATTGCGAGAAATCCGCGACAAAGCCTTGCTCGTCGCTGTTTAATCTCGATCCTTCACCTTCGCTCTTCTGGCCCACTAATTTTCTCGTTTTGGTCGACGTCGTCTGCAAGTAGGTTGGTTCGGATTTTCGATGTATTTGATCGAAGTTTTTAGGTTTCAGATAGGAAAAAAAAAGAAAAAAAAAAAAAAAAAGTAATGAATCGTTAATCGTCTTTTTTTATTTGTGAATATTGAAATGATAAAAAAAAAAGACGAGCAGCAATTGAAGGGAGGAAGAAAGAATGTGTTAAATGAATACGCAATGAAACTTACGATTCCTGGTGAGACTCTTGGAGGTACGGTAGGCGGGGCTCCTAGAAAATTTTGGCCATTTTTTCCTATCATTCGAAATACACATGATTTAAACGCAAAATAACAACATAGAGTGCACCAAAACCTTTGAGAAAGGAAGATATCTCTATTGTATCAGAAATTTATTACGCAAAAATCAAAGTTTTAAAAGACAAGTTTTACAAGATGCTAAATAATAAATTTCTGATGACCCTGAAAGAAAGAAAGCACCATGAAAACAACATGTGTCCAATAAAAGATGAAAAAACTTATTTTTAGCAGAAACGAAAGAAAAACATTGTTTCAAACATTTAAATATGAACGAGCCTATTTAAAAAAGAAGCCTGCACGTGAAGGTTAAAAAAAACAAAGAAGCAAAAAACTCAAAAACAGAAAAGACCACAACTCGTTGGACAAACACTCAGAAAAAAACACAAAGAGCGAATAAAATGATGAAAAAAAAAAAAAAAAAAATAGCCATGACCAACCTAGTTTGTTTAAATCGAGACTAGAGCTCCTTGTGTGGGTCCGGTAAGGTCTGGGTGGAGGTGGCGGGGGTGGCTCTTTCTTGGGTGCAGCTATCACAGTCTCCTCAGGCAGTGGCAGCACCGGCTTCTTGGCAAGTGGCCTCTGGACCCCAAGGCCAGCCGCGAGGGAGAGCTCATCGTCCCCCACAGCCAGGATAGAGCTAACACCGTTGTTACCGTTGGCGTTCGAGGCAAGGATCGCTGCCTCGGGCGTAAGCCGTAGCGGCACCGGGTGTAGGATCTTCGGGTCGCGCTCGACCGCCGATTTCTGGAAGTCAAAGTTGCAGGGCTTGGGACCCGGACTCGTGATCGAACTGCCGTTGTTGCTGTTGTTGCTCGTGTGCCCACTCGTGCCAGTCGGCGAGTCCACGAACTTTGTCCACTCCTTGCTCTTGTCCTTGCTCGCGTTGGTAGCGCTCGAACTGGTAGCCGCGGCGGCAGCTTGAGCGGCTCTGGTGGCGGGACTAGTTGTGCGGGGCGCGGGTACGGGCAGCGCAACGGGGGGTGGAGGCGGCTGCTGGGGTGGTTGGGAGGGTGGCTGCACGAGCATGGACAAGGAGGGTGGTAGCACGTCAGGTAGGGGCACCTGGTTCCGTCGCAGCACGGCCAGGTGCATCGCTACGTAAAACTCGTGCAGGCTCAGAGCACTGTCGCGCGTCACGTCCGCCAACTGCCAGATACGGCGCAGCTCTTCAACGGGCAGCCGTGACTTTTCGAAAAATCTACGAGCAACGGAACCAGACACCAGACCGTCCGGATTGGCTTGTAACGTAGCAAACTGGGCTGCATAGTACTCCCGCTGTTCGTCGTTTATCGTCCACACCTGCTCGTCTCGATAGCTCTCGCAATCTTCGCCCTCGCCTTAAATAGGATTAAAAATGTTGAAAGTACTCCAAGTCAATTTTCACTATTACAAAAAATTTACATGAAGCCTGGATTATACAATAATTTAATAATATAAACTTAGCAAAAAACTTGTCATCAAAGAATTTACTCCCGGTCTTTAAGAATCACGTATGAAAATTTTCTTTGTCAAATTGTATTACCTCTATGAGCCATGTTGGACACATACTGATAAGTAGGTGTCTTGATTGGCATTTCATTCACTGTATTTTTTTGATGAAATATCTTATCACCATTTAAATGATATTATCACAGATAAGATATCTCCTCATGCCATTAAAAAATTTGTATTTGAAACATTTTTTGAACCGATTGCATTTCCTTGAATTTTTTTAAACTGTTAGAATGTGTTACTTTGAGAAGGCCAAACATTTTTATGAATGATGTAAATAAAAACAATGTACCATCATCACTGCTGTGACGCTCCGAACTTTCCTCTTCGGTACCAAGCAACTGCCTTTGCTCCTCAGAAACCAGGAGACTCTGCCAACCTCCGGAAATTGAGTCAAGATTTGCTTCAACTCCGAGTGGACCTTCATTTCTCTCTTGAGTTACGCTATTTGTTGGAGTAGGAGAATCTGTACTGCCACCTTCGGTCTCCCGTGGGGATTCTACCTCACTTTCACTTTCAGTTGTACTTTCAGGCATGTGGCCACTTAATCTAATTTTCGAACTTTTCTTGGGAAAATGCCTTTTGCTGTCCAGTTCTTCTTCACCCGTTGATGAAGACCATGTGAATTTAGGCAATGTCAGTTCATCTAAAGATGCTGTGATAAGATCTGTATGAATTTCAAGGCCTACTTGATGGGCTGCCACTAATTTTAGAGCTGCATAAAACTGTTTTCTGTTGAAAGTGTTACTTTTAGCCGGATCACAGATGTCTAAGATCTGAAAATGATTTTTTGTTCTGTTTTTCTATTTTCAGTAATACTTTCAAATAATTCAAATGACGTCAGTAATTAAGTTATCATAACACATGCTGTGTAAAATAATTCAAACAATCAATTCAATAAAAACCATGATAGCAAGTACATGAACAGCTGATAAAACCATACTCCAATTAAACGTAATAACAAAATTGTAAGTAACTATGCCCATATGGGAAAGATGGCTGTACTGTGTGGTGGAAACAATATTTAAGGGTACATACAGGTGGTAAGAAAAAGCAAACGTTGCTTCACATTCTATATGTATCTAACCTATGATGTGTCAAATGTGATCTATAAAAATGTAACTTGAAATTTAGTTACATCTAAATCTAGTTTACCCACTGAAATACGTAAAAAATTTTAAGATATAAGCATAAAATAAGATTAGCTGATGTATGCAGCAGCAATGTTATTACCACAAATGTAGTTTTAATAATCAATGAAATAATGGTCAGATCACAACAAAACAATACCAAATGATATAGTTGCAAATCAGTTTGCGAAAATAAATAAAGTATTCATTCATTCATTCGAGTTCTTCCATTAAAAAGGACTTGAAATCTCAATGAAAATAGCAGACTAAAACAAAATTAAAAAAAAAAGGGAGGTTTTGGTAGGAGAAATAACAAGAAAACAAAATGCAAAGCTGAACAAGCAAGCTTACCACGAGCGTAACGTGACTGGGCAGGTTAGCGGATCTGAGTAGCTGTCCAACCTTGGAAGCGGGCACGAAGTCGGTATCGGCGTTCTCGCAACAATAGATGAGAACGTCCCCGTAGTACCTATGCTCTGTGTCCGTCAACTGGAGGCTGGACATAGGCAGCGACTCCCAGTCCATTACTCACGCGTTGACTCCGTTTTAAGTACCGTACGTTTGCAGAAGCTGCGCTTTCTTCGCAAGGGAGCTGCTTATCCCGCAAATAACAACCACAAATTCACTGATAATCAATCTACCTCGACCTACTGTCATATACAATATTTCGCTATTGATAAATCTTCTACTCTTATTGTTATCTCTTCATGTGTTTATAAAATTCGAACGATGCAAAATTAATGCAGAGGTAGGAAAATGTCTCTGACTTATTCCGTAAAATGTGTGTAATTTATTTATGAAGACGTAAATCAAGTGCGAACCGCCATCCGGATCATCCGGAGCGCCATGTTAAATTGCACACGCGCACATTATCACGGAACTACGGGAGTCTCGTGACGAAACGCACACGCACGGCTCTTTTTTTTTATTTTTTTTTTTTTATAGAACTGTCATCAGTACCTTCATGTGAGTAGATTCATAAAAATTAATTTACTTTACGTTATTGTAATATTATACCTATACACTTATTGCACAACGTTTGACAGGTGTATAGGATTGGCGTTTCACATCTCTCGCGCTTCAGGCTCTACTCGCCAGGTGGCCAAGCCCCTAATAGTTAACTCCCGTCAAGCGGCGAAATTCCCGCACGATTACTATATAAGCGCGATCAAGTCAGTTTGAACTCACTCCTCTCCAGTGTCTAGAGCAGGGAGCACGCTATCATCCTGTTTGATGACTGTATACAGAGCCTAAGCTGTTTTGGGAGTAAGAGTATACCCCCATAATTCTCCAACAGTAGGAAAGTTCTATACTTCTCTTCGCAGTCACCATTCCGATTAACTCGATTACTCGATCACAAATATCATTCATGTGATTCGATGTCTTAGCTACGATATTTCTAGCTTCAGCATATACAAGAATCTCTATAATGTCTATGTTGCAGCATTTGACACTGATCCTCACTTCCTCACATTCATGGTTGCTGATATTATAGCTCACGCCAACGGCAGTAGAACTATGGAGCAACTGAATTTTCATTCAGTCTCGTGGTCAGGAGAAACAACATGATACTAATGGCCATCACCTGGATCGGGCCCTGAATCTGCTCATTCCACTCGTCTGTGGAACCAGATTCTTCTTGAATAGATCGCCAGAGTTGCATCAAACGTAGTTTGCAAAGTCACTCTGTTAGGTCTCCTTTTGTTTATATTCATTACTGCCCACCTTATTGCTGTTTTGACTCCCTTATTTATCAGCAACTGCTCTGTAGCATAATTAAGTAGGATTGTCAGATAACCACTAGCAATCGCGTTAATGTTTAGATCCACTGGCTCATCTCCCTCTAACTGTTCGTATAGAGCTGTGGTGGCAATCATTGCATGAATTTCCACTGTCATAACTATCTCTGCTCTCTGCATCTACCGTAAAGCAATTGATAGTGCCCTTCTCCTGAAGTCTGTAACCTCCTCTGACAGATATAGTTTTCTTCTCATGATTCCCTATTTCCGTATTTCGAACGACGGACCTGTTGGCACTGCGGTAAAAGAGGTGTGGGCTCAGATGGACTCGATCGCGCTTATATAGAATTTCGCCGCTTGACGGGAGTTAACTATTAGGGGCTTGGCTACCTGGTGAGTAGAGCCTGAAGCGCGAGAGATGTGAAACGCCACATAGGTACTTAGATTTTGAGTGCGATCAAGCTACGTCTCGTCGACAGTTTCCGCTGGATTCCGCTCTAAGATTACTTTTGCAAATTTGTACTAGATTTGCACAGTGAAAAGTGCAGGATGCAGGATACTTTTTCATGATTCAGTATATATACATATATAGACTGAGAGCGTGTGAGCTGAGGTCCAAAGGTGGTCGAAAATTTAAACCAGCCGCCATTTCACTCCCATCCACCCATGCACCCGATATTGCGGAGTGTGTTGTTGTCATGCCAATGGCATGATGCCAAGCCAATGCCAGTTTAGTACACGTTGACGCTAGCGCCGCCCGATCATGCGGCGTTACCACGAGTACCACGACCTACGAAACTTAACTGCTGGCAGCATTTGCGGAATACAGCCTCTGATTTTATCATTCTGGTACTTAAAGAGAGCACGGTGTAAGATATACGTGAAGTTATGTGTAGTTATTACATGTAATCACTTCTAAGTAGTACCATATGGTCGATTTTATTAAACCATATATTATAAGTAGAATATCTATACTTTTGAAGGTCGATTTTCAGGTGGAAGATAAATTGTAAGCTTACCGCAAATAGCACAGGCCACGTTAACTTTTTATTTTAAATTACAAGAATTAGTTGCGGCTGGTCTATTTTTCAACCCTTAGCGCGGGCAGCCGTAGGTTGCCTATAGGTTCACCGGATATTTCGGCTTCCAAACAAACCTACCTATATAATAGATTATAAATTATGACAGAGGGTTGAGGGTTGAGAGCGTTGATTGAGATTCAGCATTTTCTAGCGGTATTCAATTTGGAATTTTCTATTTTCGAGGGTGACGGGGGCATGAGCAACCAATATTTGAAAACTAAAACTTTGGCTACATCCGATTGGAAAAGAAATCATGCAAGCTCACCGGTGGGTCCCATCGTCCCATTCAAGCGACCAATATTGGTCCAATTGCTCTGCCAAAGTCTGTAGAGTCTACCAATCAAAATTCTCCGCTACGCGGTGACAAACTTGTCCAAAATATCTCTCTCCAATGGAGAGTCTCCATCAGTTTTATTGTCCTGAGTGTTACTGTGTTAGAGAGTGGCAGCACGGCGGCAGCAGCGCCAGCAGCGGTGAGGCACCTGAGCGGTACCTACAGCGGTAACGAGTACCAGAGCTGGTGCAGAGCCCAGAGTAGAGCCTTTTGCAGAGCTGGTGCACATAGTCGCAGAGATTGGCATGTGAGTGTGCACTGTGTTGTGTATCAGCATCCAGGGATCCCAGATTCCAGGTCCAGGCCATTAACAGTCTTGTAGCCTTGAACGGGATTAGTACTCACACAAATCGTCCCCCTCCAAGGAAGAAATTTTTTGTTCAAGAAAGGTCACTCGTCGGTACCCCGAAGATTTCTTTGAACGCTCGGTAACAACGACGGCGACGACGACTACCTAGTTACCTACAGTACCTACTACGGTGCACACGAGTGTGTACTGTGTAGTGTGTACCTATGCGATGTGCAGTGCGTGCGCATTTTTAACACGCGGCGTTCTCTCTCGAGGAGAATCCAAGACTCTGTCTTCGCGGATGTGGTACGGCATCGTTGGTTTTCCAGGTTAAGTTTTCCTGTCGCTCGCGCGCGCCTACGGCGATGATCCGCAGCTTCAAGGACGTCGTTCGTGGTTAACTATTACTTTATAGTTGCATCTACGTTTATCTACGAGTACTGAGATATCCATTACGGTCTGCGTCGTCGCCTCTTTTATTTTTTTCTCCCCGTGTCGACGTAGCTTCGAGAGAAGCCGGTGTTTCTGTTTCACTTTTCTCCGGGGGGTGAGCCCTTTGTTACCGAAGCATTCGCTGGGATATTCTCATCAAGTATTATTTACGAGTTCTGTAGGAACATAGTTTTACAAATTCTCGTTATTGTTCTCCATCTACACGGGCAGAGGCTTTTGCTCAAATAGAGGATATGACCGGCTCCCCAAGAAGACGAGGTGGAGGAGGTTGGCCCTGAGATTCATTTATCAACGTTGCTCTCTTCGAAAGAGGAATATTCCGGTGAGTTTTTTTTTTCTCGTTGTGCAAGCGCCAAAGCTTTTTTTCTTCTAGTCTTTAGATAGCGTGTGTGTAGTATGTGTACGTATACGTAGATGGCTACTGGGATCGTTTGTAAATATTTAGACGGACAAATATTAGATGTACTTAGCTTAAAGTTTTCGGATATTGTACCTGTGCAGTTATTTACATTTCATTGATATAACTTATAGTTTTGCCGTGGCTTATTTTGATTTTATTAGAATCACAAGTAGTCTTGCACTCTATTCAAATTAAGTAGTATTGTAGAACTTATGTGTATTTAAAGCTTGTGCATCGTATTGCAGGCAAGTCTCGTCTGTGACTTTACCAAATAACTACGAAAATGGAACAGAATGATGGTGATTATCAACAAGTTATTGAGGTAAATAATACGACACAAGCAGACAACGGGCTTTATTCTGAGCACCTAGTACACGAAGTAGTCATACAAAATGCTAACAATCAAGGCTCCACTGAAAACTGTGAAATGTCTGACATTGAAATCATGTTGCCAAGCAATTACATACAGGATCAGGGCAGTAATAATGTGCTGTGTACTGCGGATTTGATCGATGGTGATAAGCATATTGAAAATGTAATCACGCATCTAGAGGTTATTAATGATCAGGATATTTCACAGGCTATTAGTGTTGAAGAAACATTTAGTAGCTGTAGTCAAAATTTGCAAGAGGTTTTTATTTGTTTTATTTTTCATTTTTGTTTCAATTGGTTAAACCTACATCTGATTTGTTTAAATTTTTTTTTTCTGAACTGAATAACTAATTTATTTATTTATTTATTATTATTTTTTTTTCCATGTTTTAGCAAAAGTTCGGTGAATTTTTAATACAAAATCAGACAACTTATCCTCAAGATAGTTTTGATGTAGACTCTTCTAATTTCGAGACAAATCTTGGTTGTAATGGTAATGGCTTTCACTTTACTTTCCCTTTATGATGAAACCTTTTCCTAACATTTTTCTAACATTATGCATCCTATTTTTGTAGATGATCAACCAGTCAATGACAATACATTAAGCAACAGTAAAAGTGCGGTAAACAGTTTAAGTGGTACTAAAGACCAAAGTGATCTACAATCTGAAAAAATCATTGAGTGTGAAGCACAAATAGCAACTGCCACTCCTACTAACCAAATGGAAAGTGGTAAGATTGTAGAAATGAGCATTTCAAATGTGAATGAACAGACTAGTGTAGTGGCAAGTGATACTGTGAAAGAAACCATAGAAAAGCCTAATAACCACGTGGCAAAAGAAACAGATAAGTGTGTAGATTCTAATACTGTAAGTGTTGAATCGAAAATTGTTCATTCATCACCAACGAGTCAGTCGTCTAAAAACGTTAATTGCTCAGAGAAAGTTAAGAAAGCTGAAGAAGTATCGCTTGATAATTCAAACGTTTTACAATCAGATGACGTGGCTGTGCTGGCTGAATTTAGCACATTAAATTATGATCTACAGGAGGAAGAAAAACCGGCAAAAGCTGTTACCAAGACTAGTGAGCAAATAATTGAAAACCTAAACGAAATGATGACTGACAATTTAAAAGATAAAAACGTAACGGAAGAAAAAAGTGTAAAGGTGTTGACAGAAAACTCTGAATCTAAAGAACAGTCAAAATCACAGGTCAAAAGTAATGACGTGTCAATGTACGAAGATGACCAACTTGATTTGCATCTGTCGGCTGATCAGTCTGTAGAAAGTCACCGAAACACCAAGGTTCTCCAGGATATTTTCGATGACTGGCAAGATGAGAACGGTGACGAGGAATCGGCTGTCCAATCCTCATCTGCTCCACAACCCAAAGATCCACAAGACTCAGTCGAAATGGAACTGCAGAACCTGTTGAATGAAGAGGTGCAGCAGGATGCTGCTCCTGGTTCCAACACAACTGAAAATTTACTCGGTAGTTTGGAGAACCCCAAAAGCAGTGAGCATAGAGCAGAAAGTTCACCTGTAAAATCGAAAATTGTCGTGGTGGAAAAATTGCCTAGCACGTCTCCTGTCAAGTCTCTTAAATCGCCCTTGGTCACAAACTCACCCAAAAGTACGTATTTTTTTGTCTTACTAAATTTTTTGATGCAATGTTAACTCACTACAATGATTCATGATTCCAGATATTGGACAATCACCAAAGAATATCAGCTCAAATCAGTCAGAACCAAAGAAGTTCCAGTCACCCAGACCAGGTGTTAAGGTTCCAGGTTCTCACCTGACCAGTCAAATCGCAACAACTGCCGAGGTGAACGAGGTCTTGAAGGAGCGACTAAAGGAAAAACAAAAAGATTTGCAGAATCCAAAAACCGCTGACATTGTTTTCGTGAAAAAAATGTCGCAAAGACTCTCCAGTCAGCTCTCAGCAGCGATTGTCAGCAGTACCAGTACCAGCAGTACTCCTATTCCTTCACAGCAACAAAAAGAAAATAGTGACAGCGAAAAGGCTCAGTCTTCGGTAGTTGAGCTGCCATCAGCGTCAGTCGAGCATAATAAGTCAACGACCGATAACGAGCTGTTGGCCATTCTTGAAGGAGACGTTGATCCTGACTGGTCCAATCTGAAACCCCACGGAGTATTGGAGGAGAATAACAAATTTAGCGAGTCTCATAGTTCCAGCGAAGGGAAATCTGGTAAGCTAATTATTGGTATAACGTCTTCCTTATCTCCAAAAGCAAAAAAAAGTAAGACAAGTTAATAAATTTTGATTAAAATTGTTCTAGGATCAAAACTGGATCCAGCAACGGAAAGGGAATTGGCATTGAAACAACTTCTTGAATTACCAACTGCTTCGTCAAAGAAGAAGCAGATCAGGAAGTCTGTGAAATCTAGCAAAGATGGTGCAAAAGACGAAGATGAAGTGATTCACATACCTTCCGAAGATGATTCTCCTCGGCAGGAAAGTAAGACACCTAAGCAGCAAAAAGAAAATATCCACAACACGCGGAGTAGCGATTCTGTGGAATTGGGCATCGAAGAATCAAGATCAGGCAGGAAACGTAAACTCACAGAAAAAGCTCGGGAACATGAGCTTAGCGTAAAGCGGCAAAAAGTAATTAGACATTTTATTCTTACGGCAATCATGCGTATATTTGAAGTATTCTTTACATAATTACATTAGAGTTTGATTTCTTCATTTTCATCAGTTACCTCATAGTGGTTTATTGTTTTGTATGCATCATTACAATTTTATTTATACTTTGTTTTTTTATGTGTTTTCATCTTCAATGTTAATTTTGTGTACAGAATAGGGGTTCTTTCTTACATTTTACACAGGTTATCAAGAGCAAAGTTACACCAGATGTCAAAAAGGCTTCAGAGCCCGCCGATGTTGACGAAGAAAAATCCGAGACAAGTAGTTTACAAGTCAAAGTTGAAACCCAAAAACCAACTGAAGAATCAAGCCCTGCTGTTACACCCAAGTCTGATTCCAAACAGAAGAAAGTAGACGTGAAGCAATCACCTTTGGCAGCAAAGACACCAACTAATATCAAAGACAAAGAGACTCCTC
This sequence comes from Copidosoma floridanum, assembly GCF_000648655.2. The sequence continues at coordinate 1,199,089 of NW_019379471.1, read as the reverse complement.
CAAAGCGCTCTTCAGTCGGAGTGTCGAAAAAAGATACACCAATAGTCAAACGCAAGCTCACTGTGAAGAATATACTCAAACCAAAAAAGACAGCTACAAAGACTAAATCGTCATCACCGTCGGTGACGTCGGCGAGTAAAGTTACGACAGAAAAGTCGGCCAACACAAATACTACTCCCAAGGAAAAGAAGAAAACTGTTAGCGAAATCGATAGGTTGTTGCAAGATGAGGGCGTCGTCAACATGCTGTACGATGCTGAACAACCAGACTCGCGCAAGAGGCTGGTACCGATAACCAAATCCCAAAAGAAAGTCATGGATGTAGAAAAAGCCGAGAGGGAGCTCAAGTTCCGTGCCAAATTAGTTAAGAACGCCGTACTTAGGTTGAGAAACTCGGGGGCTCCAACTTCTAAAGTTTCCCCAAGATCTAGGAGGACTGTCGCTGCAGCTGCTGCCCTAGCACACGTCGAGCAGACATCTGCTCAGCAGCTCGATAAAAAATCGACAGATTCCAGCAAGGCGTCCGATCAACTAGATTTTATCCTGCCCGCGAAAATACGCAACGCAGCCGATGCTTCGCGCATCATTCGTAGACATTCCTCGAGTTCTTTCTCGAGTACTTCGGTAAGTCCGCGAGTCAGCATTGATCAGCCACCAGAATCGCTCAACCTTGAAGAGCTTGAGGCCACCGTAAAGAGCAAAAGAAAAATGTCACACGACTCGACCGACAAGGCAGACGTGAAAAAGAACAAGAAAAAGTCCATATCAAAGTTGGAAACGGAATCGAAGGAAAGTGATAAATCTTCGGTCAAAAAGGAGCCAGTTAAGAAAGGGACAAAGTCAAATGCCTCAACTCCACCGTCAGTTAAGGTAGCTAATAAAAACAAAAAAGTACCAAAGGGCAAGTCATCGGTAGAGTCGTCACCAGCTGACACAAAATTACCATCAAAAGGTGAGGAGGAGTTGTCGGCTTGTCTGGCTGAAGCTGCGACAGCGCTCTCCTCTAGCAGCAACGCGACGCGATTGTCGGGTGCATCGGCGAATAAGAAAAAAGGAAGTACAAATGCTACAAAGTCGCTCGACGATGAAAAAGTAGTGGGCACTAAAAATTCATTTAGCAATAAAGAAATTAGCGTTAGGTACCATGGACACCTCGTACAGCTGATACTGACACCGTCAATGCCGGCATCTGGAATACGGAATGCTCTCACGATCGCGGTAAATACATCTTGCACCTTATACACAAATATAATGTTTTTGTAACACGCATTGACAATTAATATTACAGGCTATGCGCGAGTTTTGCGATGCTTTGACAATTTTGAGGAAAGACGACGTATGTCGCGTGGTTCTGTTCACATCGACGGGAACAAGCTTTTGTGAAGGTCTGGAACTTTCATCGCTTCTACGAGAAAATGTAGAAGAGCGGAAAAGTCGTGCCAAAGAAATGGCCGTGGCCCTGAAGTAAGTTACCACTTGTTATTTGTATTTTAATATTTAAAACAAAAAACAGTTTAATAATGTATTTCTTTTCATTATCACTTTCAGAGAGTTTCTAAGATGTTTGGCCTCCTTCAATAAACCCATAGTAGCAGGAGTACAAGGAGCAGCAATTGGTTTGGGAGTAACAATGCTACCGCTATTTGATCTCGTAATAGCTAGCGACAAAGCTACATTTAGCACACCTTATGGCAAGCTTGGACAAATTGCCGAAGGAACTGCCATTTTAGCTTTATCCCGTAGTCTTGGAACTTCAGTGGTAAGTGTATAACATACCTATAACTGTTTTGAAAGAGCTATCAATTTTTCATGTCTCATTCATCTGTGGTTATTTTTTTTCAGACTAACGAGCTGCTATTGGGTGGGAGAGTTTTAACAGCTAGTGAAGCTTTAAGGGCGGGACTTGTCACCAGAGTCTTGTGGCCTGACAGATTTCAAGGAGAACTGCTGCCCTCTTTAAAAACCATGAGTGAACAATCTGCGAGGGTAAATATTTGAATAATTTTTAAACACCACAAAAATTTAATGAAACATTCATCATGTCAATTTTTCATTACAGTCCATGGAAGCAACAAAAGCGATGCTTCGTCGGAGCCTTCGAGAAAGTCTTGATCCATACTTGGAGTCTGAAAGCTACCTACTTGTTCAACACTGGATTTCATCAGAATGTCAAGGAGCTATGAAAGCCTTTATTGAAGAAAAGGGTCAGTGAACGCGACATGGTGATGAAACAAAGTAAACAATATTTTAGGGATAAAAGAAAGTTTGTTTCCCTAATGCAAAGAAAACGTCAAATTCTTTGTCACTTTTGGATGTAGTGATGTACAGATTAATTAAAAATTCGATGATAGTAACTGTAGGTTCAATGGCATGCGCATGCTATTAAGTATAATAATCGCGTCGTAATAATTAAGATTAAAAATAATTGTTCTTCATTTCTTCAGTGAATTTCAGATTTTTGTTCAACCTTGATTTTTCTTATTATTAAATGTCCTTAGTATATTATTTGATCAATTCATAGATTTTTGTTTTTGTAAAATAATTGCAAACTTCTGCTTTAAATGGTCTAGCATACAAGGTGTTTATACGTACGTGTGAATAATGAAAAAAAAAGTATATCAATATGCAATTATATTTGTACTGTAGACTTGGGCTGTTTGATAGAAACCCTCGTAACTCTTGAAGTATAGTTGAAATAGATGTGAAGCTTACGATTGCGATGGATGGAAACGGTCGATTTATTTTACATATTTACGAGTGACAAAATAACTATTAAAGTATTTTAATAACATACCTGTAAGTTTAGATGTAATGACACATTATAATCTAAGCATTTTGTCGAAAACTTTACAAAAAAATTATTAGATTTAAGTAATGTCCAAAACCTTGACAAACTTGTTCTTGTTACTACTGCACTCGTATAACACCGAGAACATTTTGTTTCAAAATGAAAAAAATTTTTTTTTTTTATTTACATGTGATTTAATATAATTATTAAAATATAATTTTGAGAACCGCGTTCAACGTTCAGAATATAGTGAATCTGTCATACAGTTAATTATGTATTAAAATTGTGTAAAATTATATTTTTTATACACTGTTAATTAATATACTTGCCATTTTTAAATTTTGTAAAAGCTCCAGGTGTAATTTGATGTTTATTATAAATTTTGGATAAGTAGCAATTTAACAACAGAATGAAGAAATATTGAGTTAAAACGATTTTTTTTTTATTTGTCGCAATGTGAAGAAAAAAAAAATCTTTTTCGATTTTGATGAAAAATACTCGTCAAAATATGCACAATTAGTTTCATTGCTCAATTCGGTCGTTTTCAGTGTTCAAAAATCATTTTCTTTACTCAAATGAGACACTCGTTGACATTAAAATTAAAAAACGAAGAAAAAAAATCCCCCTTCAAAGCCGACCAATTGAATCGACATTTTCATATCTTTTTTTAGTCTACTTACCTATTCATAATGTAAATATTGAATAAAGATTTTACCCAATAAAAAGACAAACTCTCAAGTCAATAATTTTCCGAAAGCTCCTATACCGGACAGAAAAAAAAACAAAGTTAGCGCCTCCAAACGAATCAAAACCCACAAGGTGATGAAAAATTTTCCAAACCCGCACCACACGCTCGCGGACACGATAGAAAAAAAAAAACAAAAAAACAAAAATCCCTCTCTTCTACCCATCCCTGGCACCGTTTCTATTTTTCGATCGCGGAAAAGTCCGCAAGCTCGCCCACACACGTGGCTCTTCCGTCCACATACACCGTTTCCCTCCCTATACATCTTTCTATCCCCGATGATGAACTCGCTTCTGGTGACTATGGCATACTCTCGCGACGGCCGCGACTACAGATAAAGAGCAACGTCAGTCTTTGCGGAGCGCTCGGCTCGTCAAAAGCACCACAAGGCCGGACGTACGCATTAACTTGTAGCGTATAGGGGGGACACGGGGGCGCCCCGTCAAGGACCTCCGTTGTCTCCGCCACGATAAGATGTTTTTCGCGCACTTAGACCGGCAACGCTAATTTTCCCCCGAGCTTGCGAGAGAGCTTTTTTGTTCTCGGTGCTGTGTACGACGAGAGGCCATACTCGGCGCGCACTTTTATGCGCTTTTTTTAAATTCGAGGTACACCGAGAAGAAGAGACGGTGTTGTCTCTCAAGGAAGCCGATTTTGTAAGCCATCATATATACCAACACTTACCGATACTTATCTCCTCTTGTCTCTCTTTGTGCTTCCGTGCTGCAGTGCGCGCGTGCGGGCTGCTGCTCTCTCGTTTTGTCGCGTGCAATTCAATGGTCGTCAAAGTGTCGGTGGATTTTAATCGATGTAGCATAAACCCCCGCCTCGCGTTACGTTTTACCCGCTCTCTCCCTCCTACCGATCTTTTTGAGTTTTTAGCGATTTCGGTTAGTCGATAATGCATTTAGAAATACATAAGCGTGTCTCGAGGGAGAAGTTGAATACTCGACGCCCCTGTAGCGCGGCTGACGAAAATAAGCTGTAAACGTGACGCTTCGTCGGATTAGTCGATTCTCAACTCTATGCTTGACGATTATTTTTAGCGCGTGTGCTTTTTTCTTCTTCTTCTACGTCTTCTTTTCCCTTCGTGCAGTCAAAAGGACAAAAGCCATATGCGCTCTCCGACGCGAGTGCGGGTTTTCTTAATTCATTTGGCGAGCTAATTGTTACCGATGACCATGCACCGATTTCGATTTTTCGATCGATCGGCGTGATCGGTGATTCATTCGCGTGTCCGTGACAATCACTTTGCCGACAACGCAAGCACATTCGAGACACTGTAGAGTTGGCTTTTCCGCATGTACAGCACAGTCGAATTTCTCCCTGTACGGAAGGCGCGTACTTTCCCATCGATGAGAAAATTCGTACTCGCGGAGGAAGAATGAAGGCGCATCACAGCCGGCCGAGGACGACGACCATAGCCTGGGATCGTTTACCGGCGATGGCGCGTGAGTATATAACACTATTGCATACGTATAAAATTACCCGCACAATAGGGAAGGGGAAAAACTCGCGGATGGAGCGGTAATAAAAAAAAAAAATTGGCTTTCGCGACACAAGAGCCATTGTTACACGTACAAAGTTTTGCGTAAGCCTCTTTTATTACAGGTAATCATGCACGGGTTGTACTGTTCCGTGGCACCCGCGTCACCCCGACTTTCCCGCTTTTGTTCACTCAACCCGGCAGTGACTATCTTCTGATGGGCGCGTGAAAGCGATTGATTGACGGCTCGCGTTGATTTTTCGAGCTATTTCCCCACCTCCCCCAAACTAAAATCTTCGGGAATAAAGTGTGTACACCTAAAATTAAATAGCGCGCGTTGAGTGTATATACGTGCGTGGGTGACAAGGCCTCTTGCGTACGGGGCGCTATAAATCCGTCGGATCTTCGTCTTAGCGGATCGACGCTCGAGTTTTAAATAAAAATACACCACAATTACTTCTCAATCACTGTCGAGAACTTACACATATACACACGTTTCCTACATTAATCACCTTGAATTGTAGTGTACATCGGCGTCGCTGCAACGAATGATTTACGCTACTCTTCTTGCGTCCGGAAGATTATTTATCAGGGACCAAATCTCGAGCGCCCGATGAATCACCCATCCACGGTGCAAGGACCGAAATCCAAACGAAAAAAAGGAGACGCGTCTGCGTTTTGTCATCATTAAAAATAGAGAAAAATGATAATAATAAAGTCAGCGTTTCAGACATCGCAAAGTAAATAAAAAGAAAGAAAACGTTTTGTCTCTCTGTCTCTCGTCGAGTGTCAAACAAAGGCGCGCGAAAACGCCCCTTCGTTCAAACATACTTTTCCCCCTCCCCCCCATCTCTTCTCTCGGTAAACGATGACCTTCGGTCTCCCCTCCCTTGGCCCTCTTTTATTTCTTAACGGACAATCCTTCCCCGCGAAGAACAGTAGTCGGAGAGACGAGGACCGTCGCGAAATCTTACGAATACATGTGTTGGCGTCGCTGAAGGGGAGGAGGCGAGCCGAGGCAGTGGCTGGCAGGGTCAAGCTCCGAAATAAAACGCAATGCACGTGGACGCTAAACAAAACCATTATTTAGACGCCCCCGAACTCTCCGTATATATATACGCTGCGTTGTTCAGCGCCAATAAATTGCCACGTCTCCCTTCGCAACTTTTTTTTTTTTTCTTGGGAGGGTGATGTAGGTACATTTTATTAGGCACCAGGAGGAGGGGCGATTGATCGCGAACGGATGTACAATGCCAAAAGAAATGTATGTACATCGGATTTCGGTGTTTTTCTCGAAAAATCAATTACGGCTCTCTCGGTGAGTCAAATCATTCGTTTTTCTGCAACGTTGCCGACAATTCTACCAACGTGGCTTATTTTGATCGTCGCTGAAAAATGTTACACATTGTCTCACGAGGCAAAAAGATAGATTAATGTATATGTGAATCACAGTGATGATGTTTAAACTTGCGTAACTAGACGATGTTACGTTACTCTCCTGCGTATATATTATGTTGGTTGCGCGCGGATGGCCCTACGCATAAACCACGTAACATATACGTAACGTTGCTCCGTTATTAAAATTGTATATACTTGTACACTTTGTAATTGTTCGCATTTTTTGTTCACAAGTTGTAAAATTACAATCCTCGCGACGTGCCGTTAGCTGTTATATATTGGCCGTTTCCTCTATGCCTCGTCCCAGCGAGCTGTACGAGAACATTAAAGTATGTCATGATAAGACCGTCCTCTGCAGTGCACGCAAATTTACATTAGCGTATGAAAAAAAAAAAAGGTGTTTTTGTCTTCTCTGTAGTCACGATCAGCCTCTTGCACATCGCATTGCGAGGATTATTTGTTAACGACACACGCAGTTAGTGACATAAAATACTATAAATAGGTACGCGTGTGCATGGTACACGCAAATGGTGTTTGGTACACGGAGGTGATCGGTTGAGTGTGAAAGTGCAAGAGAAAGGAAACGCAGTGACACGACCGAAATTTCATGACCACGCGGTTGAGAGGATAACATAAGACGCGTATGCATGTATATATAAATAGACAAAAACCCTTGTGCGCTTTGGAGAAAAAAAAAGAGCAAAGATAGGGTTGGCGAAAAACGCGACGCGAAGTGAGGGTTTGGCGCCAAGTGGGAGGGACGATGTGAAAAATAAAATTAACAAAAAAATAAAGCTTGTGCGTGTGTTGAGTCGTGGTGTGTCTTTCTCAATTGAGAGGCGATCTTTTTTTTTTCTTTCATTCCCGTAGGACGATCAACCAAGCATCTATTCGTTGCCTCTGTGAGTGAGAAAAAAAAAAGAAAAGTTGGAGCTAACCGAACAAGCGACGACTCTGCTTCGGCGAAGCCTCCTTTATTAACTCGGACAGCTGGAGCGATTGATCGAGGAGCCTCTCGTGCGTGAGGTCACTGCTGGAAAATTTACCGATTCATTGAAAAAAAAAAGAAAAAGGCCAACAATCGTATGTGCACGCGCGCAAACTGAAATAACCACTAGACGATTCCGTCGTCTTTGAAAAATGTCAATGGAATCTTTTCTTTTTTTCTTTGCCAACACCTATTGGAGAAAGAAAAAAAGACACACACACACACAAGTTTGCGCAGCAGTTGATAAGCAGCTCGTGAAAAAGAGGCCCGCTGACGCCCGAGGGGGATAAATTTCTTCTTGGCCCCGCGAAACCAAAAGCGAATCGCGAAGGGCACGCGCTCACGTTTGCCTGCGTGTGTGTGAGTCATTTTTGAGCGGAGAGAAAACGAGGACGACTGAACGACTCCCTGATGTTATAGTGCGATGGTGTTTGCGCACATATGCCGAGAGTCAGGCTGCCGCGAGGCTTTTCTTTTTTATTTTCGTCCTGTATATACACATGGGATACATGTACGTGCACACGCCAGAATTGATCCTGGTATGAGCTAAAATCCATGTCTTTTGTGTAATATATACATATTAGTTGTATTAGATGTATTATGTTAATTGGTGTGAATTGCGCGGATCATCCCTATGTATATAGTATATACTGGACGAAACGCGGGTATTTTCATACGTACGTGCACTTGAAAAAAAATATTCACTGTCACCTTGAGAGACATTGTTACCTACGATGTTATTATTTTTTTCTTTTTTTTTTCACATTCCATGGCAGGTTCGTTTTTTTTCAACTAGAAGCGCGTTATCGGCGTTCCGTATCTGGCGAAATCGAGAGTTCGTTACTCCTTGCGGTTAATCGGTTTTATTGATCGAGCGCTCGGGTTCCGTCGTGGCACAATTTGTTGTTTCCTTTGTTAACAGCCATACGGTCGCTCTTTTTTTCTTTTCATTTTTTTTTGCTCTCTCGCTTGGCGGTCTTTTAAACGACTCTGATTAGGTACGTATCTTCTGTCATAGCCAAGTGCATTAGCGAGACTAATTTCAATAGGACATGACGAAATGGTTGAATATCCTTTTATGCAAAGAAACAAAAATCCACCCCTTTGTGAACTATTATTTATTATTCACGGGTTCAGTCTTTGAACAATTTATTATTAACGACAACTAGGGCTACCTTATACATATGCTTATATGAAAAAGATCACCCTCCGCCTCTCCCCCTGCACGGCTACTGTTATACACGTACATATAGTAAAGAATGACGCTTACCAATTGAGAGTTGGAGATAGTAGAGTATAGGTATACAAAAAAAGGAGTGCTGATGACATATTATGTGTTTTCAATTTTAACCAAATCGGTATAGTTGAATATCGGTCGAAGAACAAAACGCGCAGTTTTAAAAATAAACTGCGACAACGCGTCGTCGGTCCGATCGAACTGTTCTCTAAAACGTAAGTTTTCCTCCCCGATCGATGAGTACAAATATACACAAGTACCGTGATAAAACGCAAGTCTAGCTCATACACACATGTAAGTGACAGTAGGGGGTAATTGGATTATTTATTCTAAAGGCAGCCCAATGGGGAGGGAGCAAAGCCCAACCGATCGCTCATGGAACTCTTTGGCCATCATCGGATGCTATTATCTCCGTCACCCTGTAGTCCATTATACTGTCCTCATGTACACTGTTTTTTTCAACAGACGAGTTATCTAAAACACTGAATTCCTACGTGTTTCAAACGTATACCAGTGTACGAATATATTACGGCGCGGATATCGATTTTTCGCTCATTTCATTTAAATGTCATCCATTGATAAGATACTCCATACACCAGGTCGGCCCCTTTTAATTATCCTCGAATATTTTATGAAAAATACGTTAAACTATTACTTTTTCAGTGAAAAAACAAAAAAAAAAACAAAAAAAAAAAACGAAACTATAAAAAATCCATTGCTATAACGCCCCAGTGAGCCGAGCGTAGGTGTACACACGTATACATAGTCGTGCTTATTTCGCTTTACACATGGGTCTACCCGGTTCTCGGTGGTATGGCTGGTACACTGGTAGTAGCGAGCAAACGTGCTTGTGTGTGTCTCGTACACTGGTAGGTATATATATATACATATATATTTCCGGGTCTGTGGCCGCGTGCATGCGCGCCGAAGACGTGGTGGCATCCATCTTGGAGCAGCTGTATGTCTGTTACATTCTCTCCTCTTTAACGTCCCAAGTTGGCTCCGTGTCAGAAGGTAGTAGTGATCGGAACGGTCTCGGCAATGGGTGCGCTTCCCCGTAGCTGCGGGACTCCCATCGGTCGGGCGGTGCAGGCCTCCAACGACATTCAGTCATTATCGCCAGCCGTCCTCGACCTCAGACTTGCACATCACATGCAACCTTAGCCTGCATATCACCAGTGCCTCCGTAGTAGGTACTTACTTACGCTCGTTTCGCGTAATCGCACACCATCGCGGCTGTATTCGTTTACACGCGCGCGTTTTTTCTTTTTTTTTTCACTCCGAAACTCGCGGGGGACCAACCGTGTCACTTGGGTGTGTGTGTGTGTGCGTGCGTATTTATATTTGCGCAATACTCGAGTGTAAATATATAATATGACAATGCCCCGCCGTGTCCTTTATTGCTGCTCGTGCGGCAGGTAAGCTCATTGTTTTTTTTTTTATAATTTATATTCATGTAGGTACGTACGTACATGAGCGTTAAATACACTGGATGGAAAAAAAGGAAGTTGAAGGCCGCGGCCTTCGCTAGACGAGTTTCCGCGTTTTTTTTTTTTCTTTTTTTTTTCTTTTCATTCCTCCACTTATAATACCTACACTTATATACTCATTCTCAGAGTTACGCGAGTGTGCGATGCATTGTTTACGTCGTATATATAGTATTCGCTCGGGTTGGAGGGGAGCCGCGGCGGTTAGCTCCGAAAATCTTGTTTCGGAGCGGTGGCACCGAACTTTTTTTTTTTTTCTTTTACCCCCCTGATTTATCAAAAAGGGCTGCAGTGCGTTCTTACGATGCTTGTACCTTCGGACGTCATAGTGGCGCACTTGACGTTTTATTAAAAGTAACAATATACAGCTTAACGCGATCAATGACAATATATTATACACGGATTGCACGATATCTCGAGGTATAAAACACGTGTGCACGCAATATTACATTATATATGTACTGTATTTGGGTGGTAGCGCAAGCTCATCAGTGATATTGCATACACGTATATATATATATATTATTCGATTCCGGAGCACGTATGAAAAAAAGGTGTCCAGTACAAAAATAACAAGTGATGATGCACGCTTGTACGATCTTGTGCTCTACTTGCGTATTTTTTTTTTTTTTTTTTTTTTGTCTCTTTACGCGTCCCGTATTGCGCGACTTTGCATTGCATATGTGTACCGGATGGGGAGAAAAATATATAGCACATCTATACGCGTTTGATCCAGATCAGCGTGCACGGGTTATTGAGTGTATTTTATATCGGTATATATATGTGTGTATGGATACACATTATACGTGCGATCTCCGTAGCAAATATTATAGGTACGTTCGTTACTCGTCTCGTATCGTATAATCTATATGTATGGGTACTCATTTTCTCCCATGTGTAGTTACACGTCACGTTTTCAATCAATCGATGATTAGTATAGCAGCTCTAGCTGTAATTAAAAAAAAAAAAAAAAAAAAAAAAAATCAAGTCGCCGTACTAGATCGTAGAGTATATCGTCGTATAAAGCGTTCGAGAAGTAGTGGAGGCGCGACGTATTTTCACAGTACATAGGTGTATATACATACATGTTTAACGTATAGGTATGTATAGACTAACCGATCGTTATAATGATTGTAGAGGAGCGCGAGAGACAGAGAAAGAGAATGAGATGCTAGTGTGTATACATATGTAACGTGAACGGCGCGCACGTGACCGGCCGCGGAATAAAGGTGATATTTTTCACCCTTACACATATGTCATTATAATCATATTTTCACAGCATATACATATATTTAAGTATAATGTCGATGTTGGAGCTTTCGTGTTTTGTCGATCGCTCGTGACAACAACCACAATCGTATCACTCCTAATGTTTATTACCTTGCCATATGTTGTATGTGTACATATTTATATACTAGAATATATTTGTCCATTGATTGAAGAAAGCTCCATTGAAAGCTTCACCTTGCTATGTGCTATGTATAAATACGTGCGCGATTTGGTCTTTTTTTTTTTTTTTTCCTTCTTTCTACTGCTCCTGTGTAATGTGACATTTCTTTTTTTTTTTTTTTACTTTGAGAGTAAACCACACGTACGTGTGTAAATCGAAATCGAGCTACCTTTAAAAAGAGTGGTAATAAAAAATGCCAAGCTATACGTGACATATTCTTCGGGTCGTTGTTGTCGTATACGTTTGCGTGTATACCGTAGCATAGCTATACGTGTAACGGATCAAGGCGAACTTCGGTTCTCTGATTTCAAGCTCACGCGAGAGTAGGCTATAAAAAAAAAAAAAAAAAAAACAAACAGGGGAGACTCGTTTCAAAGTACATGTACGTGTGTGTATTGAACGAGGCGAGCGATCGATAAACTTGAGGTATTGAAATGGAAATCGGTTTCGGACTACTTGTACAAACGGTTGTCGGGAGCACATGGGCGATGGTTATTGTTCCAGAGATCGGTAACTATTCGGGGGGACATCAGGTAAACGACGAAGAAAAGAAGACAACGCTCCTACGTACCGATTTTTCCGCTCGTCGTCGCTCTTGGAATGGAAAAAAAAAAAAAAAAAAAAAAATCAACGCAACCGCGTTTTTAACTTACACGCACCGAGGAAATTTCATCAGGGAACGACTCGCGATTTAATTGCAACCGGTTCACCCACTCTCGCGAATTTAACCAACATATATATTCACACACGATCTCTCCCCCTCCCCCGGCGCTTTTTACAATTTTATTAAAGATACACAGCGACACCTCACCCGCTGCAAATGATTCGAGCACATGTATACATATATACCTACTTTCACTCTTTTGTAGCTAAACGTGCAAGGTGTTAAGAGCGCGTATACGTTACGTGAGCGTAGGTCCTACTTATCCCCGTGGCGCCAAGTGCGAGTCACACTGCCGATTTCGCGCGCGCACGGCGAAAGCCGTACAATCGACTCGCGGCTATCGAGACGCGCGACACAAGGCCATTTATACATGTGTAGGTATATACACACACAGACAGAGGAAGAGAGATGAAACCCGAGAATTCAAGAGTCATGTACCTACATGTACATTGTATCCGAAGCGATGTAATAGCGCACGTTGAAACGAGTAGATATGATGTAAAGAAGCCAAGGAAGGGGTGTGGGTGTACTTAATACCACAGGCTCGATGTCACCCCGATTCTGATATTTTCGTACTTGAACTTATTTTTCCTTCAAAATCTCCCGTTTCATGGTACTTAATCCAACAACGCGAGGGTGGGTCGTTGTAGAGACATATGAAAAATCTCACAGCCACTCCTGCGTAAATGACGTATCGTAAATCGTTACAGATGTTGGGCGCATTAGTGGTTGCCTGCTGAAAACCGGAGGGCCGGCTCGCTCGGATGGACAAGTGGAGGAGCAGTAACGGGAGGGGCTCGGGCAACAAGCCGTCCGATCCCATCCGCGCGGGGGACACTCTCCTACCCCCGACTCGCCGAGCATTGGCAACGTGTACCGGCCCATCGCCTGCCCCGCTGGACAAGCGGAGACACAAAAAGTGGTCCTTCGATGGTATACTGCGGCGATTCGCCTCGTACCTCGACGCCCAATCTTCCTCCTCGACCTCGTCCCTAGAGGACCCGACCAACAGGCCCAGGAGACAACCAAAAGGTCAGAACGGGTCGGAATCCTTATAACGATGACACGCGTACACGCGTCGCGCTCTTCTCCGGATTGATTTATATATACACACCGGTGGGCTATTTCCGTGCCCCTCTGGTTCCTCTATTATTCGGAGATCGCGGATTCTCCATAAATCCAGACGCAAACGATCCCCCCCTCAACCCATACATACACGCGTGTGTACATATTCTAATAATACCCCGCGACGACGCACGTGTACGTGTCTCCCTAAAGTTACGCGCGGTACTTGTAACGGATGTTGGTGCTCCATCGCAGGCAAATCGGCCAAGGGAAATCGGCGGACGGCGGCCGGTTATGCAGGCCGAGTTAACGACAACGGCATCGATTGCACTCCGGCGTGCGTCTACGGTCGAGCGGAGGATCTGGTTAACGCCAACGCCGTGCCATTGACGATGACGTCGGCGACGAGCCATCACCAGCACCTGGACGTGGTCAGACAGCATCACTCGCGGAGTTGCAGCGACGGCTCGTTGGAGGGCGCGAGGAGTAGGCAGCCGAGGAGGGCCGGCAACGTCAAGGCCAGGGCCGAGGCGAAGCGGGACCGGCTCCGCGTGATCGGCACCGGCAGTAGCAGCACCGAGGGCTTGAGCAGCAACGAGGAGTCGTACGGTATCCATCAGCAACAGAGGTTGAGTAGGAACGGCGAACCGGTGAACGGGAAGAGAAGGTCCAGGGCCTCGAGGACCGAGAGGTACCTCAAGCGCATCTGCAACGGGACCAACGCGGCCAATGGCACCGGGAACAAGCTCGAGGTGGTCGGCGCGAGGAGCACCGAGTTCCAGCCGATCGAGCGAGCCCCTCGCACCGGGTACGCCAAGGACTACCTCAGGGGTGAGCCTGTGCTTCTTTATTCTTTTCTTCCTTTATTGATAAAAACGCGTCATTTCTTCGGCGTACGTGTTTTTTGAGAGCTACACTGACAGAATGGGAAACATAGTGTCCAGGTGTTTGTCGCCGCAAGAAAAGTCAGCGTGTTGATGTTTGACCTTTGGAAAACACGTGTCCTTGAAAAGTATATAGGTGCAGGCACAAACTCGGATCGGATCACAGTTACGTGGCCGTGGGGCATAACGTGGCCAACCATATTGTGTATGTGCCCGCGGCGGTGCGAGATAAATCGTGTATACCTAGTACTTGTAGGTCATCGTGACTCTATTTTCGAGTTGCGTGTACGAGACACGCCTCGTTATCTTTGACTTTTTAAAGGTGAGCAGTATACGTAAAACTGACCAATGGGGACGAAATTTCACTTTTCGCCACGTATAACGTAGCGGTACTTACATATATGTGTATCATTCACTTCGAGAGGGTATCTATTCGAGCTTATTGACACTCGAGACAGTTTGCTCTGTTTCGTCGAACAAGCGTTTTACCGTTCGACTTTGCGTTACGGGTGTATGCTTGAGTGGCAAATACATACATAGCAATATATAAATCCAAGGAAAAATGTACAGTGTCTTTGCGACGTGTTTGTTAAATGTCCAGTTAAATTAATTATCCATCATTTGCAAAAGGTATACACGCGAACGGCAACGACAACAACAACAGGGAGGTGATGAACGAAAACTACTGTTACGCGCGTGCGTCCGACATCGGCGTGAATCCTCTAGTCCAGCAGACCCTGCAGTACTTTTCCGAGTTCGACCGCCACATGGAGGCCCAGCAGAGGACCTACCCTGGTCCCCGAAACCACTGCGCTTACCAGGAGCGTCGCAATCACACGAGACCCCAAGCCGTGGGTATTGGAGATCGCGCGACAGTGCACGCGGGGGTGCAAACTGACGTGCCCCAAGTGCCACCGAAGCCACCCTCGAGGGACCACAGGTCCAAGATCTTCGAGAAGCCCGAGTCGATAGACAGGTACATCAAGTGCCACCAGCGGGTGTTGGGGACCGCGCCCAAGGACTACGATCGGTGCAGCCCGAGGCCGGTGGCCCAGAGCCCCAACTCGGAAGTTAGGACCATCATCGAGAGTAGCCACTCGCCCAGGGATCCCCTTCGGGAATCGAGCATCGGAGTGAGTGACGGCTCGAGATCGGTATGGTGTTTTGTTTGACGAAGGGTTGAACTTTTTTCTCCTTGTCACAGAGCGCGAGTCGGGATTGCCCAGGCGAGGAGGGGAGAAACGATGGCGAGAGCAGTTATTACGAGCCGGAGAAGCAGCGCAGCCCGAAGAACCTCGAGGAGGCCCTGAACGAGCTCGAGGCGATTTACAACAGCTTGCAGCTCGGGGACGAGGAGCTGCTCGAGCGCGCGGAGAAACGGAGCATGGAGGAGTTCCACTACCGGGGCATCACGGCTGCCAGTCCCGAAGATCTCGCGCGGGACTTGGCCTCGAGGCGTCGGACCTGGGCAGAATCGGTCATGGTAAGTTTCCTTCTTTTTTTTTTTTTCCATTATTTAGCCACAAAGCGCTGTGGTTGCGTACGAATATTCCTTTGAAAGTGCAAGTACGTAGCAATTACAAGCTATATTAAATTGGTAACGAGTGTATTATCAGTACACAAATTGAAACAAGGTGTCGATATCGATGATGAAAGCTATGGGGAAAGTGCTTATTCATGAAGGTCCATAAACTACAGCGATAATGATGATGATACGTTGCTTTCGAAAATCACTGATCACTTTGTCGTTACACACCAATGACAATGCCATTAGACACTTATGCATGTATAAATACGTATATATGTGCGCGGGACAATAGCGATCCAAGAAAAACTTTTGCTCACGAATAAACAAGGTACCATTTGTTTTTAATGAAATGGAAAACAAAAAAACTGATTCCATTGTCCGTTCGGATATTTAATTGTTATATTAATCATCAGAGGTGATTAAAAAGTTCTACATACGCGATGGAGATTAGGATCCAAAGCCCATAATCATAATAATCGCGAGTGAGTCACTGTGGCTCTATACAATCTAGACCGTAGGGAGGGACCGTTATGAAAAGCACACCATTAGCGGTGGTGAACTTTTGTCAAAGGATAAAACGTAAAATTGTTTTTTTGCGACCAGGGCGAGCCGGACCGATTGAAGGACGACATGGCCTACAGGAGGATGCACCCGAAGGAGCGGCCCTCGTCCGTGGACGGCCAATCGTCCCTGTCGAGCATCAGTTACCTAATGACGTCGCCAATACCCTCCCACCGGGACGAATACTACCCGATCGATCCTGCCAGGAGACCCCCCAACCGCAGAAAGGAGCCGGACGTCACCCTCGACGACGTGGTCTTTCGCAGCATGCAATACGCCAACAGCACCCTCAAGGTATCTTTTTCCCTTCTCTCCTCTCTTTGAAATCCGACATTCATACCTAACAAACGAACGCCCATGTGGTCAGGTCGCCGAACCGCAGCCGCCGTTCGGCATACCCTTGGGCCCGATAACGACTGCCGCCGAGTCCGATTACCTGCACACGAAGCCGTCTTCACCGCGCTCCCGCTCCCCGTACGTACCGAGCTGCGAGCCTGACCTCGTCACCGACGACCTCGCCTTCCGCAGCCTCCGCAAGGACGCCCTGCAATCGTCGCAACAGCCCAGCCGCCAGTCCAGCCCGTCCCTCGGCTTCCCCCCGAGTCCGCCCTCCTGGCAGCCCAAGCGCACCACCAGGTCGCTCTCGGCCAACATCTACGGCATCATCAACCCGCCCGGCGAGCCCAGGCGAACCAGCGACCCCGAGCTCCTGCCCACCGCTGCCAACCCTTGGCGACGTCGGGACGGTAAAAACGAGCCAACGGACGACCACGCGACCAGGAGAACTACCAACAATCCCAACCAAGAGCCACATCGCGGCAAGGACGATTCTTCGGAGGTCAGCGCCAAGTCGTACGACGAGTCCTCGGACGAGAGGATCCAGCCACAGAGCTCGCTCCGCCCACTCCCCGCCGACCCGTGAGTTGTTTCGGTTACCGTGCATTGTGATTATTATTATCTTGTCTTTTTAAATGATCCGCAGAGTGTACAAGGTGGGGAGCGATCGAGGCAGTAGCTACCTCTCGTCGAGCTGCAGCTCCCTGCCGGGGACGAGCCGCAACGAGCTGGCCCAGCCCGTCGCCGAGCAAGGGATGTCCGTGTACGAGAAGCTCTGCCAGGACCTCGAGAACCTCGTCCAGCTGACCAAGGGCATCGACGGGGAGTCCACGACCGCGGACGATCAGGGCGACAAGGTGGCTGGGAGCGGTTGTCCCGAGGAAGGGGCCACTCCGAACAAGTCCGAGGAGCTGATCGGAGATGGGGTTGAGGGGGAAACAAAGGGCAGCAGCAGCGTTGGCGAGTCGGGGAAAGTCGTCGAGAGCGAGATCGCGGCTCTGCTGGAGGTTTTGAAAGGGGTGGCGGGTGACGGTGACAGTTCCTGTTCGAGGAGGCGAGATGACGTGGCCAAGGATGAGCTTGAGGTGGCGAACAAAGGGACGGAGGACAACACTCAGTTTTTGGCGAGCATCGAGCCGACGGCTGGAACGCTGGAACGGAGACGGACCAGCTTGAACGAGGGCGCCGGTGGTAGTGGGGTCGTTTGTAGTAGCCATCAGCAACCCCATCGGCATCATTGGGAAGGTGAGATCAGGTCATCATCCGCTTGCGAGCGCAACAGCGCCGTTAGTATGGTGTGCAATAACGCCTCGCGCGACATGTATAGACTACTAACCGCCAAGTACATGTGTTACATTACTAATCACGTAACGGCCCAGTTTTGCCTGCTGCTTGTCTTCCTCCTCGTGCTGCTCTTAGCGATCGTCACTGTGCCATAGTCCGAGCCTTTTTTTTCCTCCTTTCTCTCTATATCTTCTCTCTCTCTACGCCCTAATCTCTCATGCATAAAATAACATGTATACGTTTCGGGGGGGGGGGGACAATTAAACAACAAATGCTATTTGTGTGTGTGCGCGTGTGTGTGTACATTTGCGCGGTGCATATTAATACAATGTAGACTAATCAACAAACGGAACGAAGCGCTGTAGAGGGCCGACGAGCACCGCATATTTTTAATCAAAAAGCCTGTTCATGTATCATACAAATGCTATTGCATTATTTTATCTACGTATGAGAAGCACATCATTATTATTATTACTATTATTATGATATAATATATGTATAGCTGTTAACTAAAAGACATCTCGTCGATAGGGATCATGTTGATTACTTAATAATTATTATTATTATTATTGCTGTTATATTGTTACTAATTGTTTATCAATCATCGTGCTTTTTTGTTTTGTTGATTTTATGACTATTATACATTTTACTTTGATGGCCCGAAAATGGATTATGAAGCTATATTATACAGTACGCTCAAGAGTCATTTACATTTTACATTTTTACGAGATGAGATATATTTTTGTACGTATTTTGTTTTCTTACGTCACTTGTATCTTATGTTTATATAGATCTGTTGGTTTGTTTTTTTACTTAACGTAATGGTGGCTAATACATACAATACATACAATATAATAACTGATGTGGTAACGTTCATAAATTTTTTTTCAACGGATACAATTGTTTAGAATAGTAGACATACGTTGTGGTGGTTGAAATTTCTTAGAGTCTGCTCAATGCGAGAGTTATTTTTATATAATTTACCTTCAAAACTTTACAGGAAAAAAATTATTAACGTTTACTAGATGGCAGTCAATAATTTTTCTCAGAGACAAGCTTCATTCGAAGGTGCGATATTTAATTAATATCATGGTGCAGATGAAAATCTCAATAATACAAGCGTTTCCCGATCCTTCGTACAATGAAATCTCACTCTCGAATCACACATGTTTTTTAATTCGAGCTTTTTTCTTTTCCATACTCTCCCCAAGAAGAGGGTAAATTCATTGAAATGTTTATGTTATAACTTCAACTAACAAAAATATACTTCATTAGCTCGTATTTCCATTCATCATAATATCATTATTTTTCATAGTGTTTCGACACTTGGTCCAATTCAGTTTTATATCGGTCAAATATTAATTGGCCTCTCGGATGTTTCGTACTCGAGTGTTTCGCTCGATTCATCTGATGCATCTGTTTCACCACACCCTCGATATTCTTCGTTCGCCTTATGTTTTCATCATAGTCACGTCATCTTGAAAAAAAAAAAAAAAAAAAAAATCAAACACAAAATATCATTGTCTGTATGCAAGAAAACTTTTTACAGTTGAGGAGATTTCCGCAGATGACTGCACAGCGGATCAAAGTGGAGGAGCAAGGACCCACGCTGTGGACTGGAATTAACAACAAAGTTGATCATTTTTTTTATTTATACACATTATTAAGAATTACATTGTTGGTAAACATTTTTCGCCTTTAAATATTTATAAATAAATAGATGGACAAAAAAATTACAAACAATTTCACTCAAGTAAGGCGGTATCGCTTCCTCCATCGTTCGTTCAATATAAACATCGAAAAAAATTTCATTGGTAAATTACCAGTCTGTTTTTCGGCATATTAAGACGACAAAAACGCCAACACGTTCGGCTGCGTTGGGACGAAGATCGTCGTTATCAGAGCACTTGACACACCTATGTGTACACATGTATTATATTGCGGTAAGTCGTTATTCAAGCTCTAGTGCTCTGTTCTTTCGCTTATGAAGCACTGAAACACTCGATGTTTTTTGTACAGCTCCTTTTGTAATACTTGGTCTGGTATACATTTTTCTTATCTTTGTTAATGGCTGAGAGTTACTATAGGACCTGGTATTTGATACCGATTTTTTCAAAAGTGTCGTGGCTGGTTGTACAAACAGTTTTTGGGTCTTTTCAACTATCGTTTTCATTTGTGGAATTTTCTACCAGTCAGTGATTAAGTGAGAGACTTTGTACATGAGAAATAAAATTAACATACTGTTGTTTGCGTCAGTACGGTTCCGTCCATCGTTTTTTCTTTTTAGTGCGCAACTGGGCCAAGAACCTCAAAGACAAATGTCGAACTTCGCGTTTGCATGCAATTACTCTTCCGATAGATTAGAAACTTGTATCCGTAAATTGTGAATTTGACACCAATACGGAGTATAATGTTTCTGTAAGGTATCACGAGATACATCTCACCAATTGGGGATTCAACGTAACAGAACGTACACACATCATTTGTCATTTCACGGAATATCATGCGGTACTTTTTACAATGGTGTGAGAATGGCACTGGTACTATAGTTAAAAAAAATCACTCGTATCTTCAAAACCTGTACATGCACTTGAAAGACTCGTACTTACAGCGCCTTGTAGAACGTAGATTCCTATTTCCGTTGTTTCAATCGAATATCGATTTAAAGCAATGTACGTGGTTCCTCAGTTAACGGTGGACTAAACTCTGGTTGATTTACAAACAATCCGAAATTTTTTGGAGATCTCGTTAACTTTTAATTGGACATCAGTTCTTAATTAGTTTGCTGTATGAACGAAGTGTGTTATATTCATCGTTTGTGGAAAACCGCAAAAAATCTGGGTAACTCGATAACTCAATTTTCGAGCTTCTTTTGATTGTTTTCGGTTGTACTCTTACACTCTGCGTATACATACATCGCATATAGAGCAATGGCTCCGAGGGTTTTAATCATTACTTTTAGCTGTGAATAACTACATGCATTCCTAATAAAACGAATAAACGCAACTCGCTTACGCACGTCTACATACACTTAACAAAAAAAAAGTGTCTTAATCGCTTTACTTACGCATCAAGTAAAACTAATTAATTTTAAAGAATTACGAAAAAAAAAGAAAAAAGTACATCTGTAGTCAAGTTATAAATACGTGAACATGATATTTCAACTGCACATGTTGGGAATTTAAGTTATCGAAACATATTTTAGACACTATCGGCTGCAATTTATATAATACACGTAGGTTGACGATGAATGAAAATTTGTGAACGATACCGCAGTCAAATACAAAAAAGTAAAGGCTAGTGCATAATCCATTCGACAGCGCGGGCTTTTAGTGCAGGTGGAGACAGCCAGTCCCGATTTTTGAGTACTAATGTCGTTATAGGTGCGGGAGCAACTCCTTTATGACCGAGAAGCATTCCGAACGAGTGTGTTGTTGTAAAAGATACATATTTACCTACGTGCACGCACCATGCACCGATGTCCAACTCTTTTTTAACCGTATACGTTATTATTGATTTAGTATCTTTTTTTTTTTTTTTTTTTTTTTTTTTTTTTTTTTCTCAGAAATACATACGTATATATTTTTTGTAAAACGGAATGGTTTTTCTTCAAAGTGAACTGTTATGACGAAATGGAAAAAAAAAGAAACAAAGAACCAATTACTTGTTATTCTTTTAATAAAGTTTATTGATCAGTACAATGAAAAAAAACTCGTGTGTGTAATGTTTTTCCTTTCACATATAATCCAATAATACTCCGTTGTTTTTTTTCAATTGCAGTGCAGGCTGTTACCTTATTAATACCTTTTATTAAACGCAACCTTTTATTTTCTTGGTTTGGTAAAGCAAGTTTGTTTTTCATATACTTTTTGTGGAATTTTTTCGAGTGCACTCGTTTGCCATACCGATCTTTGCTGGCTGCTTTTTTATTTGTCCCTTTGTCAATTTTTTTTTTTTTTTTTTGTAACACCTATGTTTATTGGAATTGAAATTTTCAAGTATAAAACAACCACTGAAATAATAACACAAATACCTACTACTGTTTACCTCGCAAATGGCGTTTGGCAACCCAGTGCTTTTAGAATTACGAGCCTTTGAGTAAGTATAATTTAATGATTTCTCAATAACACTTGTACTATTTATTTTATTTCATTTTTTTTTCAATGTTTGGCAAATCTTTTGATTGTAAAATAACGGAAAGAAAAAAAAAAATTACTCAAAATTAACTGCATGTTGATGAGATTACGCTAAATTTTAGAAAAATAATACCTAAATTCAAATTTATTCGTTAGAAAAAGTTTTTAAAATACATGTATGTTTGTGTTGCGCACAGGTATGAACAAATGCAATCACAAGTACCACAGCATGCCGGCAAAGACCTCGTCACTACTTCCATTCCGGCTTTACGGCTCGAAACGAAAGTCCAGTAACCGAAAATCGCTGTGCACCGTCTCATAAATTTTTCAAAACACTTGATGATCTCGAGCTTCTTTTTTCAAAGTAACAAGCGTTGTTATACTTGAAAAAGAAAGTTATAGAAAATTGTACGGTTTTTAGCCTTGTAAATCATTCTTTTTTTTTTTTTTTTTTTTTCAACACACAAATATAAGTAAAGTATCGATAAGTAATTGTTAATTAATTTTACAAATTTTTGTTGGTATAAGCGAAATGTTAACCATCGATTAGGGAAAAGGAGGAGAAAAAAAAATAATAACGCACATGAAAATCAGATTGTGTTTCTTTTATTTATATTTCCACCACACCCACCATTTCAAAATTTTTTTTTTTTTATCCACAAGTATTTCGGAACATTACCCGGAACAAACCATTCTTTGGAAAAATATTTGACACCATGAAAATATGACGATTCAACGAATTTTTTAGAACAGCAAACTCTATAATATATATCAAAGCTTCGCTGAATCTCTTATCTTTTTTTTTCTTTTTTTTTTTTTTTTAATATATCTCTTTTTCATTATTGAAACTCGAATAAATTATCTCTTTTTTATTTCCTCCATCAAGATCGGCGCAGTTTTATGCTCGCCATCATTCCTAAAATAATTATTATTTAAATACTGCGGACAGAGCAGTTTTTGTAGATCGACTCTTGTTTGTATGTTTATGCAATAAGTCTTAAAAATAATTTTTGCATACGTTTGTGATGATAAAGGTAACCTTCAATTGAATTGATACAGGAATGACGTTATGACTACCAACGTACCAACTCGCCCAATTAATCTTATGTCTTACGTCTTAATTAACTCTATCATATGTCTTTACAATAATTTATATCTTACACTTCTACGAATACAATAATGAAACTTTGGATACCTTAAGTATATTTAATACTTGGGACGTAAAAATTACTTCATACTGGATGATTAAAATATCAATTATGCACTACAGTACATAAAATGTAATTAAAGAAATGTACTAAAGTTCAAATAAAAGTTGAACCACACAAACAAAACGATATTATTGTGCAATCAAATAGATATACTAATTTTTGGAATACGGTATACTGTTGGATATACTTCTAAGTTACACGGCCTACTTGTTTGTAATGTTGTTCTGTAAGGTGAAGGTGTAATTATTATTGTTTTTGGCACTCGCAACCTCAAAGATCGCAGACGTTATTGGTATCGCATACTTAAACAAACGAACGATGGATCCGTTAATGAAAGAATTTTGCTAGAGCGGCAGAATGAAACATTCAAGTCTTTGAAAACTTGAGTGTAAGAGATGGTGAAGAATAATTTTTTTTTTTTTTCTTAAATAAGTCAGTTTTTATGTACAATGATATACAACAGGTATTGATGAATTACTCAATCATGAAAACAAGAAAATTCCCATTTACTTTAAATGCCACTCCATATTGTTAGTTAACCTTCGTATCAAACTATGTGAAAATAATTTCGCGGTTCGACTTGATTCAAATTACTTTGTTATAATAATAATGAAGAAAAAAACAATGTTATACGTCAAGAGAATAGTTTCATATTGAAAACATAGAAAAAGTTACAGTTGTCATCCATATTCAGAATATAGAGCTTATATATATATATGTATATATTATTAGATTTTGTCGAGAAAAATATGTTTGCTTTTGTTTTCATCGATTATACAGCATGTAATTATTATCACGCGCCAAAGCCACATCATCACATGACTGTCCCGACTCGCACGGCATATTTAATGCAACTACAAATAATGTTTATGTATACGCGTATACCTTTTCACTCCCATAAGTGGAATGTACATAATTTTAATTGCGCCTCTTTTTAGAAAGAGACAATCACAAAGTTATAAAAAAAAAAAAAAAAAACAATACAGGCCCGCGTCAGCTTATGAAAAATATATCACCGACCTCGTATTGTTCGAAATTCAAAAATACAACTGTGCGACACATTGCGAAAATCAAAAATCATCATCTCTGCAGCTTGTATTTCAGGAAAAAAAAAAATAATAATAATGAACTTTGAGAGTACCTCTTTCCGAAGCGGGTCATCCTCACCTTGTCCCACCCCCGAGTTTTCTCTCCACCAAGCCCTCGTAAAAGTACCCACGTGTGAATATAATATAATAGTAACCGGCGTACAAGTACCGTATCGAAAATCCAGGACCAGCCCGTCATCATTGCTTTTCGTTAGGTTGATCAAACAGCCCGGAAAAATAAGACACTCGCCCTCTCCTTTCCCCGTACAAACCTTCACATAAGAGGACACCTTGTAATCAACGCAGGTAATTATTGTTATCACGACCCGTCGCTTATCGCACGCCAATATATAATACGCATAGTGTTGGAGACGAAAGTGAGGAATCGAAAGAATTGGGATGTACAGATGGGGAGGGAATTCACTTGCTCGACGAGCTCGATATGGAGGCGCCGAGGCTTGGCGTTGGGCTGCTACTGCACGACCGGCTGAGCATCCGGTGCTGGGGCTCGGCGCTCAAAAAATTACCCGAACCTGCCGATCCCGAGCTCTCGATTGGCGGGGCCGAGCTGATCTCCGGCCCGGCCGGGCTCGGGCAGCGCCGCTGACTGCAGTTTGACACGCTAGAGCGCGCCAGCGTCTGCAAGGGGATGCGATAGATCCGCATCGGCCGCGCCGCCTCACCTGTTTACCGAACCATTTTTCGTACTTACTATGCTCCAACTATTTTTTTTTTTTTTTCGCTTTCGTTGACGGGTTCACAAGGGGTTGCGTTCTTGCAATGGAGAAAGAGAAGGATTTTTTTAGATAGTTCGGATCAATATTTAGCCATTCATGTGAAAGCAACGAGTGTATAATACCTCGGTCATAAAAAATTGTAAATAGTATACCCAGACGTTGGGCATGACGATCGTGTGGACGAGGTTGCCGTTTATGATGAGCCGTATTTCCATCGTGTCCGACGTGAAGGCGATCACGTAGGGGAAGGCGCAAGCCACGGCTACCGGCACCGAGTTCCAGTTGAAGTCGAACTCCGTGGGCGCCGCGCAATCGTCCGACAACTTTTGAAAGTGGCAGGTGTCTGGGGCAAAGTAGAGCGGTTATATTATTCACCAGTGGACGATTAATATATATCACGTGGCTCGGGATGACGGGGGGGGGGTGGACTTACTGTTGTAGCAGAGCAGGAGTTCGGGCTCCTCGTCCTCGCAGAGGTCGAGCGCGGCGACCAGGTGGGGCTTGACGCTGGCCTCGAGGTGCCGGAGACTACGGCTCGAGCCGTCCGGGTAGATGAGCTCGTAGTGGTGCCTCAGACCGCAGCAGACCGTCCACTCGCGTCCCGGTGTCGAGCTGGCAACATTTACGGACTGGACGATTAAAAGTGTTCATCTCGATGGATGCACTTTGGCAACAAAATCGAGCCGAAAAATCTATATTTATCCCCGGCACATACAATGTAATTGTTTTTTTTATTTTATTTTTTTTTATCATTTTGATTGTTGTGTAAACGCAAAGCTTTTCATGTAAATGCTATATATCCATCCCTATACCATATATTTGTATTGTTCGCGAACAACAGATTTATTAGCTCTTAGCCGTAGAACGTCGCGTGGATGGCTAAAATATGTGTAAGCGTACGTACACGCGGGGAAAAAAAAAAAAAAAAAATGTATATATATACTTACAGTGAGCTCTCGATGATCGTCATGATGGACGGCTGCTCGCTGGCCCAGAGCTCGTGCTTGAGGGGCATGAAGCCGTCTACGGTGTCGGTGTCCGCGTGCACGCACCACTGCGTGTACGCGGCGCTGTGCTTCCACTGCATCACCGTCAATCTCCTGCCTACGGCCACGCACTGCAACAATTTTTCAAGAGCTCAACCCTTTGTTTTCAAACTCATACTAATAGGTAACCCACTGATGCGCGCACACGCGTCGAAATTTGATTTGATCTCTGTGTCGTGGTATAATTTCGTACACATGGAGAGACACGTACCGCGTTCGTCATTATACTCGTCCCGCGGCAGCGTTAATCTCGAGCGGATTATACAGCCCGTGCCCATAAATTGCCCAAAATCGCGAGTAAGAGATACCCATCAGATGACCTATACTGACGAACCTAAGAGAATTGTGTTTCTCCGGTTTTGGCGTGCGGCTGTTATAGTTAAATCCGCAGAGAAAAAAAAAACGGAAAAAAAGGAATTACCATCCTTAGGTGCGAGCCACCGGGTCTCGTGAGGCAGTAGAGGTGGCAGCCCTTGGTGCGCTCGAGCCTGCGCTGCTTCGTCTGCGCTCGCGTCCTCACGCTCGGCCTGCGCGTCCTCGCAGAGTCGGGCGGTGACTCGTCCTCCTCGTCCTCCTCATCCTCCTCCTGCCCCTCCGAATTACCAATCACCGAGGACGCGCTGTTATTGTTATTGTTGTTGTTGTTGTGGTTGTTGTGGTTGTTGTGGTTGTTGATGGTGGTGGCAGCGTCGGCCTCGAGTTCGCTCAACCGGAACACGTGGACGTTGCAGTCCTTGCCCTTGTCGCCCGCCCGAAAGAGCAGGATCCCGTGTTGCTCGACCACGTTCAGCTGCTTTATTTGCACGCTCTTGTCGAAGAGCAGCCGGTGCGTCATGCTATCTGCTTGGGAGGGTGAGCGCGCTAAAGTTGAATACTTTTTTCCCCTTTTTTTTTTTCCTTTTTTTTTTTTTTTTTTTTTTACCTTCGACGAGGTAGGTGCCGTTCTCGCTGGCCAGTACGAGCCGCCCGTCCGACCATATGTCGCCGCAGACGACTTCGTAGGGAAAATCCGGGTAGATGCACCTCGGCTCCCACGGTCTCGGCTTCAGGGGACCAACGGTAGCCAACGATGTCGGCGCCAAACCGTGCACTATGGCCTCGAGCTTCAGGGCTTGGCCCACCCGCACCATCTCCACGGCACGCGTCTCCTCGCGCCTACGCCCCGGTGTCTCCACCACGTCCGACAAAGCCCGCCGATTCAACATGCTCTGGTTTTATTCGTTACGTATGTAATTATTATTATTATTATTATTTATTTTTNGATTTTTTTTTTTTTTTTTTTGCCTTTTACACGTAAATAACAGTAGTTTTTATTGAATGTTTTTATCATGATATGCAAGAAAAATTTAATTAAATCATTCATTAAATTTTTTTTTTGTGAAAAAAATCTTTACTTTGCCATGTACGGGATCAAGGGGTCAATTTGCTCGTTTTACCCCGAGATTGAAGCGCACATCCAACACAATACCGCGCAATCGACATGCACGGGCTTATTGCTATACAAATGACGATTCTAATCTAATGACGTGATCGACTAATCGAGTTCATTGTTTACTTCTCGTTCGTCGATCCGTACCGACTCATCCGAATGACATTTTCATTTGCAGTCGCGCACACGCGTACTATTTGTGCGGGGAGAAATAAATGAATCGCGGGCGTATGAATTATTGTCGAGCATAAAACGCGACTTGTAAAACAGGAGTAAAAAAAAAAAATCCCGAATACGATTCGGTTTTGCACGCGTGGGTGGTAGGGGGAGAAAAAAAATGGGATCCAGCGTGGGTTTGGCTGTGGAATTTGAAATGTAAATTAATACACGTGACCTGGAACGGCGGCCCGCGGAAAGTTTTTCGGGACAAATTCGATCATGGAAATGCGAGGTGCAACCGAAGGGCCGTAGAGGGGTGGAAAAACAAAATTACATCCATCAAGCGCGCCGATGTGACGGAGGAAAGAAAAAAAAAATCCATTCCTTCTTCCGAAGTTGGGGTACTCCCTCCCCGCCTCGACAAGAAAATTAACGGGAAAAGAGGGTAACTCACGTTGCTCTTGCCGTCTTGCGTGTGCTCCTGGTACATGTCCCTGAGGAGCGTGTCTAGCGTGCGCTCGCGTTTCCTCGAGAAGGTGGGCGTGTCGAAGGTCGCCTTCTCGCCGTTAATGAGCTTGACGAGGAGAAATTCCCGGAAGTTGTTCGCGTCCTCGAACAGGGGTGGACATGGCAGGCTCGGGCCGAACAGGGGCACGTTCTCGTCGCAGTAGATGGCGATCCGCCAGCCTGTGGTCTCCTCGTCCAGGCTCTCGCTTGTCACCACGGCGAACACGTCTGCAATTGCACGTCTTTTCGCTATTATTATATTTCACTCCGTTGGATCTTTTTCCATCCTCCGGCCATGTCTGACGCTGCCGATCCAAGGGTGTTACAGTCAAGCGTTTACTGTAGCTGAAATTCTTATTTCTCATCAAATGCGTTACAGTTATGGTATTTATTCGACGACTGACCCAAGGAGGCTGTATAGAGAGCACAACATCTTACACGCTTGCGTTACGCGTGAGAATCTGTGACAGCCAAGTTTTTTTACTCTGCAGCCTTTTTACCGTTTATTCCGTTTTTTCCCGTTCAAAAGTGCCTTGGTGCACCACTTGGACTAAGTTGGTCTTCCAATAATTGTCAACACAACCGCGATGTATTTTATAAACAACAAAAATGTCGACTACACGCTCCAAACGTGATGTTTCGAGCGTAGGATTTTTCTTTGTCCCCCTTTCGTTTGGATTCGAGGATGTAATATACTGCCACGACAACAATAAGAAAGATAAGGCTGCCCGTACGTGGATACTTTATAATCCTCTTTGTTACGTCGAAAAAAAATGAATATCCGACGAGGATTACAGAGTGAAAGTACAAAAGGAGAGAAATTTTTTTTATTTTTTGAGATACCGAAGAAATGTTTGATTTAACGATTGAATTTTATGTAGTTCGAGCTTTGCCATCCGGAATAACGTGCGACGCACGAGAAGCCGCGTCAAATTCAATGAGATCCTCTCATTGCAGAGGCCACGCAGTGACCAGCGATGACGTCAACTCATTGACACACAACTCATGGGTATCATGGCCGAGAGGCACGCTTGTGTACAATATGTATGTACCCAGAGCAGAATATACTTCATATATATGTGTGTGGGGGCATTATCGGCACTTACGTGTGAATTGGCTTTTGATGCAGTTGGGATTGAAGGTGTCGAGTAGGCTCGCATCGTCGGTGTAAACGATGTTGACTATGTCGTTGCCGATGTGACGCTTGCGCTCGAGCTGCTGGGGATTGTCCTTCGAGTGGGGCAACAGAGTCGACACGTGGTACATCACCTCGTGGCCCGCGTACACCGTGTATACGCTCTCCTTGCCGGTCATGTCACCTGCGACATTTTTATCATTTCGCGTTTTTTTTTTTTTTTTCGATGGATTTATACCGCCCGTTCTTTTGTCATTTTTGATTTGAAATGCATCACAAACGTTATTCAAAATTATTCTACCGGATTGACGGGTGCCCTAATCTCCATTTGCTCCGACCTTTACACGTATTTCACTTTACTGTACGTTAACATCCAAATTTAACAATCGTGAATCTAATAAAATAAAAAAATAAATAAATAAAAAATAGAAAACACGTATTTTACCAGTCTCGCCGTATAGCCAATTTGTATTTTTATTCCAGTGATTTCGTACCTTGAATCGTTTGAGAGTATTTTAAAAAGTACGTTTTAATTACTTGAATTCGTGCAGCTAAAACAAATAACGTGATCCTACGCTGAGGGACAGATGGTCAGCTCGTTATTGTTCGACGAAGGCTACGATAGCTGTACGGTATTACTATTATAATGTTTATCCTGCTATCTTGCAGATAATGCCAACAAAAAAAGGTTGGGAAAGGCAATCGACGAAAGTATAACGTAGGGAAAAAATTGTTTGGAATTTTGATCGCTCACCTTTCACGTCGAGTCCACCTCGGAACTTGTCCCAGCCTCGCAGTCGAATTTTTTGGCCCAGCACCTCGAGGAACTTGTCGAACCCCGGACTACCGGTTTCTGCGTTTTATGGTGTCAATCATGTATAATTTCAATTTAAAAAAAAAAAAAAAACGAATCAAAAACGAGTCTTTTTTTCAAAAGGATTTCAAAGATAAATAATAATAAAAGAATAAGACGAAATATTAACCATTGGACAGCATCTCGTCGTCGGACATTTGGCCCTCTTTCGCGTAGATGACCCCGAATTTAAAGTTCACCGAGCCCTCTTGCTCCTCCAAAAGTAACAGGTCCTGAAAGCACACACAAATCGCGAATGTCGAAAGATTTGTCCAATACGCCAAAGTCACCATCACCACCCACCTTTTGAATTTCGGGGGACGTGACCTCTCTGGGGCCCTTTTCGAGTTTCTCGATGCCAAAGTAGTTGCTGAAAGAAATCGAAAGCTATATGATCCACCTATCAAAGCCCCCCTCCCCTCCCCCAATATGAGACTCCCCGAACGAGAAAAAAATATTTACCTGAGGATCTGCCTGACGGTCATCGACCTGTTGGACGAGTACGGCAGGGATATCTTCTGGGCGCCCTGTCAACGGAGACCCGCGCGTTACTGTTTGTCCCAAGAAACAACAAAAAAGAAAAAAAGAAGCTCACCGTGCGCCGCCAGAGTATCACTCGGTAGTGAGGGACGCACTGATCGCCACCCTCGCTTATCACCACCGAGAGGAACAGAGGGTTGCGCTCCTGATCCGAGGCCACGTAGTTCTGGTGCACTGGTCCGAGCGAGCCACGTGTAAAAGAAAAAATCGAGTAGTCGGGTAGCCCAAATGAATCGGGAAACAGGTGTCTGTCTCCGCGGTGATGGATCACAGGACAGGATAGGTAAATCGAATGTGTTGAACGCGTGTAAATGACAATCAACGGAACAAACGAAGCGAGAGAGTACACGAGAACGTGCCTTTCATATATGCCACGTATATATACATACGTGGTGTATACATACACGTACACGTGTAGCGCCGGTCGAGCAGTAATTATTATTAACGCTCGGCCTCTACGCCCCGTTTTTATGGTTCGGCCGTTACTCGACTCGCGCTTCAATATCAGCTATCTCTCCCTGTCCGTGCAACATATACGTACAGCAAACTGTACAAAAAGGGCCAAGCTCCCGTTTCAACCCCGCGATTACGTGTATATACATACGTGGAGCAAAGGAAGAGAGGTAGGGGGGGGGGGGTATTTTTCGAAAAGGGTGCACAGAGAGTGTCCTCGATCGGAAATATGTATGAGGCTGAAAGCAAGCAGAGGTAGGTGTGCGGGGAAAAAAGGGAGACATTGGGGACGTAAACGGGGGTGAAATACTCACGTTTGCCGAGGAAATACTTGAAGTACCAGCGCGTTTGGTACTCGGGATTCTCCAGTACCGGGGTGCTCGGTGACCCGAACATCTGCGCACACGCGGTTACCACGTCATTATACACATACGTAATATATACATATATACCATACAAGACGAAGGACTCTGGATCTCGTGTGTCGGGGGATGGAAAAAAGGGTGGGGGGGGAGCGCGTGTGGTATTTTTCCTGGTGGGCGCGGATTCATTGCCGGCGTGTTTCCTCGGGCGTACGGGGGGAGGGAGAACCCGTGCAGGCCACTCGGGTTTTCACGCTCGGCTGGATCACGTGCTCGGCCGTTTTATTGTCCCGGCGACGCTTTCTCGCAAATTATACGAGTATAGGTACGTGTCGCAGTTCCCGAGTGCAGCTCGGCCGGGGCTGCCTTTTTTTTCTTTTCTTTACGGCTTCGATTTGCCGGGGCATTGGTGGACGTTTCAGGAGGAAAACGGATTCCGAGTATCGGTCGAGAAAAAAAAAAAAAAAAAAAAAAAACCAGGACGAATCGGAGCGAAAAACGTAAGAATATAAGGAGGACGTGGCTTCGAGGCTCGTTCTTATTATGTTTAATATGAAAAAAAAAAAGTTTTCAAGCTCCATACGCGGTGTTCCCTCCTTGCTTTTTATATAGAGTTGGCTGTGCAGTGCGTGGGCTGACGGCTGCCAGAGATTACCAAGAAAATCCGGCTTACGCCCCCGCGCGTTGCCCCACACCTGCATTGGTATTATGATGTACTTGGTCGTGGCAGCGACACGGAGAGAAAATAAAAACTCGGTCCGAGAGTTGTTTTTTTTTTTTTTTTTGAAGAATGAAAAAAATAGAGGTCCCACGGCTTATTCGTATACGCGAAAGAAGAGAAAAGGAAAAGTTGAATAGAGCGCGTAATCCGCTATTCCTTTCCCCAATATGGAATGTACCATATATTGTATACTCCAGGGTATGCCAAACCGAAATTGCTCACCTCCATATATGTGGTACATGGGTGCGCGCACACGTATAGTAGTAGCTATTGACGCATACTGACCTCCTCCTTTTCGCCGGGCGAGTCGCCGTTCTCGACCCGGAAGCGCCGGCCGTCCATGCCATCCTGCTCGATTTGTGGTAGCTGCGAACATAATCGACGCCCCTTTAGCTATATATAACCACAAGTTGGTATACCTAAGCCCAATACTTTCCATCCCGTGTATGGGCACTATATATATACCGATCTACAGCGTAAAAAAGCCGCTTTACCACCCGTACCGTTGGAGTATTCGGTCACCACTTTTTTCGGACTCTTTGTGCTAATATACGTTAATATCTTTAGGATAATGGAGCATTTGGGAACGTTATTTACTCGTGTCCAAAGTCTTGTGTAAAAAAACATTTATTTTTTTATTTTTATGATGATCACGGAATATATCGTTCTTTTCGCGATATACAACGATTTAAAGTATTCGATTATCATGAATATCCAACTTAGAGGATAGCCATTTGTAAAATGAATGTCCATATAAGCGTGTGGCGAAGCATTGTATGGCTGGAAATAAATAATACAACCAGGTGATACTTTTTGAAAGAGGGGAAAAAAAAAACAAAAAAAAACAATGAAGTAAGAGATCACGTTCTTCAAGAAACAAGATGACAACGCACGACGTGACTTACCATTTCGACGCTGCCGTAGCATCTTCGTGATAGGACGCCTCGTCGCGAGACC
Organism: Copidosoma floridanum; assembly: GCF_000648655.2. The sequence goes on along the minus strand of NW_019379471.1, from coordinate 1,165,855 downwards.
GTGTCCGTCGAAGATCTGCAAAATAAAGCAAAAAAAAAAAAATCTCTCTCTCTCTCTCTCTCTCTTTCTTCCACATGTCCAACTGCTGTGATGCAAGCAATGAAATAGTCAATCGCAAGATTCTCAGAGCCAAGGTTCCGATTCAAGGGATACACAAGTGACTTTTGTCACTCGTTCGCACGAATAAAGCTAACGAAGCTGCCGTTGTACGACCGTCGAATCCATAATATGCATGAGGCTGGCTGTATAAGTAAAGGCTGTATATACGTGTACATCAGCGGATAATACCAGACACTGCGTCCTTTGGACGGGTTTAATTGAAAGAAAAAGGGTAGGCAGGGGGATACACGTGTATGCAGATCCGCGTGAATATACATATATACGTGGGTACTTTGGGGGGAAAAGAGGCTCTCTTCTCGCGAGTACTTTAGCTGCCGGTCTCTCAAGAATGTTCTACTTTCGGGAAAGGACCTCGACTTTGACACACACACACACACCTACAGGGTATAATATTAAATACCTACGTAGATAAATATAAATATGTGTGTGTTCACGAGGATCCATGTAACTCAATAATGCATCTCACGTATATATATGTGTATCGTGTTGGGTGCTGTCGATACACAGACGAGATTTTGACGCGCAGTAAGCGTGTCCTTCGTGATTTTCCGATCGACTGTCCGCGTTACGTACTTGTTTATATTACACGCAAGGGGTGCAAGCGCGGAATGTTTGTCCCGTTGTCTCGTGTGCTTTGCGTATATACGTAGGTACTTATACAGGGCTTCACTGCTCGCTCCTTTATACTGCAATCGGACGCGCGTTGGCGTCGCTTGTTTAGTGTTCGTCGATACACTGTACTCGTTGCCATTTGCACCAGTTACCACACACGTTGTACATCTACCTATATGTGTGTGTTACACCGATGATTGATGGTGAAAATGTAATTTTCGCGCGGTAGGCCATCACGGGGTATGTCGATACTGCAATTGATTGTCACAACTTGATGCAACGAGGAAACCCGTGGTGCACCGAGAAAAAAAAGAAGAAAAAAAATATGTGCGTATACTGTACGTTTAATTTTCTCGAGATGCTTTTTTCCAGAGCGAGCTCACGAAAACAAGCAGCCAAAAGGCCTCGTGGAGGGAGCTTGCAAGCTCTACCGCCTCTCTTTGACCCTTTGATCGAAAACAGGCAGGGTTCGTCATGCAAGCCTTTTTGCCCCTGCATTTCTTATTATTTTTCAATGGCGGGATTAACAGAGGGCCAAGCCTTTGTACCCTTCGCCTCGTACCTGGAATATACACAATACACGCGCACGGGGCAATAAGGGCGGTGGGGAACATCAATTACGGGCGTGCTTGGGGGCTTCGTGGGTGTGTACAGTTGCGAGTTTCTCGGTAAGATTACCGAGTTCGAGTTTCAATGATGCCACCTACGCGCCGGGGCTTCCGATACACCAGCATGGTAGTGGTGCACTTGACACGCGCTCCTACCCGTGGATTAATTAACTTTGCCCGTGGCACTCGTTTTTTTTTTTTTTTTTTTTACGAGGCTGCGGCTGCTGTTTGCATTCGATCTTATAAAGTGTTTCATCTTGCTCCCGTGTTTTTTTTTTTTTTTTTTTCCTCTCCACCCAATCGAGCGCTTTGCCCGTAAAAAAATTACTCCCGCCCCCCCCCTTTGTGCATTGTAATGGCAATCGTAAACAGAAGCCACTTTCTATGTGTAGGTGTATATAATTTATCGTTCCCCTATTCTTTTGTGGTACTTTTGCGCCACAGCTTGAAATGCAAATATATGTATACGAGCGATCAACGCTTTTATTCCCCGTTTACAGACGCCCCGCGGGGCCGTTTTTCCCTTTTTTCTACCTTGGCGTTATTTTTCTTTGCTCCTATCTCGCATAAATCACAACTGTAAAAGGCGCAAAGACCACGGCAGTTCACGGAGCACTTGTCGCGACTCTCTCTCTCTCTCTCTTCGCGGAACCACCCCTACTTTGTTAGTTCCTGCGCTTTGACCTCTATAATGCACAGCATAATTGTTTTCCGCAAAAAGGGGCAACGCGTGTCCTCCTGAAATTAAAAGTGCAAGCCCCAACATAGTCTCGTGTATACATGTGTGCGTGTGTGTGTGTGTGTACATCAATTTGAACGTTCAAAATTACCTGTTCAATTACTCGCTCGTAGGGGGACGTTATCGCAGGCTGCCCGTGAAAGCTCGTGCGCAGTTGCGTTGAACAAATTTCCGCGCTCGCTATCGCTTTCTGGTTGTAGTGGAAAGGGGCGAGGGAGGGAAGCAATTTCCACGTCGTACTTATCAGCCGGTGCCTATATGAAATTTCAAGTGCGCCCCCCCCCCTCCCTGGTTATGTATATGTATATGTATATCGTGCGTACACCGCCGTTGCGTGTGAATTTGCGCCTCGGCTTATAATCGACCGGGCGTCCCTCCTCCTCCTCCTCCTTCCATTCACGCTAATTTCGATTATGTATTAGGTGGTGTGCGTATACCGTGTGCGCGCATCAGAGGTGTATACGGGTGAGCGAGCATTAATTATTCAGAGCGGCGTTGTTCGCGCACGCACGCACTCGTGCACGCACGATGACATGTATGCGTGCTGTTTTGTTGTATCTCGGTCAAGTCCTCGCTACACGGGTCAACGTGTTTTACACAAGATAGAGGCCTAATCTTCGTTCCACGTTGGTTGGCCTCTTTTGAATTGCTGTTTTTTTTGTTTTTTTTTTGTTGTTTTTTTTTTTTGTACAAATGTTGGTCTTGCGTGTGGAAGAGTGTGATGCTTTTTCTCGAAATCTGTTGTTTTACTTGTGTGATTTTTCATTAAAACTTGCGCTGAACGAACGTGACGGCCTCTAATGCCTTCATTTCGAGAAGCGGGGCAATAACTGAGGGGGTCGTACTTAATTGCTGCAAGTGAAGGTAATTGCTTTTCTTTTTCATTCTTCCGTGTACAATTGTAACAACAACGACGCCCAGCTCCCGTGCCAAATGACGCCAAGGCGCACCCATTTTTAACGAAAGTTTAATCTTTCATCTTTCCTTGTGATATTGACCCACTAAAAAAAAGGGGCAACGCTGGCACTGAGCTTTTCGAATGTTTGGCCGTTTTTTCGGTATTTCACGAGTGAAGTGTTACAAAATAATATCTATGGGTTTTTCCACAGTTTTTACCCTACACTCTTTTTTTTTTACCCAAAAGCAAAAGTTGAAAACCAGAGGATAAGCAGTTTCGTGCTGCCTATAGCTCGTGCAATAGTCCCCTGCAATTAAACACAGATGAATGTTTACGCTACTTTGTTTTTTCAATGAAAAAAAAGCCATACTTGAAATTCAAAACCGAGATATTGATGTTTTTTTAAAAACTCCAAACCTTTTGTTTTCCGTACAATGTATGAACTATATCTGCAAAACCGAGTTCTCGATGCATTTGCTTCCAATCGCCCATCCGGTCGATCGAAAACAAAATTCGCAAAGTCCATCCGCAGCAGAGTCTTTTGCGACACGCATCGAGAGAGACAGAGTCGTCGGAGCTTTCGACCCTGTTTCGAAATTGGAACGACGCGACGCCGGGCGACTTTCGTCGCGTGTATAGGTATACACGTGTGGGCGCCGCAGCTGGGAGAGGTCACCGGAGGGAAGACGAGCGGAAGCAGGAGGATGGACGAGGTAATATTTCACTCCCGAATCGAGGAGCTTTTTTTATCCTTACTCGGATCGTTTTGGCGTATTGGCGTTCGCATACCTTATATTTTGATACATCCATGCATGGTCACGCGATCGAGGTGTGTTTGGTGATCCTTTGATTGTCGTACGTGTCTATAAGTACGTACGGACAAAGAAGACTACTTGCTTCCAAGTCAAGCGGCAAGTGCCAGCTACGTGAATTTGAAAACCAGCCAAGTCCTACTTTCCTTTTTTTTTCTTTTTTGTTTTTGATACTCTCTTAGGTCATGGTACACATTGTACGCAAACTGAGACAATGAGGGGACCTTTACATTTTAACGACTAGCCCTTGAAACTCATGGCGGTGGTAGAGTCCTGAAAGTTGACTTGGAACGAGAGTAAAAAGCTCTTGCGATTAGATGGACGGGCGAAGCTTGATCCGTTTTGATGCGAAAGAAAGGTGTCTGGTCTCGTGGCTACGGATGCCGCGAACAACGTTTCATCCAAGATTTTTTCGTAAACAGGTAACTTATCATGTTTCAAGTGCTCCAGAGGGCGATGCGTTATTTACCGCGGCGCCCGCAAACTTTCGAGAGCCTCCAAAGTTAAACTTCCAAGAAGAAGTCCCGGATATTACTTTCCCTCCGCCCGACTCTTTACCCGCTGGACTATGAATTTTACGCAATACTTATGCATGCGCTTCTAATTCTTTCTCAAATAGTGCGCCTTTCATACAGTTTTACGTATCTACAGACTTGGACGCAATTCTTTTTCAAACATTTTGGGAAAAAATTTTTTTTTACTCTGCATAAGAGTACTCACTTGGCTGAAACCTCTGTCACCTTAATCGTGGCTTATGGATGGTTCAAAATTATGAGAAAAAAAAAAGTCCCCATGGTTGTGTAAGTTTTTTTTACAGCCACTCTGACGAACTGTGGTTTATATATGTACATGGCATAACGACGGCATTGATGTGTGTGTTTTTCTGCATGTACATGCTATTCGTTATTGGCATGTCAAAAGTGCCACCTCAGATTTATTGTGAATCAATCATTTACACATCAATGAAAACATCTTCTTTTGCATTGTTTTTTTTTTTTACGTGTATATAACAATAGCATATAATATACATGCAGTATAAAACAGCAAAGCAGAGCTCGTTATACGCACAGTTCGTCAGAATGGCTGTGAAATAAAATAATAATAATAATAAAATAAAAACAAAAAGTTGAAAAAAATATCAGTACCCAAGTCTAAGCGTCGGGATGAAGCATCTCTCGGAAGCTTTAATATTTTAATGACACACAGAAAGGAACTGAGTGTTTTTTTTTATTTACCGTTATTATCATCTCCGCAGTGAATTGTAATTAAAAATTTCAACTTGACGACCCAAATCTCGAAAACTCATTATAAAAGTAAAACCAAGTTAAGTGTATTTATTAGAGTCTTATTCTCCCTCTATACCCGTTCACCCGAAACGTTAATATTTAAGGTCCAAAGTTTGATAAAGATAAACACCGTAGCAGAGTAGCGGTACATTCGTCATCCCAGCAGCGTGAAATTCAACTTTTACCCTACAAATTTATATTACCCGCAGAACTGAAAGTCGTGGCGGAGATCATTCGCCTTGGGGGACGCGGTTGGCACGAAAACACGTTAAAACATTTTTTTCTTCAATATTACGTCCAATCTTAGTTACCATCGCGGGTTATCTCTTCAGAGGATCAGCGTCGTCGTCGAGCAATCGCGTGGTGGTATACATTTTCGAGAAATTGCCAAGTTTTCTTTTAATACATCAACACGTAAGTAAGTACACGTCTTTTCCAATAAGCATTTTTGTAAAATTTTGTATGATTAAAAAAGTTCAAGTAGTAACACTCGAGTTTCGTCAGACGTAAAAATCGTTTTGGCGTTATTTCGCTTTAAAGTCGCCTCAATGCGATTTCTCGCGTGTGTACATGTACACTCTAGACAAAAATGGCTCGATTCAATTCAAGTAGGCGTGTGTACACACACACACGTATAAATAAACTCAAAGAACGAGAGACCGGAAAGTTTATGGAGCGCAATGAATAGCACCTCTTATTCTTCTTCCACTACTACTTTTTTTCATCTCTTCACGAAAATACCCTCGTTTCTCAGTGCCAAGTGCGCTCACGCCCTCAAACTTGGGCTATACAAAAACCCACGATGACCCAGTGTTCTCTCTCTCTCTCTCTCTCTCTCTCTCTCTCGATACTATTACCCCGCCGCCCCCGAATCATAAGCAATTTCAGCGTAAAAAGTAAAAAAAAAAGAAAAAAAAAGTCACGAACCAGCCCTTTATTTTTTAACCTTAACTTTGACGGCTGGCCCCCTACCTCGTTCCCTTCTAACGCTATCACGGCCAGCGTGTAAATATCTGGGTTAATGAGAAACGCGCGGTAGTTCGCCTCAGTACCCTCTTACTTCAACACACACGCGCTTGCATACACATGCACACGTCGTTTGCGGTAGGTGGGCTTTTAAAGACTCTCCGGTATAGCTGATGTTCGCGCGCACGTAACACCTCTGAGGCGCACGCACGTATACACACTCGCCCGCTCCCGTGGTCTTTTCGGGCTGTTGATGATGCTTCGCGTAACAAATAAGCGGGTAACCTCGATCGAAGAGAATTTTATGATCACCGTGTCACACACGAGCCCTCGATTCTTCACCCCGTGCATGGCATTATTTGCCAGCCAAATCTTTGTTCCCGAATCGAGCGAGTTTTCAAAGGGTTTTCGAGCTTCTTTTTTTTCTCTCCGAGTTTTGCAAGCAGACACATTAGGGACTGTAGTGGATATCGCTTTCATTCAATTTTTTGCGAATATACGCAATGTATTTTTCATTCTAAACAAATATTGTTCAATCACTACTTATAACACAGTGCTCATCAAAATTTTGTCCAGCAAAAACTTTAAACGATACAATTGGAAAAAAAAAAAATTTATTTATATGCACGAAAAAATCAAAGTATTTGATATTTGATTTAAAATGCTTTACAAGTTAATACGTCTTATTTGTCAAAGAAAAATTTTTTTTTCTCATTATTTTTGTATAATTCAGCTCATGTTTGGCTCTGAAGCATAATAATAAATACACAGTCGTATCTTTGGATGCGTCACCGGGAAACGAGAGCAATACATTTTTTTTCTTTGTTTTTTTTTTTTTTTTGTTGTTGTCCGTGCATCGGAAGGGACCTATAAAACTATAATTTATTCAGCGCAGGGTAGAAACGAGTCGTCACAGGCACGATTGTATATACTTACGCGTTGTAATGCACGGGCGCGTCCCCCCCAGACGTGTGTAATGTATACAACACCACCCCGAGATTTACGAACTCCATAAAAAAGACCGAGTGTGTACCTATTCCTCCCGACGCCTTTCAGATCTACGCATCAAAAATCGGTGGAGTGTATAGGTGTGGGGGCGAGGCAGGGAGGGGATCAAAAGTCCACGCACCCTTTGTTATCACCGCCGTCACGTCCGACGAATCAGCCAGCCAGACGTTTTTTACAAGGAAAGTCGTTCGTGGCGGATTGTTCTCCTCCGCTGCAGCGCTTGAGCTTTTCACGGCTTCTTTCCACAGCTGCCGCTTTGGTGACACAGACCAGAGGGTGGCTTCAATGCGATTTCGGGTTTTTTCAGGAGAAACTCGCCTTGTTCCTCCCAAAGGCTCTCAGAGGTACTTTACACGCGTGTGTGCGTACATTCATGTGAATGTTCTCGGGACGCATCGACTTGGAAAACCATCGAGATTTTCTCCCAGCTCCCGAGCTTTCGAAGTACTGCCTTTATACGTTACGTTCCGAGTCGAAGGTCCTTTTGTTCGCACGACAACTGAATTCTCTTTGAGCAGGTGTACAAAGAAATATTTCTAACGTTACGCGCCATTCCTGTCTGGCAAACAAACAAACAACCAAACAAAAAAAAACAAAAAATCGACGGCTACAAGTAGGTGCAGTGTATGGAGTATACATGAGCAACGAGTGACGTCATCAGCTAATGACAGAACGACGAGCACCAGCATCGGGTGGTTAATTAAAAACTCGGCTGGCTTTTTTCGACTTTGTACCCATGGGTACCTGTACTGTGTGTCAAAAGAAAAGGTCACGTATCGGCGAGCACAGTTGTGCCGTTCCACTTTGACTATCCACGGGCGTGCAGAGAGTCATCGCACGATTGCCGCGGTATTAGCCTATTATCTAACGAGGCTGTGGGAGAACCGGAGAGTATATGAGTAAAACGTTGTACGGTTGCTGCATTTGACGAAAAAAAAAAATATGTATAATTTGGCACACACAAAGTTTCTGGTATCGAGCGGCTCTGCTGTTTGTGTGCGGCGGGAGGGCGTACTCGGGTCGTTGAAATTAATGGTCCTTAGAACTAATGATGGCCATATTAGCTGCTCGTGCGTGCGTGTACGTATTTACGAGAAATTTTGAGAGGGTACGTTTTCACTCGATACACTTACGGTATAGGCGAGAAACAGAAGCGGGGCTCTACGTGTACTCGCCGTTTGGTACAAATCGCTCGATTTAAAAAAGGGGGCCAAACTGTAGTTGCATGTACACATACATGATCAGATTTGAAGGCTTTGTAACATGTTTTCACTCGGCTTGTACACGTATCGATTAGAATTTGATTTTGTTTTCGCCCCGCGGGAAGATACTTTCTCTCATTGATGATCGTATACAGTGTTACCGGTTATCAAATAGAAGAAGCTCATCGATAATACGTTTCAAGTGTTTTTTATGTGCTCAATCAATTTGATAACAACATTATAGCTGATTATTTCTTGATGATTTTTTACTCCATACTCGCTTGATAATTTGATTCGTCGTTGAGAATTTTTTAATACGAGATAACGCACCCTTTGAATGCGATTCATGAAAAAAAAAACAAAAAAACCAACGTACACGTGGTGGCTGGCTCGGCGATTGAGGTGCCTCAGTTGGGACGAGGTGAGCACGGGCATGTAAACGGATCTCGAGCGATCCCTCACGACATTGATGGTAGGTATGCCCTCGTCGTCGCTGCAGTCGCGCTCGTAGCTCCCGGGATTGGCCGTCCCGACGCTGCCCCGTCTCACGCCGCGCCTCTTCTCGGCGTACAACTGCTGAACACCGGCGGGGGGTGACAGACAGCCCGGAGACGTGGCGCCGCTACTCCCGTTGCTATTGTTCGCCGAGGAGCTGCTCGAGAGGCCCCTGAGCCGCGAGACCAACTTCATGTCCAGGCACAGCATGGCTGGGCGAACTTTACGTGCCGGACCAAGCACCGCCGCCCCGCTGCTTATTCCTCCTTTGCTGGCTGTCGAGTATAGAGCTTTTTTTGTTACCCACAGGCCCAAGGGGGTCTTGCCGCTTTTGCGCGCTCGACGGATGCAGGGGGGCTTTCTCGGTTCGGAAAGCAGGTGGTCGGTGGGGCTCCTTTTTTTTTTCTCTCCTCTAACCTTTTCTGATACACTTTGCGATTGTTTTTCTCGTGGTACACATTACGGTAATGGAATATACTCCCTACGGTGGTACACAGCCTCTGGGCGCTATTATAACCTTACGGGCAAGTATAAAGATCTCCTCCCATCGGAAAACCGCAAGTAAAAAAGGGGCGAGGGGGGGGGGAAGGAGAAATGAACTTATTGCGCGGCTTAAACCTGATTATAACGAGTAATCGCAAGAAAGGAGCGCAAAAAGAGCAGTAGTATACCTTTGGACGGCCATATAATCCAATGAAAACGCTTCTCTCTCTCTTTTTTTTTTTTTTTTTTTTTTTTTTTTTTTTTTTCGGTTAACGAAGAAACTTTTTACTCGACCCATATTTTGCAAGGTCTGCACCCTCCCAACAACTTATTTCTCCTCGGCCTCGTGGCTTATGGTGTAGTTCTCTCGTTCCACCTATCACTTACTCGTGACCTCCGTTTTGGTAACGCTACAGGTGCTCAACTGATACCGCACCATCATGAGCAGAGAAAAAAAAATATATATATTTGTGTTTACATTCACCGATACGGAATACGCGTGCTCACGCAGGTAATTGAGAAATAATGTGTATACTCTCGAGCGAATGTATAGGGGGTATATAATATATAAGTACCTGTACAACCACACAATGAACCGGCGCTCTTTTACTCACCGTTTCTTTTTACTTTTCACGCGAAGCGACCTCCAACCACTGTCCCTCTTTTCCGATCTTTTGAATTTTTTATTTTTTTTTTTTATTTTTCTTTGTCGATTACGTTTTTCTTTTGCATTTAAATTCAGCTTAAAGCTTATACAACGCAAGCACTGCCCCCCCCCCCCCCACTGAGCGTCCGTCTGTCTGTCTGGCTCTTGAAAAAAATATTCAATTTCTCGGAAAATCGACCTTGCTCAAAACATTTTTTTTTTTCATACCTCATTTTTTCGGCGTTTATTTCATCTACCAGCTGACGCGCGAGGAGACGGCCCCAGATCCGAGTTTGGCTGTATATATATGTATGTCATGTTTATATAAATATAAAACATGTATACCCAACTTTTACCGATATTCGCGTTTTGTACGTATTTTTCTCGCGAATTTTGTTTTCTCAGCACCCCCGACCCTCCCCGGCCCCAATTGTATTTATGTGTACTCTCTGGAGTTTTCCACATCTCCCTGCATGTGCGATGTCGAAGGTGACGTCTGAATATTTCAGTGCTCCGAGCAGGGAGTCTTCACCGGTGTCCCATTTGAATACACGTGCGGTAACTCGATTTTGCTCGTTTTTTTTTTTTTTTTTTTTTTTTTTTAAGCCTCCAAAGTCGGAGAGAAAGTCGTTTCAGCGAACGATTCAGAAAACAGATTCGGACCTGAAAACCAACATTTTTTTTTTTTTTTTTTTTTTTTGACGCCTGCTCACGGCGTGATGTTTCCATCAACACATCAACAATCTCTGTATGTGCGACGAGTGGCGCTTGGATTTTCTCGACCTCCTTGGGGATCTCGCCAAACTTGCGATTTCAAAGAAATTCCCGAAAAGAAAAAGCACCCCTACTTCACCAACTGGTACTTGGTGGTAAAGCGCTTGGATTACTTGTAGCGTCCGCACGTCAATACAAAGATAGTTTTGCGCCGATTTTTTGCACGAAACACGAAAGAAAAAAAAAAAAGAAAGCAAAAAAATTGTTCTATAGCTTTTACAGTCACATGTGATACCTGAATCGCGTCACATCATCGATGGAAAAACTTTTAGCTGCTGTATGATTGATTTCGCTTTGGCTAAAAGCTCATTTATCACGACACGGCTTTCAATGGGGTTTGAGCAAAAGATAACCATCAAGTACATTGGGTGCACCAGCTGCACCAGTTTCCATGTAAATACCGGCTTTAACGTATAATAATAATAATAATAATACGGGGAGCGAGCAAAATTTACTTTCGATAATGTAAATAACGCTGCACCGATAAATCACCGTAATTAATGAACGCAAACGGCGCGTGGTCTACTTTCAAGATGCGTGTATAGGTATAATACTCATTTACACACACGAGCAAAAGAGACAAATGGACGCGTGCATGTATACACATGACGTAGGCGAGGCGCGAAAATTAATCTCCGGCGTAGTAGTAAGTATACAAGGTATATATATATACACGGAGCAACGGGTGGCATTTGACCTCCTCGGCTGGCCACGTGTACACGTATATATACTATTTTTTATCTATTGTTCAATCGCACTTGTCGAGAGGTGCATATCATTAACCGGCGGCCTTCGAGAAAAAGAAGCCTCCTTTGTTTTTTTCTTCTCTCCTCGATCCCAGCAATCAAGAAAAGAACAATAGGTCGGCTGAAAGGCCGCTCGAATTAATTTTCCCGCCATTACGTCCCCCTCGAAAGAGACTCTTTCAAAGTCGCGCACCCATTGACGAGAACTCGCGGGCTTCCCTTTCGTTATATCTCCCTTTATTGCCGCGTGTACGTGTAGGTACACACAACCTCGAGACTTGGTGTTCAGCAGCCACGGCGGTAACTCGTAAGCATTGGACTGATGATTAACACCTTTAGCTCTCGAGAGAGAGGGATTCCACGATGTACATATATATACGAGTTGAGAGTGGCGTTTGAATGTTGGCGCAGCTCGGAGCGTAGCATCGATGAATTACTTAAGCGCGCTCTCCTTCGTTCTGTCATCGGCATGTTCCCGCGAGAGCTCCAACTCACACAGGGTGGACAATTCGAGAATGGAGAATAATGTCAATATATAGCTGTACTGTATTGTATTCCGCTTCTGTTCTTAGCCCCCGATAATCACCTCGTCTCTCTTGCCCTATACGATCTATCAGTGCGTCTTGCATTCACACGTTTTTACACCTCCTTTTTCTTGTTTTATCCCCTACATCATCGGTTTTTCATTGATTCGTGATCCGTGGACCGTATACTCGTTTGGTCGGTGAAATAATATACGCAATTGTACCCACATGGTGTACCGTAAATATACCATCCCTCCAGCCGCTGCGGCATGCAACACAATTCCGAGAAGGTCCCTTTAATCCATCGTGACGACTCGAGTCACGAGCCATTAACCCGCGAGCGAGAGGCCATCGGACACGAGCTAAAACGACCACATGTATACATATTCCGTTAACCGCTGAGCTGCTAGCCAAGTCGGATGAAACTTGGTTTATTCAGCCCCGACGCATCTTAAGGGGGCTCCTCGACTCCGGCGTTCAACGAGGCGTGTGTAAGAGAGGACGCCGCTGGCAATGGCCAAAAAAGAGTCCCTCCCCCCCCTCCGGGGAATCAGGGGACGTCGACTGTTTGTATGGTACTACGCGGTGTCAACGAGTTTGGATCCAAGCGATTCGTTATTTGTTTGTTTTCGCTTCACTGCCCGATCCATCCATACCCTCCCGAAGGGGTGCGACGACGGCGCTTTCGAGAAGCAATTATTGTCGGCCCGCTGTACACGGCAGGGTGTTCGGTGGAAGCGATTTTGTTGTCCCTCGGCTGGCGATAAACACGCAAAAGCAACCTCATGAAATAATGGCTCTCCCGAGAAACCGCGTTTCACTATGCGTTTGCTCGCGCGCGCTCTGTGTAGACGGGGGAAAAAAAAAAATAAATAAACGCCCCACGCGTGAATACACACACAAATGCCGGGCGAAGCGAGTTGGGCTCTGCTCGGAATAATTTATCGAAGTAACATGGGCACGCGCGTGTCTTGAGCCCATCAAGTGTAGTACACCTACGCGTGTTTATCAAGTGCAAACAGGTATGATGATGGAGCGCGGCGCGTATTACTCAAAGTTTGACTAGTACTTGCTTTTGGTGTTTGCGAGAGAGAGAGAGAGAGAGCGATGATTATGTAATGCAGCACGAGAACAAACAACAATAGTCGCAGGAATTGAGTCTTCATCGATTCGATTCGGATGGACGCACCACAACAAAACGCATGACCCGCGTGACGGATTTTGTGATACAATCGGAAAGGGAGGGTATACAATTGTATGGCTGCGGGGGTGGGTAGAAAAAGAAAGAAATAAACAAGCAGCGAAAATTCGTACAATATGCGCGATCGAATCTAAATCAATCCGAGCACTTTGCGAACAGTTGGAGCAAAGGAGCTTTGCCCGCGTTCCATTTCCAGTAACAATCGATTGTGCACGAATACACGGCGAGGAGGGTTGGGGGAGGAGGAAAGAAAAAGAAAAATAAGGAGGCCGAATGGAGAGGATGAAAGGCATATAGGGTGTAGCGGCAGAAAAGGAAGTAAGGGGACTACTCTGTCAGAGTCGATTATTGGCCAACGTGAATAGGTGCACGGTGAGTCCCTTCCGCTCGAATCAACCGGGTTCGTCTTTGCGTCTGCACTCGGTTGGTACTCTTTTGTTGGCACCTACAAGTTAAGGTATTTTATTCGTGTGTCGGGGATAAGTCAATTTCAACACTTTTTTTTTTTGCTGTCGACGGGTTGGGCTGAAAGACGGAAAAAAAAAACTATAGACGTCTTTTTTTGAGATTCGTAGGTATAGATGTATCAAATTGGATTACGGAATAAACGAGACTGACACGGGAACAGCATTTTTTCTTTTCTTTTTTTACTTTGTTGGAACCAGATGTTTACTTTGCTTTATTTTCCGACTGAGATTATCCCAATGGGTTCTCAGAAAATATCGATTGGTTAGCTTTTATCTATATCTCGTGCACAAGATACAGAGATACAGCACACAAGAGCTAAAACGCAAATGTACTGCTATGTTTCAATGAAAAAAAAAAAAAAAAAAAAAAAAAAAAAAAAAAAAAAAGTATTTTGATATAACGTGTAACAATAAACAAGTTTGGACGTTTGTACGATTACCTCCCTACAACATAAAAAGAACAGTAAATAAACTGCGTATTTTGAAAATTAGTTTCAAAACGGTAAAAACTTTTGTACAAACAGTAAAACAAACTTCCCTGCCCTGTCATATAAGACTCATTAAGTAGACGTTCCCGAAAGAGTACGAGTTTGTGTGCTTGTTCTTACTTGATGTTATCAAAGTTTTTTTTTCGTAACCCCACCCCTTCTCGAATCAAGTAAATTACCGATCAATAGTAACCTCCGGTTTTGTTTTGACGATTGAGGTAAATAATAAATTTTCCTGCTAAAAGCAGCTCACTCGGTAAAAAAAAAATTGCACAAGAGGCGAGAGTAAACCCGTACCGGGGCAACTATCTATTTTTCGACTCGGTCTATTTCCGTCGCGGTGCTCTCGAGGGTTGTTAAAACAGTCCCGCGTAGGCGGGGGACGAGTCTTCTTCTCCTTGCCGAGTTCACCTGCCACATTTGAAAATACACACCAACAACGAGACGCGCTCGGGATATAAATGCACACGCGCGTTTTATTAACACCCCCCTAGAGTTATCTCCTGAAAGTATTTTCGTTTTTTCCTTCCTTATGTCGAGTGAAAGAGGTTCCGGTGGGTCTGACGCGAATCGACTGTTACTACTGCCACCGATTGCCCAGAGATTTCGGCCTTTTGTTGACTGTCCCCCTCCCCCTTTGGGAGGTGAGAAAGTTTTAACGAAGTACCCACGAAGTTCTTTCAGCGATCCATAGGATTAGGGAGGGTACTGTCAGTGCCAGAGCACGTAAACTTGCGTTATGAGTTTCTGATCCGCGCGCGTATCGGCGAGGGATGAGTAGGAAATTGAGAAATACAAATAGACGAATATCTCGGTGTATCTTTAGGGTGAATAGCGTAGCTCGTACGTTGTCGCAATTAATTTTTTCCCCCCCCCCCCCATCCTCGACATTTAATCATCCCGAATTTCGCATCCGTCGTACGTATGAATATATTTTTCTCTTTATTGGTCGTCGAAAATCCAATATTTTCTTTTTGCGGGTACATAACGTAGCAATCCAGCGAAATAAATTATGTCCAATATCACCGGAATTCTGTCGTCTCTTACGAGGTTTCGAGCTTCGTATTTAATAAAATACTCAGACATTGATGTCCTTTCCTAATTTCGTTGGCTTCCACGTACATTGTACCACACCCATCCATCCGTCATTTTTTTTCCATTCCCTACTCACGATATTCTTTGCCGATGTTACACCAACAACAGTTGTCAACAAATGTCGATTTTTCTATCCGAATGTCAAGGGTCTAATTTATATTAACACGTTATTTAAGTAAAATGTTCATGCAGTGTCCTATTTTCCAAAGCTGATGTTCATGCCCTTATATTAATGCAGGTTCATCACACCCATTCACGTCTGTCCTTGTTGACCGTCTGCAACTGTTTACGTTCAATGTTTTCGCAAACTAGCCCCTACTCCCCCGCCCCTGTTTCGAGGCCTTCCAACTTACACGATGCGTATAGATGATGGTAAAAAAGGACCACGAAAGCGCGAACAAACCTTTGCACCCGAAATTTTCTTGCTCCACTTAGCTGAAGCCCCGTGCAATTAAAAACTCATGAAACTATACCAACGAGTTTTGTCACGCCGTTTACTGCAACTCTGTACGTCCCCGTTGGATTTGCATATCGTTTGCACGCCAAACGCCCTCTGATTACCCATACACGCGCGATTTTTAGTCAAAACAAGTTTCATAAAAAATAAACGCTCCCGTGAGTACGGCTTTCTTGTTGCTCGTCGTGATTAAAATCCAAGGAACGAGAGGAAAAAACAAAATAAATAAAAAAATAAATAAATAAAGACGGAAATAGCGTGCAAACACACCTGCGTTCGTTGGTTACCGATTCCATTATCGAGTCCCAAGTACGAATCGCGTTATAGCACGAAAGGGCCACTATACGCGTCGAGTTATCTCGGGTGAGCCATCGACCTCTGTATTTGTACGAACACGCGATCGAGTAGGGCATAAACATTTATTCGCACCAAAAGAAGAAAANACAGAAGATGCCGTGCTAGAAAATAAGAAGAGGCCAGCATCGCCTTGCACAGAAAACAACGGATACTTTCAGCGTAAAAATCAATACTGTGCGTGCTTTCGTGCATGCGAAAACTCACATAGATGCGATGAAATAGGTTTTTACTATGCCATCACCGCAGGGAGACAATATTTTTTTGTTTGTTATATGTATCAATTTTTCGGATCAACTTCTGATGTACAACACGATACTAAAAAAAAAAAAAAAAAAAAAAAGGAAGTAAGGAAGGAGCTCGAATGAAGAATAAATGTACACCCCCGGACGCCGAGATTCTCTCGCACACGCGCCGACTTTTCGAGACTTTTCTCTCTTTTTTTTTTATATTCTCGAGCCGTGTGCTTTTGTCCGACACGTGTCTGCAGGTACATCGACCGGCCAAGGGTCTTTGTGTTGACAAGTAAACGAGCGCTCTCTCCCCCCATGTGTAGGTACAGCGACAACAACGGCGGAGGGGGGGAGTCATTGTTGTAACTCTGCTTCGTCTCCTCGAGTATTATCATAGCAGAGAGTCTGAGGGTACGTAGCTGCATACTATCTCGGGAAAAAGGGTATGTACGCGTACACATGAGTGGCTGCTGCTTCAAGCTCCTCGTCGTTGTTGCCAACGAAAAAAGAGACCCTCGGAGGGTCGAAGTAAGGTGCACAGGGCGAACGTGACGGGGAGCCCAGGAATATACACGAATTTCGTCAAACTCTCGCGAGTAGTCGTCATCCTCGGCTTTTTTTATTTATTTATTTTTTTCATACGCATCGAGTAGGTGAGAAATTACAGTGTCATTCTACACAGGGATTTCAACGTTTCATTTTTTAATTAAACGGCGTGTAATAATCACACCCGTCTTTCAACGGAAAATGGCACGCGCACCAACGAAACGGCGAACTTCCGTTGCCTCTGCCTTTAGCTAAAGTTTGACAAGCTTTACACGCCGTGTATACACGCGTAAGCCATAAATCTCGATTGTGCAGTTACATGCAAAATCCTCGTGCGTATCTACGTCAGTCCGTCCGAAGTGCGCCCGGCAAGGTTGTATACGCGAGAACTCCCCCCCCCCCCACAAGTGTTGTACGTAAATCCTAGGATTCGCAAATAAAGCGTTGTCGCGTGCAGCTGCGCGACACCCCCTCCCCCGCCTTGTAGCCCTTTGAGCATCAATTCCTTGGAATCGCAGCTGTCCCTGTTTCGCGACGATGGTGCGATTAGTTGTTGTACACAACTCCCCCCTCCAAGTCATCCTTTAGCTCGTTAACCTTGTTTTTTCTTCTTTGCTATGGTCGGATGATGAGATTTAGAGGAGCCGTGCCAGGGGGGATTTAATACCAGCCGGGAGACAAAGCGAAGCTCCTCGGAAGACGAATTGCCGCTCTAAGGCGCTGAGCTTTCGAACGAGAGCTTTTGCCGTCCTCTTTTTTTTCCGGGTTGGGGAGCTTTGCGTCCTCGTGCCTGTTTTGGGAATTGAATTTGATGGGGTACGTTGGATGAATCCAAGTTGATTTTGTACCGGCGAAATGAGACCGGGAAATCGAAATGCGGAATTTAATGCACGTGTTACGCATTTGGGTATCGCGAGGGTGTATTTTTTTTTTTCTTGTGCCAACTTCCGGGCTGGACCGCAATGGTTTTGAAAAATAACATTGGGTTGGTGATCGCTGCGAAGGAAGGGCAAATGATAAGTATGGACAAAAAAATCGTCCTCTAGACTGAAAAAGGATAAAGCTTGACTTTCGGTGAAAGAAAAAAGGCGATGATAATAACGCGGATGAGTACGTTCTCGAGTGAGGGGAAACAAAAAACAAGGGCAAAATCCCGAAAGTAGAACTGGGGAGGAGCCAATTATCCCCACTCCGACATCATCACCACCAATGTACTGTTGTAACCGCAGCGATTACCCTCGAAACGTATAGGGGGTGCGATAAAAGGTGTCGGCTCTTGAAACTTCGTGCCCCGAAATTACAGAGTCAGAGGGAGAAGAAGAGCGCCTCTATTAGAGCAAAGTAGCGTGTCCGCGCCCCGGGGTTTCCGGTTGATTTTCAAGGACCATCACCAGCACCGGCATCCACAGATCGAGCGTAACCCAGTTCAAGCATCGTCTTCCGCGGGTCGCGGCCAATTTGCCTCCGCTTGTCTACCTACGGACGCTTACGTGTACGGCCGCTTGTGTATTTTCGTGGCGATTTATTTTTAGCTTTGAAAATCTGTAATCGGCTCTCTCTCTCTCTCTCTTTCAGGCGCTGAAATCGCTGTTGTTCGCTCTCAAGAGCTTGCAAGCTCGCCTCTATACGCACATATGCAACTTTTTCGTACAAAGTCACCGGCATTGTTGTCGTCACGGCATGTTAAAGAAAAAAACAACCCGTGCTCTTTTTTTTTTTTTTTCGAGAGTAAAAAGTTGAGGGAGCGCTGCTCAGTTGTGTGTATAAAAGCAGCTTGGCTTCGCTTAATTGTTAAACTTTTCTCGGTGGGCGAGCGAAATAATAGAATTCCACGAGAGAGAGAGAGAGAAGGCACTTGTGTATTTTCTCTCTCGATATACACTATATACCTCGACTGCACGGGGCTCGAAAGTATAAAAGAAGGAAAAAAAAAAAAAAAAAAAGAAAAAGAAAAATTAGTCTCTCGCGTGTGCCCGCGAATTCAGGTCAAGTTTGAGATAGGCAGCTCTCGTGTCTTTGGCTTTCGCGGAAAAAGGGTCTCCACTGTTTCAGACGCGCGTAGGTATACATAATGGCCAATTGGTAATGTCGGGTGAATTCTCGATTGAATTATTTTTCCTCGAAGTAAGTCCACACATATGTACGCGCTCGTTAAAGTTAACGCTAATCGCTCAATTATCGCCGCCGCGGTATACATTGGCTTGTTACGTGCTTCGATAGTTTATTTTTATTTTTATTATTATTATTATTTTTTTAATAATAATAATTACCGCGTATTATATAATTAAGTATTGTTACTGGGAAGAAGGAGGGGAAGGGGAAGTAGACCAGCCGGTTTATTTAGAGCGCGATAAGCTTTTGACGAACGAATAATAAATAACTCGGCTATTTGCGGAACGACGATTAGATTATTCTTAGCCACGGGCTTGGGTGCACTTTTGTTTGCTCGCGAGAGAGACGCGATCGCGTAATCCATCTTATCGCCGTATTAGCTGTCGCATCGGGTTATCCAACGGTACGGCTCTTTTTGTCGTGTATACGTACTTTTTTTCTTCTTTCCTCTTTCGGTAAACGCGTTGATACTCGATACTTTTATTGCATTCGACATGACGACACGCAGAAGGAAAACATTTGTTCCGAAAACAAACGATCCATGCGCTTGGTGGCGAATTAAATTTTCACTCGCTCGCGTTTCTCGTTAAAATTAAATTGAAAATCTTACGTTTCCACGGCAAGTGCGAGGCAACTCGGGGCTTGGCAGTGTCGCGTTTAAACCACGCCAGAGAGAAAAATACGAGAGTTATCAACGCTCGCTAATGCAAACTCGAGAAAAAAAAAAAAAAAACTCACAATCCGCAAGAAATTTTTCGAATAAAATTTAATCTATCTACTTTAGCAAACGCATAATCTCGTAATGAATTTTTGCAGCAAAGTCGTGCCAGTTGAGCATGAATATAAATCCTAGACTTTGTTTTTACCCTGTACTTATAACTGATAAGTCCAAAATTTTTTTTTTTCACACAAAGCCAAAACCATCGGCCGTGAGCTTGCAATTAAAAAACGTATTTCCCGTCCAAACTTCGATAAGGTTAATATTGAGGGCCTCGAGAGGTTGTGTACCAAAAAACAAAAACCGCCACAATGGGAATTCCCCCTGCATCCTTGAAGCGCGCAAAATTGGTCATTTCCTAGGGCGCGTAAATTCAAACTACAAAAGAAGGAAAAAAAAAAGAACACGTACCGATAAGCGGAGCTTTCCCTAGTAAACAGCCGGTCGATGGATTGAGGGACTCCAGCCGTCAGCCCTCCATGTCATCCACTTCTCACTCAAAAAAATAGCCAAACTAAAGAAACTGTGACAAACGAATCGTCCTATAGAGCCTCGCAATCTGTATGGCAGGGCGATAGAGAGAGGGTGCGACGCGCGCCGCTCGGGACTCCAGCCCCAACTGATAAGCGAGCAGCCCTGAGGGCGCAGACTAGCCGAAGCTTTCGAGCGCCGTGCCTCCCCTCCTGAAACTTGCACTCTCGCACATCACCAGCGGGGGAGCAACGCAACACCCTCGTGTTGGCCCGCCGCGTTTCGTACAACATGTATACACATATACACAACCAGCAGTAAAAAGCGCTGCAGAGCGTGTGCGCTCGGCAGAGACGCGCGGCCCGGACTGGCGCCGCGTATCCCGATCTTCGCTCCTCTCCTGTACACGCTATATACGTATACTTTTGTTATACGTGCTCGTTGCCTGCACTCATATATATATATATATATATATATATATATACACGTGTAGCTCGCCATCAGGTATACATGTACACCAATATATATATACGTGTACAACGAACACGTGGCGACTCTTTGTTGTGTAGGTGTACTATTGCAATTTTACTTTGCGCTTTCTAACACGCCTGTATTGCCTATACTTGCCAAGTGCTTTTTGCCTTTTACAGGTACAATTGCGCGATAGTCGCGTACGTATACCTTTATAATCCGGTAGTTCGATTCATCTAATGCATGTACTTATACATATCCGCAGGCACGCATCCATATGAGTAGTTAAATAGCCGCCCCAGCTCAGAACAAGAAATATTTTTCCTGTGCAACGAGTCAATACGTATACACACGTATACATACTTGAGCAAATACAGTAACCTGTTTCACCTTGCTTCTTTTTTTTACCTTTCTCTTGCCTATACCGTTATTGCGGGAAGAAAGAAAAAAAACTTTGTTCGGGTTTTACCATAATCAAAAGCCACACGGTAACCGTTCCCGGGTTTCATGTATTCATACTCGTGCATTTTCATGAATATCATCCCGTGAAGATTGTGGGAAGGGGAGGGGGGAAGGAATTTTGCAACTGTACTTTTAAATAAATTTGAAAATGCAAATTGCCGTGAGCTCCTTCTGTTGAATACACCTGAATTAGGAACTATAAAATGCCAGCCGCCGTTTGGTTATATACGCTATACGTTATAGGACAGAATAGGAGCCGATTTGCATAAAAGTATACACGTATGTACTGGCAAACGGTGCAATTTTTTGATCGCATCAACTGTGAGCACACTTGTTTTTTCTTTCTTCTTTTTTTATAAACACACTATACAGATATAAAGAAGCTGACGGTGAGCGAAGATGGCAATAGTGATTTCTAATAGACTTGGAGCGGTGATGTGCATTATTGATCTGTCAATGTCATCTGTTCGTAATGAACGAGCTTGGACGATCGTCGCAGCGAAGCTTTGAGCCTTGACGGTTACGACACAAGTTTTTTTTTTTTTTTTTTTTTTTTTATTGACAACAAGGCTTGGGTTACTATGTTTCATTCATCTCATATTTTAACTCTCTTTTATTCCGACGTATTAGATATTTAGTATAATAAACGGAAAAAGGCAAAAGGGCTCTAAGTTAAAGATGCATTCAAGTAGAAAAGGTCGCGTTTTGGTAAGACGCACTGGGCGCCTAGTTAAAGATGCGTTCAAGTAGAAAAGGTCGCGTTTTGGTAAGACGCACTGGGCGCCTAATTAAAGAGGCGTTCAAGTAGAAAAAGTCATATTTTGGTAAGACGCACAAAAATTGTGCAGTATACACATAAGCGAACACAACGGAGAAAGAGTATAAAGATGTATGAATAAACATTTAGTTTAAAGATAACACCTGGATTTTGCAACACAATTTAAATAAAAGTAACGGCGCCACGCTACGTTAGCACCGATGAATTATTCATCGACTCTCGCTCTCGTTTCCTTTACTTTTGTTGCAAAAGCAATAAATTCCCATTGGTTGATGCATTATTATTATTATTTTTGTTTTTGTTTCCTTTTTCTACAACTCTGAAAGCCAACCACCACGTAATAGAATATATACTTTGAGCGTTTTGACAGCCCAACACAAAGAAATGGTTGGGAGGAGATGTTCGAGCGAAAACAACAACGATACCTATTATCACGCGTCCCTCTTACTTCGCAATGGAATGGAATATATATGTACGCGTATCATACGCGATGCGGGCATATCACGACGCGACGCACGTAAGCCCTCCTTTCCGCGCTTACGTACGTGTGTGCACGTATATGCTGGTACCAGGGTGGCAGTGGGCGGGGGGGGGGTAAGTACATACATAGTCGACTAGTCTATTAACCTATTTACCCGGGTCGTCGCGGTGGTGTCCGAAACGCCAGCAGAAGCGAGTACAGCAGCAGTACAGCCGAGGAGGTCGGCGGGGTTGAGGAGCGAAGGAGCTTGATGGCTGTCGGCGAGGATTTTTTTAAATTCAGAGCGCACTGATTGATGGCACGCGGCACGGGGATTTCCGTGTTATGTAGCGTGTGCATATATATAGTAAAATAGCGAGGGGCGAGGAGTTGTTGAAGTGGGTGTGCTTGATCTTTTTTCGTTGCTCTTTTATGAGGGATGGCGATGGAAAGGTAAAGGACTTATTATTACCGAGTGGCCGAAAAGTTTCACTTGTGTTTGCGGCTGCTATTTTCAATGAAACAGACCTGAGGAAATCCTGGGAGGGAAGGGGGTTTAACGATGTCTTTGCATACGCGAGTATTTGAGAGGGGGGACCGATTCCACGATTCTTCATACTTTCCTGATACGAGAACATAATTGGTTCCTTTGGAATGGAGACCCCGACAACAAGCTTATCGAGATGACGGTCCGATATGGATCGGATCAGAATTTACAGAAATCGGTGTGTTTTCGTACAAAAGTGTAGATCTAGGAAATAAGGTCTTCACTGCGCTGAACTTGTATATACACGCATGATTTATGAGGCCATTGTTGGACCTCGGGGAGCAAAGATTAATAGAAGTAACACACACATACAGACTTTTTTTTATTTTTCGTTGGAATTTATTCTTTACCAAGATACGGTTGTATGTCTATTGATTTCAGCGAGATAAAAAAAAAAGATCGTCTTGGATGTATTATTAAAAATAGTTTGTTACTTCGATCAATTCTCAATGTGTTTCAATTAATTTCCATTTATTTCATTTTCTATTCATTTATGTATTTAATTTTTTTTTTTTTTTTTTACAATTCATTATTGCAACAAAGTATGTACGTAATGTGCTTGTGTAAAATAAGTTTTTCTTTTCCTAATTTTAATACTTTTTATAATTTTGCAGCTTTATTAAACATTTCTAGCGATTGCCCATCGATTCTACGTTTAAAAAGTGATTTCATTTCGATGTACCATAAATCCCGAAATTTAAAAAAAATTCAAAGTCCTATCTATTGTATAAAAATTGCATATTTACGTAATTTGCATGCAATGCATTCAATTTTCATGTAATAAATTTAAAAAAAAAGGCAATACAATCAAGCGTTAAACAACTTAATTACTTTAGTAGAGATCAAAGTAGCCATTGTAAAAGAAAATTTATCTGAACAAAAACGTACAGCAAAAAAGTTGCATCATTTGACAACAATAATGGAAGAAAACCGTATCGTGGATAAAAAACAGTAGTAATAATAGTCCAAGTTGATATTACACGTACACTCTATCTAGCTGTGCAAAAATAGAATAATCTCTGCATTATTCTATTGTACTGGCAACGAACGAGAGAGAAGCACTATCGGGCAGAGTACCCAATGAAATCAGGGAAATTGATACCTATACCAGCCACATATGGCGCACAAGCACATACAGTCGATCGCAGTCGAAAATTTCATTTTCTCGGTACCCCGGATTGCCTCCATGACGAGAAATCGATGAAAATTAAATTTTCCAAAGTCACGCCAAGACAATAATGGTCTGGATATACGTACCCAAAGTTTCAGGACTGCATGTACAGGCGAAAGGAGACAATGGAACGTGCACTCGTGTAATATTCAAAGCAAGCGCTCTCCACACGTGTGTACTTGTAAGTGCTGAAGTAAGTGTTTGTGGATTTTACAACTCACTAGCGAAAAACGAAATCAAAGTCTTGGCACTTGTAAAAAACTGTTTTTACGGAACACAGGGGTACTTACTGTTGATTAGCAGATGAACAGACGATTGTTTTTTTTTTAATTTTTGTTCAAAAGAATAACACCCATATTACAAGGGTACAAATGATAATGTATGTTGAAAAATGTGTAATAATTATACTATGGAAAAATTTGATGTCCCAACGATGGAGCGAGATTTTTAAAGCTCAATTTTTTAAAAAGATTAAGTCGTAAATTTGAATCTGCTGTATGCAAATAATTCCCGATAAGCCAGTACACGTATCTTCCAAAGAATTGAAATAAATATTTGTTTTATTGTTGTTATAAGAAATTAAATAAGAAGTATAGACATGTCGAAAAAAAGAATTTTATTTTATTCAAAATCTTCAAAGCGCTTTTCATCCGAGCATTGCGATCGCACTCTATCGGCGGTACCTACACACTGGAGGCAGAGCTTGCGAAAGCTCATCGGATATCCAGTGGCCGATAGGTAAGGTAATTCTCGTGCTAGTGGATGAGCGGATGAAACGGTAGGAAAACTTCTTACCGATTGGACACCCTCTATCTGCAATATATATATAGCAGTAACGGCAGCAAGGGATTTTTTTGTAAACTTTCTTACTTATATCTAACACTGATGGATAAGACATGATAAAACAAAATTTTTTTTTTTCTATAACTGATTTTCTTGGACATATTCAAATCAAATGTAGCAGCAAAGGCGTTGACTGATCTTTGAAAAGTAAGATGATCGTATTTAATGCATCTCCTGATTCTTTTTTAATTCTTTGGTCTCCAGTTTTGCCAATATTTATTTAGTAACTTGAAAATTGTTTACTTTTATTCTTCATCCTATGGAAATTTTCACAAACGCTTAAAAAACACAAATTATTGTAGAATAGTTATTTTATGACGCAATTTAGAAATGTCAAAAATTATTACCCAACCAAACAAATTTTAGAGATCAATTTCTTTTCAAATCCTACGTGAGGACAGTTATTGCACTTTATTGTTACATTTAAATGATTCTGCTAGAGATATTTATATACTTGATAATTTTAAGCCCAATTTTAAATTTTAAATGTGAAAATTAAAGTTTGAGGAAAACATATGTTCAACGAGCGTGACGTAGTAACCAAGATTAATAAGTCTTGTAGGGATTTATAGTAGTGATTTATAGGAACTTTGAGCATGAACTGAATGATAGTGAAATTTATAAATCTGAAAGTACAAATGTTACGTAGAAACGAAAATACCAAATCAACCAAAATGAAATTACACAATTACCAGTAGTAAACCCCAATTTTGGTCAGACGCGCAAAAAACGTAATCCCAAAGTTATCCCTTGCGACAAACAGGTGTATCAAAAACATGTAAATTTGAGAATCGTGTCTCTAAAGAGTTTCAGATAAAATCCATAGGTATCCATACATATGTATACAGCCTATAAATCGCCACAAGTGCTGCCAGTAACAAACTTGTACAGTCCTGATTGCAACTAAATCATCTTGCATTGAAAACTTAGAAAATCAGAACTTATCGGTCAGCGCTTACCCGTATACAATTTGATCAACAGAAAAGTGCAAAACGCCCCGGTATACCTATATATGTATGTACACACTCGAATCCGAAGGTCAGTAATCGACATCACTTGTCCGACCGCAATTTCGCGTAATCGTCGTCGAACAGCCGTCCTGCACGGCTTCTGCCTTACCAAACGTGTGGGTGCAGGGACAAGTAAGACTTCTGGGACAAGATCCCGATTTGTCACCCAACGGCGTATGTATAGGTGTGCACGGAAGGATCGAGAGAAGGAGTCTCGATGATGCGATGCTCCTGCAGTGTTCAGGCCAGCGAAGTTTGTTACGATCATCACGCGAAGAGCAAAAAAGTACTGCGGAATAAAACTTTGCACGGAAGATTGATTGTTCTCGGAGAGCAGAGAGAGCTTTTACATGCGCGCGAGTTTTCGAGTGCAGTGAACAAGGATAGTTATATTATAACTATTGTCATTGACTACGTACTTGGTACTCGAAAATTACACTTTATAAATTATATTTTTTCGCAACGAAGTAAAAAGTTTTTTTCTCTCGCTTAAAGCGAGCTCGCCTAATCCCGAAATTATTCTTCTAAGCCACGCGCACAGCCGGGGGGGGGAGGGTCAGAAGAATCGCTTAAAGCCGAGTTTGTATGCCAACTAAGCGCGCCGAGTTGCTGCGTCAGAGTATAATTTGGCTCGCAGGATATTTAGTCGACGGATTTCGCGTAAGCTCTTTTTGTTATAATTTTTTTTTTTTTTTTTTCACTCCATAAAAGCGACAAAAATGTCATCACGGGCAGTAAAAGCTTTGACAGTGAGATAGGAGGAAGAAGGGTGGAAAAAAAAACAGTCAAAGGTGACCAGACCCATGAATCAAGCTGTCAATGAATATTGCAAGTTTCTCCTACCTCCTGGAACTTGGAGTCTAATCGAGGCCTTCCCTCGATAAATCCCCAAAAGAGCAGAAAAACAGGGTCGCCGAAAGCTCTCGTTCGGCGTTTTATCCACACAAAAGTGCCTCGACCGGTTCAAAGGAGAAAGCCCCTTCGGCCCATCAATCTAATCCTCCCCCCCGTGGGTCTACCACACCGAAATCACTCGATCTTTTTCGCGCGCTTTACCCCGAGACGCGAGAAAATCTCGAGCTTCCCTACTGGCTTTACAGGCGAAAATGTCGATCCACTTTGTCGGGTACGTAAAACGGCGGTAACAGCTAGACGAGGGTAACTGGGGGGGGGGAGAGACAAAGATTTGCGAGCGAGTTTTAAAGGTATCTTGCTCTCACCTTCCCACCGGTCTGTTTTATACATGAGCGATTCCGCAAAAAATCACATAATATTTCCAATAGGGTTGGTTACAAAGATGCGACAAAAACAGATATGCATAATGTCTTTTTTTTTTATCACTAAAAACGTTGAAGGGGAACCGAATGATCCGTATACTTTTTTATGCCACTATTTCCACGGAAATAACATAATATGTCCTTCAATTGTAAGCATGGAAAATTCTATCGAAAACAAGTGACCTTTCCACGTCAAAGGGGATAACTTGTCACGATTAAAAAAAAAAAAAAAAAACTAGATTGTACTCCAGCCGTGGAAGTTGTGACAGGCGAATTTCCGTGAAATTTTAATATCGGTTTAACGTCACGAGCGTAAAAGCTCGCGATGCTTCAAAAAGAATTCTTAATTAACTCCATCCAGCGCACATATACACGAAGTGGCACTACCAACGATAAATTGTTGTGTTGTTTTTATTTACTTGTAACAAAACTTGTTTTTATTTACAAAGCGAGGGAGAGAGACTCATCAGAATGAGTTGCGCATGTACATATAGAACTTTGTTAAAAGGGCATTATAAACTTTTGGAGGATCAAAAGTATGGTTTTGCATCAACGCTTGGACGAAATGCACCCGAATGCGAAGGGAAAAAATCGAGGCGCAGGTTTCTATTATCAACAAGTAGTCGAGACCTAGATACGAAGATCCGAAGGGGGGGGGGTGAGAACAACGACCCTCATCGGCAATCTCTCTTCGATATGGCACACGTGCGACTTACACACGCCAACCGGAGATCTCGCAAAAAATCATCCTCGATGGAGATATACGAAAAAAACGGGGCGAGGGGGGGTAGATACAAGCCGCGCACATATTCATCCACAAAATGCACTGCGTATATCCCACATCGTTACTCTCTCGGCCTACTTTCGTCTTCTCCTTTGGTGGGTAGTTTTCGGAATTTTTCCCGCTTGTCAGCAAATACGAATACCCCGAGGTAGGCCTCCACCATCACTCTATACGACCCAACAACAGCAGCTGCTCCACCCTTACGTATATGAATGAATATATATCCGTAAACGTAGAGTAGAGAAAAGTACGGTGATGATCTATCGTTCGTTCTCTTTTTATTCCTAGACATTGAACAAAAAAGAATATTCAACTCAATTAATCGCCACCCCTACATTTGCTCATGCATCATATAATTATACGATTGAGCATGTTGATGAGAAAAACTTTGACCCCCTCTGCTCCCTTAGCGTGTCGTCCGTTGTATGAAAATTGTCACGTGAGACAGTTTCATTACATTATTTCGTGACGTACGAGCTGTCAGCTATTTTAACGATGTCACATGTATAAATCATAATCATATCGCTGCATGCATGCGTTTATCACTTTCTAAATTATCCGTGAGGACGCTTGATGTTGTCTTTTTCAACCGCGATGGCTTTGACCATGAAAATCCTCTTTAAAGTAAACAGCACCAGCTCGTGCTTTGAAAAAACAATTTTCCTCGGAGAAAAAACAATGCTCTCTCGTTTCGACCGTAAAAATTTCAATGTGCGTCCTTCCACGCCCCATTGACTCCTCCCCGCGGTAACAATAATTTTCGATTTCACCCCTCCCCAACGTATACTACCAACTTTGCGCGCGTAATATG
The DNA here is from genome assembly GCF_000648655.2 of Copidosoma floridanum. Next base: position 1,137,180 of record NW_019379471.1, on the reverse strand, counting down.
ACCCGTTGACCAAAAACGTCGATCTCCTCTCCCTAGCTTCAGTCGGAACGATCCCGGGGATGAGTCTTTGCCGTTCTCTTCTTCCCCCTTGCGAGCATAGTAACACACGAACGGAGAGGTCGGGAGAAAAAGTCATTATCCTCGAGCGGTCCTCCTTCGAGGAGAAAATTTGTGGAATCCTCGTTGGCCATCTCGTGCACGTGCGTGTGAGCGAGGATCACGCTCTTATTTGTCCTTGGGCTGAATTCTGAGTCTTTGCTGCGCGCGTGTGTCCACAGAGGTGAGCGTACGACAAGTCGGGAGCTCATCTTGATATGTTTGGCGAAAGCAAGAACAGCGACTGTACGGACTACATGTGTATATATACCTTTCGTTTAGGGGAAAAATGCTTCGTGCGTTTTAAAGGACGATTTGCGGTGTCGCGAAGAATTATCTTTTAGTAACTGGTGCTAATTGATCGAAGGGGGTGGAAAAAATAGGAGAAGGCAAAGTTTTATCTATTGATCGTGTTTTTTCTTATTACTTAATTGTAAAACATCCTTTTTTTTGCCATTTGATTCATTTTTTTTTATACAAAATTGACGGTGTTGCTTGTATTGCGGCGTCTCCAACTATCGGCGAAAAATGTTGTGTTTCTGTAAACTCGGCAGCTGAGGTAATAAAGTTAAAAGTTACGTTAGTATCCAAAAAAAACGTTTACAATGTACACAAATATTTAAAAAAGGCTCGTGCAGTATGGTAATTATTTTTCATACGATCCAAAAAACAGCTTTTCATCCCCTACGATTCCCAAAACATCGCCAGCCATTGAAACATACTTCACTCGAGTGTCGTATGATCGCCTCATCAGCTCGTTTCCAGAGTAGCTCAATACTCTCTTTCGCGCTAAAATCCCTACAGGATGAAAAAAAACAAAAAAAAAAAAAAAAGAGAGAAGGTAAACGTTCCGCCCATCAACCAGTCAGTCAGCCGGACGGTTGGAATAAAAAAAAGCCTCTCTCACTCGTCGGGTTTCTCATTGTTCCTGAAGTCGAAGAGGAAAAAACAGCAGCACATAAAAAGCGTGGGATGGATCCAGCACAGCTCGGCTGGATTCACAGGAGGATTCGCACAGTTGGGCGAAGAAGAGGAGGAAAAAAAGATTTTGTCGTGCGTATAACCCGTACAATACACAAAAACCCACGTTGGCAGTGTCAGCGTATACATATAATAGTCATACGGTATAAAGTGGGGATGTACAGGTGATATTGAGCGTAGACATTTTTTTTCCGATGACCGGTAATTTTACGAAACACACGCATTGCAAATAAATTAGTTCGGTGGGCTAAGCGCGAAAAACCAATCAAACTACTAAGATTCAATATGCAGGGATGGATTGGAAGTTAAAACCAGATGAATTCTCGTCACCTTTCCGCACCGGTTCGACGAAACTCGTTGATAAAGTTCGACTACAAACGGATTTGATTGTTACTGCGAGCTTCGTTGATATTGTTACGGTGCAGTTTGTAAACTTGTGGTGTAGCTCTCAATATATTATACAGAGGGTACGTGCAATTTGGTGGGTTAATTGCTGAACGGCAACTTCGCCCATGAGAAGGATCCACCGGAGAGTTCCTAAGAGCTACTTCTAAACCCTCCTCCATAGTTTGCCCCTTTGATTTAACAAGGCGAAACGCCGAGGACCCAAATTCCAGCGAAACATCGTGAAATCGATTCTCAAAATTCGCGAATAATATGTATAAGAGCATTGTTAAGCAAAGAGACCAACAAACAAAAAAAAAAGGTATTCTTCGTGAAACGCTGCCTGAGTGAGGGAAGTTGCATAAAAATTAGTTTCCCGCAGCAGCTCAGCGATTATCTCGAATACGTCGGGCTAACGTGGCGCGTCATTGTGGCAAAGCGCGCACTACAAGCGCAAGAGAGAGAGAGAGAGATGCACACTCGGCAGGGCTTGTTTCTACACTTTCAAAGAGAGAGAGAGAGGAACAAAGGACGTATTTCCTCCTTTCGTTTCACGCAGGAGTGGTGAATGGAGGCTGCGGGGGTTGCAAACGAGTGATAAAGGAGAAAAGCTCGACCGCGGAAACTAATAAGCCCGAGCGGAGGGGAGCCCATTCTGCGTATAATAGACTCCTCGCGTGCGTTTACCACTTTTTTTTTCGACTCGTCCGCACGTACAGAGGCAGGACTTTTCTCGGCCAGATCTACCGCCACTTTTGACCTGAGCGTTAATTCCGCTTTCTGATTCCTCGTGCTCGTGCGGTGGAGTTTTAAAGCGATTTCTCTGATAAGCCTTTCAAATCCTAATGGATTCTCGGCAATTTTTTCGAAAACATACTCTACCTGAAACATCCATCCTTCCCAAGTACGATCAACCCTTTCCCTATTCTCCTACAAATGAAAAAAAAAAAAAAAACAAACAAACAAACAACAGACTGGTACCTTGGTGTGTTTTGTTCGCGCGCACCATTAATTTCGGCTGGAAGTAAACTGCTCGAAACGCAGCGAAGGCAGGCAAAAAATAAAGCTGCGAGACGAAGATGTATGCTATCGCGTATACACTGGGGGCTCGGTGTGTTGCTGTTCGCTGCGAAGTGCGGAGGAACACATGGGTTTTCGTCCATTCGTACAACACACATCACTTGACTCGTATACGCGTTACACCACGGGTGAGTAAAATCGATGCGCACCTTAGCTGTGTACCACCTGTGTGATGTGCGCGCGTATATATGCAAGGCCCCTGTGCTCGAGCCGAGCGGAGTCCTTGAACTCCCCCCCTCCCGCAAAGCTCTCTCAGGTTGTTACCGCTGAAGGACTACTGTCGTCCAACCAAGTTCTTACATTGCGTTGCGATGTTTGTACTTTTCTTTTTTTTTTTTTTTTTTTTTTTTCTTGGCGTTACATCTAATGTTACATCAATGTACAGGAGAGCTCGTAAAGGGCGTGGAATGGAAAAACAGTTCATCACGTGAGTAAACGACTCTTTCATCGGATGAACCCCTTGTCGCACCTAAACGGTGTGTATCTCCCTCGCAAGCTCCGTTGGCTGCTGTGCAACACGAGTATATAGGTATCTAAGAACGCCATTTACCACATCAGTCGCGTATGGGTGCAGCCTGCATTTGTGTCGAGTTTCATGATGCCTTTCGAGCGCGATTTTTTCGCTCCCATTGTTTTGCCGCTCCGACAAGAGACGAAGGTGCGCGACACACCTTGCACGTCCAGATGGAGAATTATCGGAAATACTCGTCGTCTCTCTCTCTTTCGTCCACTCCAACGCCCATTGATTATTTTTCTTCTTTGTCGATGCTCTCTGTTTTATTTATATGTAAAAAGCTCAGGATAAAAGTGAAAGGTTTGGCTTGCATCATTTCGTAGATTTAATTTGACGGGTCGCTCGGATCATGGAAAGTGAACAGCAACAATTTGCCGATGTGAGTTACGAGAGAGAACGGCTATACTGAGCGTTGCGAGGGAGACCTATTAAATTTAATTGGAGGATCGGTAATTAATTATACACTTCCCCCCGGTAAAACAGCTGTAGTCGCTCTGTGCTTGTTGCTTGTATTCCAATTTGTTATCGATTTGCTGCGTAATACTCCTTTTTTTTTTTTTCATTGGAGAATAATCACAGCACTCCGTGTTGCACAACTAGATAAGCGTGGTGCGTTGGAAACGTAATGCTATTCGCGCACTTTATCGAAATTTCGTGCGACGCACGTGTCAATAAAATCATTTTCACGACTATAAATCGACGGATACAAGCATTATTATTATTATTTTTTTTTTTTCGTACAACACGTGTTTCATTTATCTGGATTGCCCCGACGATAATACACATCCAGCATCGCTTTCCAATAAATCCAAACAGCATTCGGGAGAGGGAATGATAAAGTTGACGCGACGAAAAAGTCTCCCGTGTACACACGTTTGGCATTTATCCCTGAAAATTTCATTACATCCCCGGTTATCCCATAAGCCATTGTCATACCTATAAAGCAAAAAAAATAGAAAAAATAGAAAAAAAAAACGAGCTGCCTGTCGCAGGTGGCAATTCCGTTTGATCGTATGAAAAGCGAGCACTTGAAAAAGCTGGGGATGAAACACGAGAGGGGTAGACACCGAGCTGTTGGGCGAACGCGTAAATTAAAAAAAAAAAACAACAAAAAAGCTCCACGAAGAGCGAGAAAATGAGCTGCAGCTAAAGAGTTAATTGCAAGGGTTGGGGCTCGGACAGTGACAAAGCAGCTCTCACGCGCTCTGAGAAAGGTGCTCGCGTGTGTCGGTGGCTGTACTATGGGGGAGGCCGGTTCCACTCGATCGAGCGTGATCGATCGGCGCGGCACAAAAGAGAGAACAGCCGACTATACTTCTGTCGCTGGTTCCACCGCAGCTACCACTATCCGGAGTATAGACTGCGAGGGGTAATTATAGAGATGCCGACGGAGATGGAGCTTCGTGCAGAGGGGGGGGGGGTAAGCTCCGCAAAACGTGGGATCCGGAGCACCGCTGATGCGCTAACTACTCGTACTAATTCTACGGCCACTGCATGCAACCGCATGTATATATATGGTTTAACGAGCTTTATCGTTTGCGCGCGTGCGGGAGAGGAGCGGAGGGAGTAAGGGGGCTTATGTTGGCCGGTAGTTTGCTGATTAGCTTCCGAGCGTGAAATGTTGGACCAAGAGGATATACATTTTTGGAAAGTAAATGGACATTTTTTCTCAATTATCATACGCATATATGTTTTATCGAATGATTGATTTTATGATGGGTCGAATACGCACAAAGTTACAAGTGATCCTGTTGAATACAGCGAACATCAAAAAGGGTTTTTTCTTTCAACTCATCGTTAAGCTCGTAACGTAATTGGGGCATGAAAGCTACACACCTTGCGAAGATTCGGTAAAGCTGTTCTATACTAATGAATTTGCCCAAATACACGTTTTTGTTATTATACCGAAAGCTCAAACTTTTTTCAGTAATTACTGTTTGCATGAAGTCCAGATACCAAAGTGCACACTATACAAACATTTAATATTGTTTGGATAAACCTGCTGATGAGTGCACAAGGCATGAAATGCATCGAATCTCAAAAAAACCCTCGTATAGAGCTTCGTAATACTCGATCAACCGTACAGCAGCGGAGAGCCCCACACACGGGGGGGTTAACGCTCGCTCCCCTTATCCATCCTCCCATGATATAATACAATGTACAACGCACCAGGGGGGATCACACAGGGAATCCGGGTACTAGTATCCCATCGGCTGGAAAAATTTCCACAGGCTCTAACATACCGGTAACATAGGAATATTCATGCCGAGCGTCGTGTCAGAGCTTGTAAACAACACCCGATCCACATCGGCACAAATATACAAGAAGCTCGTTTACCTATTCACGAGCATAGAGAGCACGTGGTAGTTAATACGTGTACATTGACCACGAGGATCGCGCGTGAGCTTGCAGGTACACACGCCCAGGTAAATATTTCACGCGTCACGCCGATAGATGATTACCCACGGATTGCGGTTTGCATATACGATTATACACCGTCACCATCATCGCTGGTGGTCGCGAAGCTTTTCGATGTATCTTCCGTTGGAATTTCGATCGCATCGTGCATTTAATCAATGAAATTGTTGGTATCGTGAACTACCGAGTGCATAACGGAGGTATAACAGTCAAATTTGTACATACCACCAGGATCGAGCTTGGGATATTCAGCAGATGTAAAAAGCTCGATTGTTTCACGCGGTTTTTAAAAGTCCCTCGCAACTCTGACCGCCCGTAAAAACAACCCCCTCCCTACCCCCCCCTTCCACCTATTCTTCCTAACAAAATTAACTTTTGTTATTTCGCAGGCACCTCCCACTTACAACATATACTTACACGTCGAGGAAAACAAACAGCTATTGAACGTGTTGTGGCTCGCGGTGAAGAAAAAGAAAAAAGAGAAAAAGCACACACACTCCTTCCAATTTACTTTTCCCGCTCGAGAGCCTAAAAATAAAAAAAATAAAAAAATAAATAAAATGCGAGTAGACGGTTCTTGGCCGCGACCTTGGTCTTGATCGAGAGCGAGAGTAGGCTCCGGAGATGGAATAATCCGAGGTGGCAATCCCGCCCCGTATCGAGGAGTCGAATCCAATCAATCGATCGCTCCTCTCTTCCCTGCAGGGCTGCCTCGAACGGAGCGGAAAGACGCAAGGCTGCATACGTATGACATGCATCGCACAATTTTGTCGGGCTGGCTGGTTTGTCTCGCTGTTGTAGGTGTGTGTGTGTGTTTGCGGCGGAAATTGTTGATTGGGTTATACATGCACGCGGGCGTGGCTGGGTGGATACTTTGCAAATGATTTCTGACGCTGTAAAACAACTTGCATCTGTTGGGTGTTTTTACCCGATGCTCTTTTTTTTTCTGTAAAAGATGCATCAGTTTCAACTCGAAAAAGTTTCGTTTGCAGGGGAGAGAAGTTAGTTTCAAAAGGGCACGGTGAACTGCTTTGAATCCCTCTCAGGATGATGAGTTTTCAAATTAAGCGCGACGGACGCATTTTTCTTGCTTACACGTATAGGTATACGTAGCTTTAACTCTTTGAAAGCAAAGTAATCCAAACGAGTATCTGATGGACGTTACAAAATGCTCCGGATGATTTCAAAGCCGAGTGTGTCCAATTTTTAGTTGACCGCCTTGGAACGCTTTAATTTCCATATCTCCTCGAGCAACACTTCATAATCTTTCATAACTTCGTTTGGAGCTAGAAATTCTACCAGCACTGAATGTCATGTACACCGGGGGTTGAGTACACCAGTTTCATACTTTCATCTCGATAAAAGACTGTAATCTCCTGTGTACCGGTTAGTTGCAGGGGATAATGTAATTGTGATGCCGACCCACCTGTACGCTCGACCTACTTTGCCTTTTTTTCCACACTTATCATTAGCTGCTTACTCGTATAGAGTTTACATTGTACCAAGACAATCAAATTGGCACCAACAAAAACATATTTTAAGATTAAAAAGGGTCGAAGTAACAAAATATCGTCGACACCGTTTTCGCTGTAGCGTCTCCTGCACCGGTGCGACGTGTTTCCAATTCACTGACTAACTTCGTTTCATATCGTTGTCGGCGTCTCTCGTAGGGCACACGGCTAAAGGACTGTACCCAGAAGCTGCTCGCGCTTTTATTTATACTTTCTCGTATACCTTACGCCCCCATACTCGGCTGTCGGCGCTGGTGGGTACTTAATAAAATATACGCACGACAGCTTCTCCTCCCGAGTTTCTTCGCTTTTTCTTTCTCACCTCGCGTTGCCGTCGACGCGCCCTTTCACGGGTTTTACGTAATTACGCGCTCCTTTGTGCGCCCCCCTTTCTACTTCGATGTTGCACTGCATTATTTTGTGTTTTCATGTATAGTATGGATTTTTTTTTTTTTTACCTCTACATATTTTAATTTGTAATCACAAGTTGTGTTTGTTTTCTTATTTTTATCCGAAAGCTGTTGAATGAAAACAACACCATGGAATAAATTTAAATGCTTTAAAAACGACAACACAATTGATCATCAATTTTCCTGCTCGCTGCTGCCTCGAGTGGTGTCGAGGAGAGAGCACGAGTCCACGGTTAAATTATTAACGAGATGTATCTCCCGAAGCAGATCTCCCCCTACAGACGAGACGCAAAGTGGCGATTGATCAAGTTTTCTTTTCTCGCCGACTCGATCTTTGGAAACGTTTTGCGATTGATTATTCAAGAGAACGGTGCCCTTTTTCTTCTGGCTCATCGCGGGGCCAAGCTGCTTCGGCTCAATAATAAATGCGCCCACCTCTCTCTCGGGGAGGGTGAATTGAAAATTGGAACTTGGCACTTTCAGCCACTGGGTTGCTTTTTCTTTTCCATATATGCCATTCTGCCCACCGTTTCGAGATTTTCACCTCTCACGAGTATACAAACCAGTGGATGATTGTCTTTGACAATGTGCCCGGATGGTTTTGTAAGAAAAAAAAAAAAAAAAAAACAATTCGGACCTCTCAAAACGCAGAGGAAGAAGGAAAACAAATGTAACGCGTGGCGTTGTTATTTCTTCAACTTTGAATAACCGTGCCGATAAATAATTTGAATCTCGATATTGAAAAAGTTCGGGTCCTCCCTCCATCGAGGTTGTCGAAGGACACTTTTTGCGTCGTCTGTGCGGGGAATGAAAAAAAAAAAAAAAAAAAAAAAAGGCACTAGACGTATACGAATGTCCCGGCGGTTAGTAGGGCTTGTGCCCACCTTACCCCGATGAACCGTCTCGGAGTACGAAAAATCACCCCCCAAAAGGACGGGTGCAGTGCCTACCTGAGGGTCCAGGGGAGGACCTTGCTGCCCTCGAAGCTGATGCTCCTCAGCTCGTACTTGGACCTGGTCCTCAGCGGCGAGACAGGCGAGCCCGAGCTACTGCCGTGCATGAGGCTCCGCAGGCTCTTGGAGCTCTGGCCCCCGGGCATGGCGTAGCGTCGCGCCGCGGCTGGATTCGCGGCCGTCGGGATGCCCTCCTTGTGACTCGTCCGCTTCATCGAGCTCATTTCCACTGCTGCAACTGTATGTACATATATACAAAAACAGGTGATGCAAGGCGGTGGCAGGTGAACTTTTTTCTTTTTTTTTTTTTATCAAGTTTTGTTTTTCGGCGCAAGTGGAATATTTATGACCGACTGTGCACGTACTGTTTTGAATATTCCGCACCGTCTCTTCGGCATTGTCTCTCGAGTCCAACGCTCGAGATTTCATTAAGATACGCTGTAAAGAACTTGCCGAAAGTTGTTGTGCAAGCAAACGCGCGTTACGAGCCGGTAAAGTTTTTTCAATGATCTCCAAGACAAAAACTAACAAATGCCAGCACTGTACAATACAAATTGACAGCAGTATATGATTGAAAAATCGTCTACGTTGAAATCGCGCGTTTACTGTGAGTCGAAGGACAATAGAGCTTGTCTCGACGGACGGCAAAGAAATGACGGGTAGCCTATACGCACCTCGGCCAGTAGATCAATCATCGGTATACTTATACCCACTGGTCATTTTACGCGACAATTAATTCCGCGCAGTATAGTTGACACGTAGAAACTTTCTGCCAAGAAAAATGAGTTTAAAATCATCGGGGATAATTGGTTTGAAATTATTTCCATATTCACGAGTTTCATTCGTTATTGTATTGACCACCCACGGACGTCACTCGGCACGAATAAACATCAATCCATCATACCGAAACCGTACGTTCACTCATGAATCGCGAAGCCTGTTAAGCATGTTCATATTATGTATACATTTATTAGGACTCGATACTCACCTCAAACTTTTTTTTTTTTTTTTTTTTTTTTTCAACGCCAAAGACGAATCATCTGCGGTGGCCTTCCGTTAGTATAGTCACTCGGTAAAAATAAAAACACACAGCCGTCTCCATTGTTCACAATTAGGTCTATTAAAAGCCACCGAATCACGTATCACGCACGAGCGAGCCGCACTATCCTCATACAGAATAAGTAAATTGGGTGTATTTATTGCTTTGTCAAACTATTGCACAAGTTGTTGTTGTTTCCTTTCAGGTACTACGAGTAAAAATGCATTGTACTGTCCGGTTCGCCCAAAAGTCCACAATCCTTTGATGTTGATTTCAAAACGCTTACGCAGGAGTGGAAAAATGAAAAAAAAAATAAGGAAAAAAAACACCAAACTCTTGTATCACCCGCTCATTAAAAGCATATAGGCACTCGGTTGATTTCCCCTCGCGTACGGTTATTGGGTGCACCTGTCTCGCCTCCATAGCCGTTGAAAACCCACTGCTCGGACGTGCACGGCGGGCACGTGGCGGCGCTCCTTCGGCCGCGACCTTGACTCCGAATCCCGTGCTCCTCCTCCTCCGTCATTATCCCGCTCTTTTGCTCGTCTCTCTTCAACCGTCGCTCAATGGAAATCCCACACCGTGTCTGCACACTCGTCAGCCGATCCGTTGTACCGATGACGACCAAAGTCGCGAAATTAACGCGCCTCCTTATCGCGACACGAAAGCAGCAGCCCCGTAGTTTCTGGCGCCGGAAACTCGTTGGCTTTGCGCGGCTCGAAGCCCGAATCTGCACTTTTGCGCGAATTGCCGAAGCGCCGGTTACGCTAAACCCAGGCCAAACATTTGCACAACAGCCAAAACTGCAAACACGATATTCTCCTCGATGACTTTTTTTCCCTCCATCCGAGAATGGACCAGCCGGTCGCTGTACACTCGGTCCCGAAAAAACTGGAAACAAAAACGAAAAAAATAGGTCCCGATGTCGAGACCGGGGGAGCGCCGCCGAGTAGCACCAGCGGTGGAGTGTGGTACAGTGGCGCGTCCACCGCCCGACCGGCTGCGCCTCGTGCTCGCACCAGAGCTCCACCGCGCACGCCCTCTCCCCCGGCAGCTACTTGTAACAACCACCCCCGCCCCACACGTGCGTTATACCTCTTTCGCACGTATACATATATACATATGTATAGAATGCCCCTTCCAATGCCTACAAAGAGTCGTCCTGCACTGATGTGCGGGGTGTGGGAGAAACTCTCTCCCTAGGGCTGCTTTCTGCGTGTTTCCATGTAGGCGTGTGGTTGGCCTTTACCTTACCGGCGCGCGCGCGGCACGCGGATTCCGGAAATACGAGAGAGAGGGAGGTTCGGTGTCAAGGATACGGAGCCGGAGGTTGCGCGTTGAGCGTGTGTGTACCTTGTCCCGGCGCGCGTTTTCGGGGGGCTGCAAGGATGAATGACGCGCGCGAGCTCCCGCGGTGGCACGCGCCCCTTTCGGGACAGGTGTGCCGTTTTTTTTGTTACTTCCTTGGCGCGGCATACATTGCTTGCCGATTCAACAATTTGGATCGCCCCGTTGAGTGACTCCGACAAAGACAGGCTGCGAGTGTATTACCTACAGGTACGTGCAACACGTAACTCGTCACCATCGAATTATCGCACGGCCGATAAGCTGTGGCTATAATTACACCTGCTAAATACTTTGGATATGTTGGATCTGTTTAGCGTCCCGCGAGATGATCCACACTTCGATCGGTGAGGGCTCTCTGATCTTGTGGTCTGATTTACTGTGCGTATTTTCTATAACATATATACCTCATTTCGGTGGCGTTGCATACTTTTGCCGTAAATAAATATTTTTGCGATGGGAGTGATGCGACAAGGAACCAAATAAATGCTACGTTATACCTTTGACTGCGCGTACAGCCAAGACTGTGTATAAGTACACGGGTACAAGAATACACCACAGAGTGTATAGAGATGAGCCAGGTACGGGCGAGGCCTTTTGTTTCTTCCTTTTTTTTTTCGCTCGCGACCAAGCGGACTTGTTCGTTTGATGTCGGCCTTGCATCGATGACGTCGTGTATGCATACGCGTACGGCGAATGGATGCGCTCGTTGGTGCTGCTTGTGGTGCGGCGAAGCGTGCATCCGTGAAATAAATAAAAAAAAAATTTTTTTAAATGAAAAAATAAAAAAAATATATATATATATACGTACGTGGTCTTTGCTTCTGTACACCAGTGGCTTTGTCGGTGCATATTTTTTTGTTTTCGGCGAGTGAATCCTTACTTTGGCCTTTTTTTTCCCTTTTTTTCATTATCCTTTTCGACGGAGGAGAGTCTTAGAGATGGACTTTGGTTCGCACGAGTGATTCGGAGGAAAATAATTTTCTCGAGCAAAGCTAGTATTAATATCGAGGAAAGGGGGGGGATCGAGAAAAGTACACGTTTCTCAGGAACGAGCACGCGTATTCGTGTATCCGAAGGTCGCGACAAAAAGTTGACTAATAGAGTGCTTATGCATAAATGCATGACGCGATGGGACGCCCGGGCGCGGTACACGACTGTCTGGCCGTATTCGGCTGTTTCTACTGAATATGTTATTTGGCTCCCATTCTCATGAATTTCGACTCAACTTAAAAATCGTCTTTCTTTGGAAGTAATTGTTTCTTTTTTTTCCTCGCTTCTGAGTTGTTTTTGAAACGTCTACTGGTAAACACGATAAAAGTCAAGCTTTTTGCCCGTCGATCGAGATTTCACGAAAACTCGGTATTTCCATCGAGGGCAGCTCCAACTATACAGAAATGGGAGAAAAATGTAAATTTCGGAGTAGGTATACATGACATCACCGTGACATGACATTTCCGTACACTTTACTCTTTCCTCTAGGGCGCAAAAGAAGGGGTGGAGGGGGGACAATACTCCAGCTTGCGCTCTCGAGTATTGATTAGAATATAAAAATGTATCGCCACCGTCGGCAGAATGACTGTGCTGCCTCGTGAAAAAAAAAAAGGTGCAATAATACGGCATTTCGCTTGATCAAGCGATAAGTGTCCAAACAGTCGCCTGTACTTGTACACACCGAAAGCTAATTAATCGAGGTCTTACAGGGAGTTGGTGTTCTAGCAGCTCTTTGGAGCGTACACCACCGCAGAGAAGGAAAAATGAACGAGTCGAGGAGGAGAAAAAAAGAGTCTGCGAGAAGGATGAAGCAGAATTAATCAGAGCGCGGTTCTTACCGAGAGTCCCGCGTTGTCCCCACGGCTGATGAAGAAAGTAATTTCGGCCTTTGACGAGGAGATGAAGGGTATTTCTTTTCTCTTCTCTCGTTCGAGGATCAATTCGCGTTTCTTTTTTTTTTTTTTTTTTTTTCCGGGTTGAAAACATCGAAAGACAAACGAGCTGCAGTTGCGAGGCGACTCTTTTCTCTCCGCGTTCGCTTGGGCTAACGATCTTGTGTACTCGTGGCAGCGGTTTCTCGGAGCTTATACCGTATTTTTCCCCCCCACGTGGCGAGCAAACTTTGGAGTGTCTTGTTCGCGAGTATTCGATGCGTCCTACAACTGCACCCCTTTTTTTATTCGGTCGTGAAAAACAAACACAAGGTCTCGAGTCATTTTTTAAAAAAACAAACGAGGAAGGTACACGAGGACCAACTAACTATAACTGCAAGGGAAAGGGTTCGTTGGGTTGTTTGTTGGATTGCGCGTATGCCTCGATGAATAGGTTTACCGACTTTAGGGAAGATCGATTGGCACAACTACTATGCGCTTCCATTGCATCAGTTGTTATTGTACGTGCATCCGACGTTTACGTCAAACTTTTTTTTTTTTTTTTAAGATCAAGCTCAAGTAGTACCGTCTGTTACGGAGTTGTACTCGACATTTTGACGTTGATTCCGTAAGTTATCGAGAGATGCGCGAGCCAATTTCACCAGCTGCGCTGTTCAAAGGTGGGATTATTGGAGAATCGTTTTGGAACTTACTCATCTAGCGATTTAGTATTACCTTTATATCACGTGCTCGCGTCAACTTTGAATTCTATTGCCTATAACCAAAGTTTGCTTAAAGTATACAATACGTATAATGTGAGGTCGCAGTTCGATGGAGCTGACGCGTCGCAGCACGTGGAGGTGTGTATTATATACATTGCGTAAGGGCGTTGGGTACTCGCTCGTGTGTGCATCGACAGGTAAATCGTTGCGCAACACTTACGGAAATAGCTCGAGTTGTTTTATTATTGCTATTATTTGTTTATCGAGGATAGGAGGGGAGAGAGGGTTTTTTTTTTCGCCCAATTGGCCATCGAGCCAAAGGACATTTTCCTCGTAGGACGCGCTCGATCGAGCTTTTCACCGAGAGTGGATCGATCCCTGCTCGAAAGTTCTCTGACTCTGTACGGTCGTCTCGTCACGATCACTGACCATTATCTGGAATATCCCACTGGGCGCGAGTTTTAAATGCTCGATTGGAAGTGCTTGCTGAGTTTAATAGACGAACAATTTTTTGGTCAGCAAAAAAATCACTCTTGATCGTTGCGTGAACAACTTACCTGTAAACACTTTTTCGTACTTCAAATCGAAGGAAGCAGTTGACATTTGTCTGAATGAATTTGCTCCGCGTGTATAGAGAAGGAAAAAAAAGGCACATGGGTGTGTTTATTAAGCATTATTTCATTTATTCAAGTAATAAAAAGTTATCGATACAGTCGACGCACATACGCTGCAGCCGGCGGAGGGTTGGACGACGCGGGTGTACACGAAAAAACACAACTTCTACAGTTCAATGCTGTGCTCTGTACTATATGCGTTCAAAGTTTGGGTTAGGCGACAGGCATCGTCCATACTGTAGGAGCTCAGTGGTGCATCGAACTTCGCAGGCCCTCGCTGCACTGTAACTTTTATACGCGTCAGTGTCAGTATTTACAGATTAGCACCTTACTTTGCGAAACTAGAGTTATCGTGTTAAAATACGTATACATTGGAGGGGGGGGGAAGTAAAAAAGTAAAAGGGGGTACTGCGAAGGTCAGCAAGGGAGAATGAGCTTTATGGTTGCCCGTGACGAACGACCAGTATGCTCATTTTACAACTCTACGTGATTGCTAACGTGGGGTAAGGAGGAATGAAATTAATAATAATAATAATAATAATAATAATAATAATAATAATAATAATACTA
>NW_019379471.1:977709-1120226 GCF_000648655.2 Copidosoma floridanum | reverse complement strand
GCGTAAGCGTATTGAGCGAATTATTTCACTGATAGACTATGGCTCAGTGTAGTGCTTCTACTTTCAAGGTTGGCCATATCAATGCGCAATCGCTCGAGCCCCATTTTATCGATGTTAGACAGATTATCCGCGACCGTGCTCCTCATGTTATGGCGATAAGTGAGTCTTGGTTAAAGCCGGAAAGGCACTCCAATCTACTGAACATTGATGGCTACCAGTTGCTCCGAGTGGACCGTCCGGGCAGAGCTGGTGGAGGTGTGGCGGCGTATGTGAGTGTCTCTTGTCGAGGTGAAATTGTTGGTCGCTCGGTTTATCGGCCTGATGGCCCAGTTAGACCCGAGTTTATGTTTATTAAGCTGCGCATAGTAAACACATGGATATTGTTAGGGGTTGTTTACAGCCCGCCTAAAAGTGGATACTGGTCTGACGTGGAGGATGCGCTGCTCAATTGTAGTCGATCGTGTGACTACTCGTTGCTTGTAGGCGATTTCAACATTGATTGGGCCGTTGACTCCACTCCGCGAAGGATTATCAGTGGCTGCTTTGATGCTTTTGGTCTTGAGCCTCTGCCTTTCGATCCCACGCACCATACCAAGTCGTCACACTCTACTATAGACTATATATGTGTCAGTGATCGTTCTCGGGTGCTTTCAAGTGAACAATTTAGCTCTCCGTCTATCTCTTGGCATGACGTTTTATTGGCCGAGTTTGACTTCTTGGTGCCTGCGCCTTTGACTACTAGAATTATGTGCCGAAGCTTCGCGTCATTCGAGGAGGATAGTTTTGGACGGGATCTATCTGCTATCCGATGGGACACGTTGCACACTTTTGACACCATAAACGAGAAAGTTGATTGGCTTACGATGACCATAATAGGGCTCTATGACCGCCATGCCCCTTATCGAAGCGTTACTGCCAAAAAGCGACGTGCTCCATGGTTCTGCTTAGAGCTCAAGTCCTTAATTACTCGACGCAACAGATCATGGACGGTATATAGAAGGACGGGTAAACCGGAGCACCAGCTGATCTACAGGCATCTGCGCAATCAGGTGAAAAACAAAATTCGTAATGCTAAATCAGCCTATTATCGCGATAGGCTCTCCGGGTGCACCGATGCTAGGAAGCTTTGGCGCTGCATCGATGAGATTGGTATGCGTGTGAAGGAACGCTCAACTGACGGCATTTATGTTGACGTCGAAGCTTTAAATACACATTTCGCCGATGGTGGCGACGCTATTGCCGCACCACGCGTCGAGCAGGCGCGGACTCTTAGACATGTAGGTGATGGTTTTTATTTTCGCCACGTCAACCCCACGGACGTACTAGATGCTCTGGCGTCGATTGGATCGAATGCCAGAGGCCCGGATAACCTGCCACTCTCCTTAATTAGGGGATGTATGCCTTCGATCTTGCCTGTTCTTCTGCATGTCTTTGATTTTTCTTTGCAGTCGGCTGTCTTTCCTTCCGGCTGGAAGCGGGCTACTATTCGTCCGATTCCCAAGCGCTTTCCTCCTCGGAACCTTGATGACTGGAGGCCCATCAGTATTACTTGCGCGCTGTCTAAGCTTCTTGAATTTGTTGCTCTGCGTCAGATCGAGGAGTTTGTTGGGCGTGAGCGGCTCATCGATCCGTTGCAGTCGGGATTTCGCAGGGGTCACAGTGCTCACTCTGCGCTTATTCAGATGGTGGACAGTGTACGCCGGTCTGTTGACAATAAGGAGATCACCGTCATGATCTCCATCGACTTTGCCAGGGCGTTTGATCTCGTGAACATCGAGCTCCTGATGTGTAAGCTTGCGGCTCTTGGATTTTCTCCTTCGGCTGCTGGATGGATTCGGAGCTTCCTGACTGATAGATCCCAGTCTGTCGTTTCCTCGGATGGCTCTTGTTCCCGCTCGATCTCCAGGGTGGCGGGTGTACCGCAGGGGTGCCTGCTCAGCCCGTTGCTGTTCGCCCTATTTATAAATGACGCACCGCTGGTCCTGCGCCACTGCTCTTACCACATGTATGCGGATGATTTTACCCTCTGGAGGAGTGGACCTCTTCACGAGACTGCCCGAATTGTTAATGAAGCTAACCTTGACCTTGAGGCTCTGGCGGGGTGGGCTGCTTCCAATTGCCTGTATATTAAGCCTGAAAAGTCGCAGGCCATTTGGATTGCCACCAGAAATTTTATTACCAAACTGCAATTGGATCGCTTGCCAGTCCTGCATGTTGGCGCTCGTACTATTGAATATGGGAGCGTCCTCAAGATTCTGGGAATATTTATTGACAGCACGCTATCTGGCCTTCAACAGACCAACGCCACGGTTCGAAGGTGTTATGCGGCCCTAATGCGCTTGCGTAAGTGTGGCGATTTCCTGCCTCGAGCAGTGCGACTCACTCTAATCAAGGCGCTAATATTTCCCTACCTGGATTACTGCCCTGGCCTTTTCCTGGACCTCTCGCTGGAGCTTCGGACCAAACTGCGCCGATGTAAAAATGCTGCCTTGCGTTTCGTCACTGGTACCAGGATCTACGAGCACATTACCCCTGTATATAGGCAGCTCCGTGTACTTGACTACGAAGATAATCGCGACTACCAGTGCCTGTGTCTGCTTGCTAATGTGCTCTGTCGCGGGGAACCGAGCTACCTGAGGGAGCGCCTACAATTTGTCACCGTGGATGGTCCTGGGTCGAAGAGACGCTCTGAAATGGACCTGACTGTCCCCCACGCACGCACCGAATGTTACAAACACTCTTTCATCGTTTACACCTCAAGGCTATGGAACGACTTGCCCGTCAACCTGAGGAGACAGGCTGGAAGCCCCCAGTTTAAAAGACATCTGCGGGAGCGTTTTCTTATACGCGAAACCGCCTTTTAATTTTAATTTTAATTTTTAATTTATCAATTCAATTTATCACTCTTTAGCTTTGACATGTTCTATGTTTTCTATCTGACTGTTCTTTTGTTTATTTATTTATTTGTTTATTTATTTGTCTTTTGTTATATCTTTTTATATTACACTACTTGTTCTATATATGCGATTTTACTAATCTATTGTCATTGGTTGTTGGTATTATTATTATTTATTTATTTATTTATTGTATTTTATTCACGTTTTAATTTACCACCTAATTGTGTTCCGGATAATAGTTACGCTATTGCTCTGATGTACCTGTACTGTATGTAACGAAATTGTCATGTACCATATAGGGCCCCTGAGTCCTTGGTACTTAATAAATAATTCAATTCAATTCAATTCAATTCTTTATCCTTGACAAATCTTAATGCTCCGAGCGCCCTCGCGTCCACTCTCTTTGCTCGTTAAACCTGCACCACGTATAACGGGGGCGACGCTGTAAACGACGTTTACGACCAAACCCGTGCGTAGCGTCCCTGAAATTCACATGCATTTGTTGTATGTTGTGCATTGCCGATGATAAGGTTTGGGCCACGCAGCAGCCCCCATACAGGTGGTGCGCGTTTACGCGGTACAACTCGCAACGGATGTGAGCAAATTGTGCGCGATTCTGGGTACACGCATCATACACGTGGATAATATCTGTACACGCGTGGGCGGGAAAATATTTAATCATATACGAGTCTAGTGGTAACCGGCTTATTGTGATTTTTAGTAGTAGTAGTAGTAGTAGTAGTAGTAGTAACATTTACAACACGGTACATGGTTGTGGTACCTAATATGTATTATATTATATGGTATTGGGGCCTATCGTGTATGAACTCATATTCCACGAGGTGTACCGCGGTGCACGCGACCACCGGGAAGCTGCGTTTCCACGGGCACGCTCAGATCTGCATTTCGGGCTCGGAGTCGTCGTGGAACCAGCCAGGCCGCTTTGCCGAGCTGGTCTGTTGTTGCTGGAGCCGCATCTCGCTGTACCTCGACGACCTGACGAAACCCGTGGCCGAGGCGGTAGGTTGTCCCCCCGTGGTGGACTCGTGCTGCCTGAGGAGCTCCCGTCTCCGGACCGGCCTGGGCGTCGTCTCCGTCGAGCTGCACGCCTGCTCCTCCCCCATTTCCTCGTCCTCGTCGTCATCGGCGCCCCAGTGGGGCAGGTTGCGCGCCGGCAGGCCCCAGTGCTCCGTGAACTCGGAGCCCGAGCGCGCCAAGCTGGGCTGGCTGAGCGACCGGACCATGCTGTCGCCGTCGTACGACGACAAGCTCGTCTGGTCGTCCCTGTCGAGCCGCGCAAAGTCCCGCACCGTCATCTCGGACATGGACCGGAGGTCCGCCTCGCTGCCACCCCTCGTCGTCGAGCTTAGTCTCCTGCAAAGGGGAAGCGCCCAAAATTACAAATCCATCGCCGTCACGAGTGTAGTGTATCAACGAGCCCTTACCTGATTCTGGTGCCCGGTAAGATGCCACCCGGTCCGGCAGTGGCCAGCCGCGTGAAGGTCCTTGCGGAGCTGCCACCGTCGCTCTCGTACTCGTAGAGGGTGGGTAGGGACGAGCGTCGCGACCTGTTGTCCCACTCGGTCGACTTGGCTCGCTTGTACCTCTGGCCGGTGCCGTTGGTCGGGGTCCTCGCCGTGGACGAGCCCGACGAGGGCACCGAGCCCCCGGGTCCCGGTGCCCCAAGGATCCTTATGATGACGTCCCACTTGGCCGGGGGGAACAGGCCCGCGTACCTCGAGTCCCTCCTCACGAGCTCGTAATCCTCCCTGACCGTCGCCTCGGTCAGCAAACTCCGGAGCGTGCTCTCGGTCGTTATGATCTCTCGCCACTTTTTCCGCTCCGCCTCCGTGAACTCGGCCGCGTACTGGGGCTCGAGGAGCCGCTCGAGGTTGCAGCAGCGCTCGGTCTGCTCCGACCCACGAGCTCTGGTGTACGTCGGCTGGATGTGCACGTCAATGGGGACGTCGGTGGCCGGGTGTTGGGAGGTCGTTGGCTGGTGTTGGTTGGCCGCGGTGGTGGCCGGCTCGAGGGTGACGGTGAGGTTCGAGGCCGAGCTCACGTCCGAAAAGTTCTCCCAGTCGGGGGGCGTGGGGGCCAACTCGTGGGCCTTGGTCGGGTAGTTGCGTATGGTGACGTCCCACTTGGGATCGGGGGGTAGGGGCTTGTGGCGGGCGTGGTACTCGGTGACTTGGCGCCTGTGGCGCTCGATGTCCTCGATGGTCTTTTTCTCGGTGACGGTGCGCAGGAAGACGTCGTCGACCTCGTGGGTCGTGATCTCGGGCCGCCTCGGGGACACCACGGGCTCGACGAGGGGCTCGACCGTCTCCTCGCGGGTCTCCTGCTCCTCGGTGACGAGCTGGTGGTGGTGGTGGTGGCGGTGGGTGGAGCCGGGCGGGCTGCTCGGGGCCAGCATGCTGGCGACCCGGTACTTGGCGTGCGTGGCGTCGGTCACCTCGGTGAGGGACCTCGTCTCGGTGCGCTCGGTGTCGAGGTCGAAGCTCTCGCGTTCGGCTTGCTTGCGCAGGATCCTCGAGTAGACGGGCGGCGTCTGTTGTCTGGAGGTGCTCGGGGGCGCGTGTAGCTCCGGCACGTAGGCAAAGCTCGTGAGGCGATTGGGCGGCGGGGCGTCGGTGGTGGTGCGGCTGCTCTCCTCGCGCTCGAGGATGGTGGTGAGGTTGCGCTCGAGGGCCACGCTCGCCTCGGACTCGGATGGCAGGGGACTCGGTGGTGCCGGGGCCTGCTTCACCCGCATTTGCACGTCGAACTTGGGCTCCAGGTGCATGGCCACCCCGTGCCGGCTCTGATGGCCGACCACGCGCGACGCCGTCACCGCCGTGCTCTCGATCTCGTTGATCGTCTCCGAGTACAGGGAACTCGACGCCCGCTGCTCCACCTGGGGATGCACGAAGGCTTTAGTCTCGTATGAGCCGGCCGAGGATACGGGTAGGGATCTTTCTTCGTCGACCTGTTGCACAAAAGGAGCCTCGTCAAGCACACGCCCAATCATTTTTCACCAACAATCACACATATCATCTATGCACGTATTGCATTATTATAGGCACGGTCATTTATTAACACACGTTACAATCAATTATAATATTTTAGTTTTTTACGATTAAGTGCACGTACGGACAATAGTGTGCGTTACATTGTGAAAAACATTTTTTACCTTGTTCTTTTGTGTCAGAAACCCATACGCGCAAACGAGACGCAACGACTCTCGTTGCCAGGAGTGTATTGATAAAAGAAAAAAAAAAAAAAAAAAAATTCACAGCGTGAAATAAATAATCTATAGCTGATCCGCCGTCCCCCGCAAAAGAACCCAACCCCCCTTCCTCGATCGGAGAGGAAAGAAAGGAAAAAACTGACCTCCGAGTGGCTCTCGCTGGGGTAGTCGCTGGGCAGCGTGTCCGAGTGCTCGACGAGGTGGGTCTCGCTACCGTAGGCCTGATGGGTGCCACCGATCCTCGGGATTTTAAAGTCGTCAAACAGCGATCGGTGGCTCAGGCCCTCGGTCGACCCGGATATCTTGGTGATCTCGGAGCTGGCGATCGTACGGTGAATCACGGAGACGGGCCGGCCCTTCAGGCACATGTACGAGCAGCCCAGACCCAGCAGGAGAAGGGTGAGAAAGAGCAGGGTGCAGATCATCAGGAGCATGTGGGTTGCGCTCAACAGCGGCGGTGACGGAGGCCTGTATGGATGAAAAAAAATAAAAATAAAAAAACACATACACCCACGTGTATATTTTTGTATTGAAAAAATGGGGGATAAATAATGACTCACAGGCCTATACGCTGGTCGGGTATGGCGGGCTCGACTTTCGAAATGGCCGGGGGATACCGGCAGACGATCGTTATGACCTCATCGCCGTCCATCTCGAGAAACGGATGGAAGCGCACGACGATGTTGTTGGTGAAGACCCGAGGTGGACCCTGGATTGTTCCACAACCTGCGCACACAAAAAANGATGGGCGCATCTTTAACTTTTCTCGTCCACACACCTACCACACATAATAATAACGTTACAAGTGTAAAACTTACAGTCGATCATGTATAATATGTATAATGCATGTAATTGCGTATCATATTATATGTATGTATAAAGTATTTGCGATTTCTTGTAAGTAAAAAAAAAAAAAAAAAAAAAAAAACGAGGATTAGGTATATATGTTGGGTGAATTAGTGGGAGTAGAAAAAAAAATAAAAAAAAAAAAACAATGTACACGTAAGTTGAAAAGCCATATCGGACCCAGCACCGTACATTTTTTTTGCGTCTTACTCTTCGTGGAAAATAGAAAGACAAAGTAAGAAGCAAGACAGAGTACAGACTAAACGTATCTTACACAACTACTATCACTAATGCGTTCGGGGGAGATCGATGGGTATCACGCACGCGGACGCGATGTAAAAAGAAAAAAAAAAAAAAAAAGTTTATTTACAATCCCGAAGGAATTATCTCATTGAATGATAAAAGTACATCTCACAACGGAACAGCAACGTATCAAAAGTACGTACGAGTACCTCGATCCCCTTACCGTGTTAGGAAGCAAAGTCTCGTCCCCTCCCACTGTCATTCCCTCTCGCTCGCGGAGTGGAAGAAAAAAAATTGCTAGAAACAGCCAATAGCGCGAGATACCTATGGGACAGTATAAAATTAAGAATGTGCGCTTCATCTCGGACACCTATACGCCCATACCCACGCTCACACGTACCAATATTCCGGCAAAGTGTCGGGGTGTAAATTGTACAGGCGCTGGGCTCTACAGTCCCACTCGTTTTACAACCCTCCCGATAGAACGACGCGTTAGGGAGAGGGTGAAAAGCTACTTATTCGCGGAGGGAGTAAAAAAGCATGAGGGGAGTGGAGGATGGGGCACGAGTGGCAAGTGGAAAGCCCAGCACCGTCGCATATTAAACTCACCGCCCGTACAACCATACAGCGTTATACACATTTTTCTCGAAACAGCTCGTCTATGGTTTTCAAATCGGTCGTTTAAATGCATTGGTTCTCTCTCTCTCTCTCTCTCTCTCTCTCTCTCTCTCTCTCTCTCTCTCTGGATGCGACGGTAGCTAATGTATGAAAGTTACAGGAGCGCGGATTTGAAAGGGTGTGCATTTGATATACTTTTTGTTTTCCTCTCTCTCTCTCTCTCTCTCTCTCTCTCTCTCTCTCTCTCTCTCTCTCTCTCTCTCTCTCTCTCTCTCTCTCTCTCTCTCTCTCTCTCTCTCTCTCTCTCTCTCTCTCTCTCTCTCTCTCTCTCTCTCTCTCTCTCTCTCTCTCTCTCTCTCTCTCTCTCTCTCTCTCTCTCTCTCTCTCTCTCTCTCTCTCTCTCTCTCTCTCTCTCTCTCTCTCTCTCTCTCTCTCTCTCTCTCTCTCTCTCTCTCTCTCTCTCTCTCTCTCTCTCTCTCTCTCTCTCTCTCTCTCTCTCTCTCTCTCTCTCTCTCTCTCTCTCTCTCTCTCTCTCTCTCTCTCTCTCTCTCTCTCTCTCTCTCTCTCTCTCTCTCTCTCTCTCTCTCTCTCTCTCTCTCTCTCTCTCTCTCTCTCTCTCTCTCTCTCTCTCTCTCTCTCTCTCTCTCTCTCTCTCTCTCTCTCTCTCTCTCTCTCTCTCTCTCTCTCTCTCTCTCTCTCTCTCTCTCTCTCTCTCTCTCTCTCTCTCTCTCTCTCTCTCTCTCTCTCTCTCTCTCTCTCTCTCTCTCTCTCTCTCTCTCTCTCTCTCTCTCTCTCTCTCTCTCTCTCTCTCTCTCTCTCTCTCTCTCTCTCTCTCTCTCTCTCTCTCTCTCTCTCTCTCTCTCTCTCTCTCTCTCTCTCTCTCTCTCTCTCTCTCTCTCTCTCTCTCTCTCTCTCTCTCTCTCTCTCTCTCTCTCTCTCTCTCTCTCTCTCTCTCTCTCTCTCTCTCTCTCTCTCTCTCTCTCTCTCTCTCTCTCTCTCTCTCTCTCTCTCTCTCTCTCTCTCTCTCTCTCTCTCTCTCTCTCTCTCTCTCTCTCTCTCTCTCTCTCTCTCTCTCTCTCTCTCTCTCTCTCTCTCTCTCTCTCTCTCTCTCTCTCTCTCTCTCTCTCTCTCTCTCTCTCTCTCTCTCTCTCTCTCTCTCTCTCTCTCTCTCTCTCTCTCTCTCTCTCTCTCTCTCTCTCTCTCTCTCTCTCTCTCTCTCTCTCTCTCTCTCTCTCTCTCTCTCTCTCTCTCTCTCTCTCTCTCTCTCTCTCTCTCTCTCTCTCTCTCTCTCTCTCTCTCTCTCTCTCTCTCTCTCTCTCTCTCTCTCTCTCTCTCTCTCTCTCTCTCTCTCTCTCTCTCTCTCTCTCTCTCTCTCTCTCTCTCTCTCTCTCTCTCTCTCTCTCTCTCTCTCTCTCTCTCTCTCTCTCTCTCTCTCTCTCTCTCTCTCTCTCTCTCTCTCTCTCTCTCTCTCTCTCTCTCTCTCTCTCTCTCTCTCTCTCTCTCTCTCTCTCTCTCTCTCTCTCTCTCTCTCTCTCTCTCTCTCTCTCTCTCTCTCTCTCTCTCTCTCTCTCTCTCTCTCTCTCTCTCTCTCTCTCTCTCTCTCTCTCTCTCTCTCTCTCTCTCTCTCTCTCTCTCTCTCTCTCTCTCTCTCTCTCTCTCTCTCTCTCTCTCTCTCTCTCTCTCTCTCTCTCTCTCTCTCTCTCTCTCTCTCTCTCTCTCTCTCTCTCTCTCTCTCTCTCTCTCTCTCTCTCTCTCTCTCTCTCTCTCTCTCTCTCTCTCTCTCTCTCTCTCTCTCTCTCTCTCTCTCTCTCTCTCTCTCTCTCTCTCTCTCTCTCTCTCTCTCTCTCTCTCTCTCTCTCTCTCTCTCTCTCTCTCTCTCTCTCTCTCTCTCTCTCTCTCTCTCTCTCTCTCTCTCTCTCTCTCTCTCTCTCTCTCTCTCTCTCTCTCTCTCTCTCTCTCTCTCTCTCTCTCTCTCTCTCTCTCTCTCTCTCTCTCTCTCTCTCTCTCTCTCTCTCTCTCTCTCTCTCTCTCTCTCTCTCTCTCTCTCTCTCTCTCTCTCTCTCTCTCTCTCTCTCTCTCTCTCTCTCTCTCTCTCTCTCTCTCTCTCTCTCTCTCTCTCTCTCTCTCTCTCTCTCTCTCTCTCTCTCTCTCTCTCTCTCTCTCTCTCTCTCTCTCTCTCTCTCTCTCTCTCTCTCTCTCTCTCTCTCTCTCTCTCTCTCTCTCTCTCTCTCTCTCTCTCTCTCTCTCTCTCTCTCTCTCTCTCTCTCTCTCTCTCTCTCTCTCTCTCTCTCTCTCTCTCTCTCTCTCTCTCTCTCTCTCTCTCTCTCTCTCTCTCTCTCTCTCTCTCTCTCTCTCTCTCTCTCTCTCTCTCTCTCTCTCTCTCTCTCTCTCTCTCTCTCTCTCTCTCTCTCTCTCTCTCTCTCTCTCTCTCTCTCTCTCTCTCTCTCTCTCTCTCTCTCTCTCTCTCTCTCTCTCTCTCTCTCTCTCTCTCTCTCTCTCTCTCTCTCTCTCTCTCTCTCTCTCTCTCTCTCTCTCTCTCTCTCTCTCTCTCTCTCTCTCTCTCTCTCTCTCTCTCTCTCTCTCTCTCTCTCTCTCTCTCTCTCTCTCTCTCTCTCTCTCTCTCTCTCTCTCTCTCTCTCTCTCTCTCTCTCTCTCTCTCTCTCTCTCTCTCTCTCTCTCTCTCTCTCTCTCTCTCTCTCTCTCTCTCTCTCTCTCTCTCTCTCTCTCTCTCTCTCTCTCTCTCTCTCTCTCTCTCTCTCTCTCTCTCTCTCTCTCTCTCTCTCTCTCTCTCTCTCTCTCTCTCTCTCTCTCTCTCTCTCTCTCTCTCTCTCTCTCTCTCTCTCTCTCTCTCTCTCTCTCTCTCTCTCTCTCTCTCTCTCTCTCTCTCTCTCTCTCTCTCTCTCTCTCTCTCTCTCTCTCTCTCTCTCTCTCTCTCTCTCTCTCTCTCTCTCTCTCTCTCTCTCTCTCTCTCTCTCTCTCTCTCTCTCTCTCTCTCTCTCTCTCTCTCTCTCTCTCTCTCTCTCTCTCTCTCTCTCTCTCTCTCTCTCTCTCTCTCTCTCTCTCTCTCTCTCTCTCTCTCTCTCTCTCTCTCTCTCTCTCTCTCTCTCTCTCTCTCTCTCTCTCTCTCTCTCTCTCTCTCTCTCTCTCTCTCTCTCTCTCTCTCTCTCTCTCTCTCTCTCTCTCTCTCTCTCTCTCTCTCTCTCTCTCTCTCTCTCTCTCTCTCTCTCTCTCTCTCTCTCTCTCTCTCTCTCTCTCTCTCTCTCTCTCTCTCTCTCTCTCTCTCTCTCTCTCTCTCTCTCTCTCTCTCTCTCTCTCTCTCTCTCTCTCTCTCTCTCTCTCTCTCTCTCTCTCTCTCTCTCTCTCTCTCTCTCTCTCTCTCTCTCTCTCTCTCTCTCTCTCTCTCTCTCTCTCTCTCTCTCTCTCTCTCTCTCTCTCTCTCTCTCTCTCTCTCTCTCTCTCTCTCTCTCTCTCTCTCTCTCTCTCTCTCTCTCTCTCTCTCTCTCTCTCTCTCTCTCTCTCTCTCTCTCTCTCTCTCTCTCTCTCTCTCTCTCTCTCTCTCTCTCTCTCTCTCTCTCTCTCTCTCTCTCTCTCTCTCTCTCTCTCTCTCTCTCTCTCTCTCTCTCTCTCTCTCTCTCTCTCTCTCTCTCTCTCTCTCTCTCTCTCTCTCTCTCTCTCTCTCTCTCTCTCTCTCTCTCTCTCTCTCTCTCTCTCTCTCTCTCTCTCTCTCTCTCTCTCTCTCTCTCTCTCTCTCTCTCTCTCTCTCTCTCTCTCTCTCTCTCTCTCTCTCTCTCTCTCTCTCTCTCTCTCTCTCTCTCTCTCTCTCTCTCTCTCTCTCTCTCTCTCTCTCTCTCTCTCTCTCTCTCTCTCTCTCTCTCTCTCTCTCTCTCTCTCTCTCTCTCTCTCTCTCTCTCTCTCTCTCTCTCTCTCTCTCTCTCTCTCTCTCTCTCTCTCTCTCTCTCTCTCTCTCTCTCTCTCTCTCTCTCTCTCTCTCTCTCTCTCTCTCTCTCTCTCTCTCTCTCTCTCTCTCTCTCTCTCTCTCTCTCTCTCTCTCTCTCTCTCTCTCTCTCTCTCTCTCTCTCTCTCTCTCTCTCTCTCTCTCTCTCTCTCTCTCTCTCTCTCTCTCTCTCTCTCTCTCTCTCTCTCTCTCTCTCTCTCTCTCTCTCTCTCTCTCTCTCTCTCTCTCTCTCTCTCTCTCTCTCTCTCTCTCTCTCTCTCTCTCTCTCTCTCTCTCTCTCTCTCTCTCTCTCTCTCTCTCTCTCTCTCTCTCTCTCTCTCTCTCTCTCTCTCTCTCTCTCTCTCTCTCTCTCTCTCTCTCTCTCTCTCTCTCTCTCTCTCTCTCTCTCTCTCTCTCTCTCTCTCTCTCTCTCTCTCTCTCTCTCTCTCTCTCTCTCTCTCTCTCTCTCTCTCTCTCTCTCTCTCTCTCTCTCTCTCTCTCTCTCTCTCTCTCTCTCTCTCTCTCTCTCTCTCTCTCTCTCTCTCTCTCTCTCTCTCTCTCTCTCTCTCTCTCTCTCTCTCTCTCTCTCTCTCTCTCTCTCTCTCTCTCTCTCTCTCTCTCTCTCTCTCTCTCTCTCTCTCTCTCTCTCTCTCTCTCTCTCTCTCTCTCTCTCTCTCTCTCTCTCTCTCTCTCTCTCTCTCTCTCTCTCTCTCTCTCTCTCTCTCTCTCTCTCTCTCTCTCTCTCTCTCTCTCTCTCTCTCTCTCTCTCTCTCTCTCTCTCTCTCTCTCTCTCTCTCTCTCTCTCTCTCTCTCTCTCTCTCTCTCTCTCTCTCTCTCTCTCTCTCTCTCTCTCTCTCTCTCTCTCTCTCTCTCTCTCTCTCTCTCTCTCTCTCTCTCTCTCTCTCTCTCTCTCTCTCTCTCTCTCTCTCTCTCTCTCTCTCTCTCTCTCTCTCTCTCTCTCTCTCTCTCTCTCTCTCTCTCTCTCTCTCTCTCTCTCTCTCTCTCTCTCTCTCTCTCTCTCTCTCTCTCTCTCTCTCTCTCTCTCTCTCTCTCTCTCTCTCTCTCTCTCTCTCTCTCTCTCTCTCTCTCTCTCTCTCTCTCTCTCTCTCTCTCTCTCTCTCTCTCTCTCTCTCTCTCTCTCTCTCTCTCTCTCTCTCTCTCTCTCTCTCTCTCTCTCTCTCTCTCTCTCTCTCTCTCTCTCTCTCTCTCTCTCTCTCTCTCTCTCTCTCTCTCTCTCTCTCTCTCTCTCTCTCTCTCTCTCTCTCTCTCTCTCTCTCTCTCTCTCTCTCTCTCTCTCTCTCTCTCTCTCTCTCTCTCTCTCTCTCTCTCTCTCTCTCTCTCTCTCTCTCTCTCTCTCTCTCTCTCTCTCTCTCTCTCTCTCTCTCTCTCTCTCTCTCTCTCTCTCTCTCTCTCTCTCTCTCTCTCTCTCTCTCTCTCTCTCTCTCTCTCTCTCTCTCTCTCTCTCTCTCTCTCTCTCTCTCTCTCTCTCTCTCTCTCTCTCTCTCTCTCTCTCTCTCTCTCTCTCTCTCTCTCTCTCTCTCTCTCTCTCTCTCTCTCTCTCTCTCTCTCTCTCTCTCTCTCTCTCTCTCTCTCTCTCTCTCTCTCTCTCTCTCTCTCTCTCTCTCTCTCTCTCTCTCTCTCTCTCTCTCTCTCTCTCTCTCTCTCTCTCTCTCTCTCTCTCTCTCTCTCTCTCTCTCTCTCTCTCTCTCTCTCTCTCTCTCTCTCTCTCTCTCTCTCTCTCTCTCTCTCTCTCTCTCTCTCTCTCTCTCTCTCTCTCTCTCTCTCTCTCTCTCTCTCTCTCTCTCTCTCTCTCTCTCTCTCTCTCTCTCTCTCTCTCTCTCTCTCTCTCTCTCTCTCTCTCTCTCTCTCTCTCTCTCTCTCTCTCTCTCTCTCTCTCTCTCTCTCTCTCTCTCTCTCTCTCTCTCTCTCTCTCTCTCTCTCTCTCTCTCTCTCTCTCTCTCTCTCTCTCTCTCTCTCTCTCTCTCTCTCTCTCTCTCTCTCTCTCTCTCTCTCTCTCTCTCTCTCTCTCTCTCTCTCTCTCTCTCTCTCTCTCTCTCTCTCTCTCTCTCTCTCTCTCTCTCTCTCTCTCTCTCTCTCTCTCTCTCTCTCTCTCTCTCTCTCTCTCTCTCTCTCTCTCTCTCTCTCTCTCTCTCTCTCTCTCTCTCTCTCTCTCTCTCTCTCTCTCTCTCTCTCTCTCTCTCTCTCTCTCTCTCTCTCTCTCTCTCTCTCTCTCTCTCTCTCTCTCTCTCTCTCTCTCTCTCTCTCTCTCTCTCTCTCTCTCTCTCTCTCTCTCTCTCTCTCTCTCTCTCTCTCTCTCTCTCTCTCTCTCTCTCTCTCTCTCTCTCTCTCTCTCTCTCTCTCTCTCTCTCTCTCTCTCTCTCTCTCTCTCTCTCTCTCTCTCTCTCTCTCTCTCTCTCTCTCTCTCTCTCTCTCTCTCTCTCTCTCTCTCTCTCTCTCTCTCTCTCTCTCTCTCTCTCTCTCTCTCTCTCTCTCTCTCTCTCTCTCTCTCTCTCTCTCTCTCTCTCTCTCTCTCTCTCTCTCTCTCTCTCTCTCTCTCTCTCTCTCTCTCTCTCTCTCTCTCTCTCTCTCTCTCTCTCTCTCTCTCTCTCTCTCTCTCTCTCTCTCTCTCTCTCTCTCTCTCTCTCTCTCTCTCTCTCTCTCTCTCTCTCTCTCTCTCTCTCTCTCTCTCTCTCTCTCTCTCTCTCTCTCTCTCTCTCNCCCACATCCGTTAATTAATTAATAGATATCCTCGCAATCCATTAGATTGTGTTTCACAATAGGGCCACGAATGTACCTTTACCAGCAACACCCCGTGAGAGGTCAACGATGGTCATTGTTGGTCCACCTCGAGTTAGCAGCACCAGGAGAAGAAAAAAAAAAAAAAAAAAAAAAAATAATAATAATAATCAAAGTAAACAACAAAACATGTATGTGTATGTTGATCCGTCACCTTTGAGGGGGAGCTCGATCTTGGCCGTGTCGAGTCCCCGGCCCTTGGTCATGCACGCGCTGTTTCTGTCGAAATCGGCGTACGCCAGTCCATAAAACGCCTCCTGAAACTGCAGGTCGACCTGCATACTGCCCTGGGAGCAGTTGAGCGTCGCCTCGGTGCGATTCAAGTGGATCGTTGAGAGGATCTCGTTGAGGTTGGTCACCGAGCCGTTGAGGGTCGTGTAGATCGGCAAGCCGCGCTGGTCCACCTCGTCCAACCGATTCTCGTGATCGCGCGACGGCGCGTCCTCATCGCTCGGCTCGTCGATTACGTTGCCCGTTGGCTGCTGGACGACCTGCTGCTGCTGCTGCTGCTGGAGCTGTTGCAGCTGCTGTTCGGCCAGGCAGCTGCTCAACAGGCAGCACCCCAGCAGGATCACCAGGACCGTACGCATCGTCTGGAAGAAGATTGAAAAAGGCAGGGGGTCAGACTGATGATGACAATCATGTTTGTATGATTTGGTTGATTTTAAGGATAAACCGGGAAATTCGAGGAAATCGGTATACCATATACGTACATACACCACGCGAGTACGCATAGGTATACTCTCTCGATCGATCAAGTCTCAGCGTTCCTGAGGACGCGTTGCGAGTGAAAGGATACACAATGTGACGAGCCGTAAAGCCAGATTGAGCAAACACTTTTTACATACGTAGGCGATACGGAGAAACGAAAAGAAAATGAAAATGAAAAAAAAAACAAAAAAAAAAACAAAGCTTCGACGTAGCGCCGCCCACCCCCGATGAACCCAATAACACGGAGAACGAGCTCCAGCGAGGCACCTTGCGCTTTAGTATCGAGTGCATATGCGCGTACGTCGCTCGGAGACAGCGGCAACAAAACGATCGCAATGGGGGGGAAAAGAAAGAAAAAAATGGAAAATGAAAAAAAGGGGGTAAGATAAATGTTGAACGAGTCGAGGGAGAACGCTCGCTCGAGATAATATCGTTCGTTGCGAATGGTCGGGCACGTGTGTATATATGTATACCTACCCGATAAATACGTGTATATATGCTCGCTGGGGAGGGAAAAAATGAATATGGGAGGGCAAAGGGGATACAACGAGACGGAAAAACAAAAATCCAGGCCGTGCATATAAATATAGTTCGAGAGTGTGTTGTGTTACGAGCCGTATATAGTCCCGTCGTCGACTTCCTCGCCCGAGGCTAGAAGTACGTGAAAAAAAAAAAAAAAACAAAAAAAAAAATGCGCGCACATACCGATACGTTACAGCTCTTGAGAAATAGACGGAGAGAGAAAAAAAGGGACAGGTATGTGTGCACGGGTGTGAACGCCAATACCAGATAGTGACACCTCAATGCCAATCAGGGCGGTACAACTATACCTATATTTATACATGTACCAAGAGTGGTTCCGTCCAGTGCACGTATACACGCATGAGTAGGTATTATTACAAGAGCGCGTCGCGGCTGGGCTGAAATTCCACGCGGCTCGTGCTGGACTTTCACTCTCGGAGCTTATCGGCACGTGCTCGCTTGCCTGACGGGGCTCTAACAGGCCCGTATATATACGGCTTTATACGCAAATATGTCCATTATGGACCTTTTTTTTTTTTTTTCTTAGTTTTCCTGAAACGCGTGGTCCATAAAGGGACGAGGGGGAAAAATAAAGAAGCCAATAACTTACGTTCGCATTGGCCAAACGGATGTTGTAACGGTGTACGTAAATACACTAGCGAGCCGGGTCAGCCGGGCAAAAATATTAATGGGAAAATCACGCGCACGCAGCCACGTATACGAGGATATAACACACGTGATACGGGGAGTCAAAGCGCAGTTATAAAATTTAAGATATTCCGCGCGTGCAAATAATACTGTATGTAGGTATACATATATTAATTACGAGTCTTGTATTTGCCGTAAAACGCGTAACGTACATATATATACATGGATTCGTGTAAATTATAAATAATCTTCTCTGCAGCGGTATTTGGGTTGGCCGTTTCGACTTTGGCCGCGCACTATTTTCCGAGATGGTACATGTATACATATAAGTACCCGTAGGTAATACCGATTCCCGTAAATCAGTGCCATCACACGGACGTTTTCAATGGCCGCTATTATGCGGAAAATTTACGGCTCGTCCGAGAGAAAAAGAAAAAACGGTCGATCGATGACCATCAATGGCTTCTTCAAATAGTACATTCAGATGTACACAATTAACGGAGCACACGCATGTATGTATATGTGTACGAAACCCATTGCACAGAGCGAGCGAGAGCAGAGAATAAAGCAGCAGGTTTCCCTCGCCACGACAAGGTCGTTTTCTCGCCCAAAGGGCCCGCGGTAATGGAGCAACGAAGCACACACACACCGATCGGGCACCGATTACAAGGGGAGAGAGAGAGAGAGAGAGAGATATGCCAGCGGTTTTGTTATGCATACAAAAGAGTTAAAAATACGGAAAGACGTTTACTTATGTGTATGTATATATATACACCATGTATATGCGTATTTTAGTATAGGGGGCGAGCTTGCGGACTCCTTGTAGTATAAAATATACACAGGGACAATGCGTAGGTAGGTATGCTTACTCACCGATATAAAAACTTGGGATTTTAAATAGTTTGGCTTTTCACTCGGTTAAAAGTGCACTGTATACGCTTGTACGAAGAAAAAGACTGTGAGAGGGGGGGTATAGTCGCGAAGAAAAAGCCCTTGATCGAGGATGGGAGAGGCAGGATGATCCCCTTATAATACACCGCGTCTTCACCTCTGCTACACCGGCTTCGATGCTTACAAGTAGATGATTCTTTACGTTTTTCCATCATCCGCGGTGTCTTTTTCCTTTCTTTTGTCCTCAACTCTCTCTCTCTCTCTCTCTCTCTCTCTCTGAGTCTCCTTGCCTGTGCACTCGATGTATATGTATACACCGGACGGACTCTTGCTCCCTTTTTCCCGATCAACGCCCTATAGACTCGCTCTGTATCCGTGGGAGAGAGCACATACACACAAGTATGGGTGTGGATTATCGCGTGGAATGTGCAGGGGATGATACCGAAGGGGGAGTATATACATACACGTACAGGAGGGGCTTTAAGTACATACAGATACACGTATATATTATGTGTATCCTACGGGATTTTTGAGGGACGGGACCTTGAGACTTTACGGCCGCGATGGTATATATTGGAAGTTCATTTATGAGGATAAAAGGGGAGGAGGAGGGCTGTCGGTACGATGCATCGGGCCTCACATGGAGCATCGAAGGATGTAATCTGTTTCGTGCGAGTTGTACGGGTGTACGCGTGTATGTACTCGAGTTTTACGATGATGCACTTGCTCATTGAGTTTATAAATGATTAATTAAAGCTTCGACGTTATTAATAACGCGTGGCTGTTTTTACGTCCTCTATGGGCGCGCAGAGCTTACCGATCCATATGTATATGTAATATGTACACTCAATGGTCGTACAAACTATCGAATCGACGAGAGATTAAGTATTGCGCGAATTTTGGAAAATCCGAAGGATTCGATTGAAGTCATTTATAAAAACGTTGCTCAATCTATGTCTATGCTACGACTCAACGCCCAGTATGTCTGCGTATAGTATAACAGAGAGCTTCCCATTTATCCTTCCTTCCCCGGAATAATGACTTAAATCCACACGGGCGCTTTTACAAGGGGACTTTTTGTGCCTCCCTCCAGCGTAAGCCCCAACCCCGACAGCTAATAAGCTCTTGCAGCTTTGCCGGATTAAAATTGAAGGGGTACGAGAGACGAGAGGAAATTCCCGAGCGTGGGAGGACCGGAGAGGGAAAAAAAGAATAAGGACGAGCACCGGTGACGTCGTATATATAAGGGAGGGCGGTGGAGGAAGGTGAAAACAGAGTATAGATCGAAAGGTACGCCAGACGGAGGAATTTATACTGCCGATGCAGTCGAGAGACAAAAGAACGCTCATTCCCCTTTGCAGCTCCTGCAGTGACGGAAGCGCCGACGCTATGTGCCATTTCTTCGCTCTTTGAGAACGACGACGTGCCTTTACCCCATATATACTTATGTATCGCGTAATTCACTTGGTAAACACCTTGGTTTACCTCATACACCCACACACACACACTGCTGTGTAACAGCTTGGTGTACTTGCGCGTAAACTACTTATACATATACGCGTGCGGTTGAATTACAACGATTCGGATTGACGATTCGGACGGTCCGTCACGCGCATCGTTCCCCGGAAATTGTAATTCCGCGCGCGCGCAATTACCACGCCGTTGATGACGCTTCCTCCTTCATATACACACATATATAATCTACGATCGTACAGCATGGTAACATGGGGATTCCCCTATTTCCGTGAGTGCAATCATCATCATCATCATCATCATATCTATTAAATACATTGGAGATATCATTCTCCTTCCGTCTACGCGCTAGAATTAGAGCGTTTTCTCTGACTATTTCGGAATTCGAAAAAAGTAGGTAGGAGTTACAGGTGGGGCTGATCCATCGAGCTCGGGCTGCGCTTGATTCGCGTACATTGACGAGCGGTTGTCCGTGTACGATTGGCCTGAGCTCAACGAGCATACATCGTGTTTTTGGTCATTTTTTTAAATTGACAATTTTGAAACCTCCGTTGGGTAATAAAACCAACGACTTCTTTCCTTATTTCCATATGATACGAGAGGGTGATTCTGCAACCTAGGCGCAGGTACATGGTTGGTCCGGCAAAAGAGGGAAAAACAGAAGAGAATTGGCCTCACGGCTGTGTACCTATAGGGTCCGAAGGCACATCGGAGAGTGCAATAGGTACATCTCGCTCCTTTTTCTCTCTCTGGGTACCGTTACCCTCATACGCATACGCCTGCTGCACCGAAACCATCTTGATCGCGGTCTAAGCCAAAGTATATATACATTACACGTATGTTGTATGTGCATGTGTATGTATATATATGTATACCTATCTCTGCTGGCCGCTCCTCTCTTAAGGTTACACGGGCGTTGCATGACTTGCCCTCTCTTCCCTCTTTATCTCTCTCTCTCGTCTCATCGTGCCCTTATCTTTGCACATTTATACATCTCTCTCTACGTTTTTTTTTTTTTTTTTTTTTTNGAGTCATACTTTGAGGAAAACATTGATTCTCGATTGCACACAAACTCTTTTCTTTTTTTTCCTTTTATTTTTCTTTTCTTTTTTTTTTTTTTTTTTTTTATACCTACTTGTACAACATATACATACGCGCGAATGTGGTAAAAACGGTATACCACACGCGTACGCGCCTAGAGCCTTTTTTTCTCCCCCCTACCCCCCCTCTCTCTCTCTTACCTGATTAAAATGGTAATTTTATAGGGATACGGCGTGCTGCGTCCACTTACCGTTGCTCTCACCACGCGGGATATTATCTGTTTTTCCTCTAATAGCCGCGAAGCGCTTTGATTGTATATTTATTGGTTAATTGCGGCTCTTAGAGGCGCTAGAGCCTCTCCCTCCGATGTACATATCTCTGACCTTTTGTGCGTGGCTGAGGTTTCTCCTTCCCAACCCTCTGTACCATATATATATATATATGACAATCGGATGGGGCCGGCGCGAAGAGCCAAATGACGAAATGTCCTCGATATCCAATCCGCAGACGTTTTTATTCCATTAAACTATGTATACCAAGATGATATATGATCCCTGTTTGAAATTTTGATTTGATGAGCACAATATTAACGAGTTTTGCTGTTGATTGTTTCGTTTCGTCACGTGTTAATATAGTTGTACGTTTCACGATCAGTTTAATTTAATTTTTCCTTCCTTCTCTTGTTCAATGACATGATTATACGTTTTCTCCGTTTGCCACATCTTCGGTGTACCATAATGTAACATACGAGCCGAGCGTGAACGCATCAACCGACTAATAAACCAGAGAGTCCATTAACGTCATAGTTTTCCCGATGAAGGGGGAAAAAAAAAAAAAACATATCGAGGAGCCGCGGTGGACGAGCTAAAATCTGTAATTTCGGTACAACCATATAAGTATAAGCGCGGATACAAAGTTTGCCTCGCTCCCTCGGACAAGCACTGCTCGACAGCCGTTTCTCACCCGAGCTCGCAATAATGGCAATTAAGCGCGCCACAAACACATACACCGGAGCAAAGAGAGCAGGGGTTTTTTTTTTCTCAACTAAAGCAAAGCCCCTCGCAACGACACTTGCAGCGTCCACTCTGCTCCACCCTCTTCATCGAGCTGCATCCACTTAAACTACCCGTGTGCCGCAGTCATTATACACGCCAGGATGAAGGGAGGAAGTGAAAATAACAAAAAAATAAATACCTATAGCGTAGAAGAAGCAGAGGAGGAGAGCGACGAAAAAGAAGAAGCGAGAGGGACTTGCGTAATTCGCCGTCGCGAAAGGGAGAGGAGGAGGAAAAAAAGGTGTTCCTGTTGGCAAACTATCTACGACTTCCCGTTTAGAAGCGCTCTGGGCGGCCTCTCCCCGGGTACATATTCACTATATACATATACTGGTATACAGGGGTGTTCTTTTTTTCTTCTGCGCTTGCCGCATGGCGCAAACGAGCTTGCGCTCACAGGTATTTATACATAATATACCTACTACAGGACCTCTTTGCGATTCAACGCGCCGTGCGAACTCGCTCCTCCTCCTCTCTTTTCCCCGTAACGTGTTATATATATATTTATATACCTGCACAGCGCAAGAGCGACTTCCTGTAAATCATGGCTTGGAAATGATACGGTGCCTCGTATCAAACCGAGCCGTTGATGTGTTGGCGCTCGTGCCACTGTCGTTGGTGCGCGTATTGTCTCAAAGTGCATTGTACAACCAATGTACACCAAGTGCGATGAACCTTGTGAGTGAAGAATGATTTACGGTTACAATGGGAGGAGCCATCAGTTTTTTCACACTCGGTGGCCTCGTTGTCTTATCATCGTTTGTTCTATCAAATCTGGGCGTGTATCGTACAAAAAAGCGTCCGACTTTGTTACAAAGTGTTCATACATACATATTACATACATGTGTACTCGGAGTAATGAAAAATCGCATCTCATCGCACATGTACCTGTAAGCTCGTAATATCCGATCTATCGGTATGACGATGATCGTTACATCACGTCGAGTCAATCGAAGCGCAATCCATCCGATCTATACAGCACAAATAATGCGCTTATCCGTTAATTATTGCCCGCGAAAAACTCGTTTGCGAAGATGATGATCCGCGCTCTCTTGCTCGTCTAGAACACGCGCCATGTAACCGGAAGGCAATTTTGAATTCGCTCATTTGAATATACCTACCCAACCAGCGCGCAACGCACGAGAGAACATATATATATACTTACTATATATAAGGTGTGTGTAGTTGAAAGGTGTGGTAATAATAAAAGCGGAGAATGAACGTTGAGTGTACGGATGGATGATCAATTAGTCGAGAGTTTCGGTCCCCGTCATTTGTGAAAATCAAGGGTAATCAGCCGGCGATTCGAACGAGGGGTTTCCACGCCCTCCGATCATTTGGCCCGTCCTCCACCTCCTTATAAAATACACGGGTGTGCGTATTTATCACCGCCGCATAGGGTATCACGATGATGCTAATAAATTGATTCGACGCTCCTGTGTATACCAAGGACTCTCTCCTTATACACGCTAATTACATCCCCTGTATACATACACACAGAGCACCGATCGACCGCTCGATTGTAATTCCAAGCAAAATCCTCTTCCTGTCCTTTCCGGGTCTACTTGTACATAATTTACACGTAATGCGCCTTCCTTCCGATCTATCGCGCTCTTAGCATCAGAAGCAATAAATTGCACGCGAGACGAAGAGACAAATTCAGCTTTGCAGTTGGAACGAAAAAAAAAAAAAAAGAAAAAGAAAGAAAAAAATCTTTACAATAATAGTCGCGGATGCCACAGTGGTGGCGTCATCGCGTCGGCCGGTCCGCGCCTATATTATGCCGTTGCGCTGAAAAAGGAAGTAGCGATTCGTCATCGCTCCTCGTGCCTATGTGTACTCGTACCCACGTATCCGAAGATTGACTGATCGGAGCGAGGGCACACGCCCGCGAAGGAATAGATGGAGGAACAAGAAATAAACGGACACGCGTGTCGGAGCTTTTCTGCAGCCGTTCGGATTGTCCTTCGCCGTATCCGGTGCTCGAGGTGTGCGTAGGCACCGGCTTAGCTAGGTGTAACCGCGCCAAAGGAGAGCCACCTTTTACGTGCGAATTTTTTTGTTTTTTTTTTTTTGTTTTTTTTTCGCCCAAGTAAAAAGAGTCGTCATTTGGAACGACGGGTCATCGCGAGCTCTTTAATTATATGGCTGTGTATAGAAGCTATGGAGAGCGAGAAAGAGAGGCTCCTTGGGTTGGCTGTGTGGGCGAGAGCTGTTGGAGAGTCTCTTGCTGTACACATAGCTCGATCGTGTAATTTATCGGCCGAATACATATAAATGCGCTATGGCAAAGAGTCATTGCTACAAATACTTATACATCACTCATGCCGTGGCATCGAGGTGGATGATCCATATGTACGTAGGTACAATATACACCTTTTAATTACATTTTACAGCGAAATGACGAATGGATAGTCACAGCACTATATACCTATACGGTAGTTGGCAATGATGTAATGGTCGGAGTTTTTGTTCTTTTCCTCCACTCATACATGTTTTTTCGGTCTTTAATTAACGCATCACCGATCGAAGCAACGTACCGCTGATCTTTTATCTCTCTCTCTCTTTCCTTTATATATATATACGGTGTCTAATCTCAAGCTTCATAGGGCATTAAATGCGTGTGTTCCTCGCGTGTTACACCTTTTCGTATAGCATTGGGCTGGCTATCGGTTGGTCGTCGACGCGACTATTTTCTAGGATATCAGTCATACTCTTTTATAGCATCTTCTCACCCACAATACTTAATATTATCTCAATACATTCATACAACTGACCTTAATCATATTCGTCGATCTGCTCGGTAGCCTAAAGAAGCCCTAGTATGTCCAAGATTCCACACTGAAACTTACAGGCACTCATTTCTCATCCAATCCACTCTCCTTCTAAATTCGCTGATAAAAACAAATTTATACAATCTTACAATAGTGTTAAAATAAGTCTAATCAATTACGTTAAATTTATTTATTGCCAAATTACACGATTATTACTATTACCAATTTTATTAATTATTATTTTGTCAATTCTAATTATACAATCTTACAATAGTTTTAAAATAAGTCTAATCAATTACGTTAAATTTATTTATTGCCAAATTACACGACTATTACTGTTACCAATTTTATTAATTATTATTTTGTCAATTCTAATTATATGTATATTGCGAACTATTACTTTTGTCAACTTCACTGTATTCTTCATCCATTGTTATTAATTATGTTGATTAATTGTTATGTATCCTATTATTCTATTAATTATCTGTAAATTATTTGAGAACCATACGTGGTTATACCACAAGGTTTGAATAAAAAATTAAAAGTCATTTGATCGGCGTACTTGTATCTGTACGTGTATAAATATACAAAAAGAGAGTGGCGGCTTCTTTTCCTCCAGTATACAGTGAGTCTTTTCATTCCCATTCCTTGGGTGTGCATATACCTACTTCTCCTCCGCGAGATATATAGGCACCCCCATTCGCGGTAGGGACGTTATTACGGGCGCGGTTTCCCGAGAAGATATATAGATAAGAGTTTTGCGCATGTGTATACAGGTTGTACGTACAAACCTTTGGTGTTTCCAAGTTGCGCGTAGCAGCGGATTTTGTTAAGTGCAAGCGAACCGCGGTGGCTTTTTTTCCTCGCGGCCGCCGTGGTATTCGCGCGCGCGTGTGCAGAGGAGCAAAGGGAGATCGATGCCTCGGTTGTATGTGTATACTCACAGGGTTATATAGCGGTGCACAGTGAGTAAGGTTTACCCGACACACGTATATTATGTATACGGGGAGTTGCGGATGCTCGCTTTCCTTGAACTAGAATTGAATCATCCATTACCCTCGAGAAGTGATTACATATACCAGAGCGGCTTCACTGATGTTTTCGATGGCTGCAACGCGAGTTGTTTTTTTTTCCATCCAACGTTTTGTACAGGTGTTCTGTACGGGATAATAATACAGGTGCCAACAAGGGCATCCACTTGGTGCTAACTACATATTTTACGCTTATCAACAACCTATGATCGGTATGGTATATTACATTAGATCCTGTTGGAAATTAGACGAAAACAAACAAAATTTCTGGTATCTACGAAAATTCGGCTGTTATGATCAGTAAACGAGATTTTTCGTTTAAGGTACGAATCGAATTTTCAGAAAAATAATCACTGTAGCCCGAAATGTGTACTTGTCGAGTCGCGCACACGATACGACGCGGTACGAGCCGTGACGCGCCAAAACACGATAATCTTTTACACAATCACAACTATCTGTCGGTTTTCATAGGATTCGTCGTTGCACTGTGCTCAGGCCTTGTACGTGCAAACAAACGAAATTGCGTGTACTTACGCCGACGAAAAGAGAGAGAGAGAACCCTTTTAAGTCGCGGCAAATTCTTCCCTTCCCCTGGATATACCAGTACACATTTGCCGCTCGAGAAAAACGCCGCAGGATTGACAAAAGGAATCCTCAGCCTATACCAGCGTCGTTAATCATTGGTAGGGGGTATACGTATCGTTTGTAAGGGGCCCCTCTCTCTCCTCCCGGTCGTAAAAACACCGCTTCGCACGAGATATCCTCCGTACAAAGCTTCTCAAGCCGCAAATAAAGAAAAGCCCCCGGGTGTACTCGTTGCGTTTAATACCGACATTGTATGGGTCATGTACCCACTCGTATACGCCGCCGCTGAAGACAAAAGAATAAAGCTCATGCGGGCGTGCGAGCCATGGGAAAAAAAGTGCCTATACCCCAAGTGGATGTATGATAATTCCAGGCGTTTAAGACCCAAGATGGGGGGGAAAAATAGAAAAAGAGTTGACGGTAGGCGAGGGGCAAACAAGCAGAGCTTGAAAAACTTCCGAGCTCGCGTAGCGCGTCTCTCGGATTCCTTTGGCTCTGGAGCAGAGTTTCATTGGGCCATTAGTCATTCCTCGCTCTTCCCTGCATACCTCGCGCACACACATACACACAATTGCGTGCATTCTCTGGGTTTTAAGCACTCGAAAGTGACTTTGTACCCCCATCAACCCCCTCCTTTTTCGAAAAACAAAACCCACGCAAACCTATGCGTATCTATACGCGTGTAGCACCGGCCGGCGTGTAGTTTGAATTCCCCGCGCTTTTGCCCGGCCAGCGGGTAAAGCTCGCTCCGACCCCTTGCGTGTCTACGCTCCCGCGTATGCGGCCTCGAATAGTAATTATCCTGTCGAGCGGCCCGGTGTTGGCGAAAACGCTTTTCTTTTATCCCCTACCCCCCCCCCTCCCGTCCTCCTTGTGCCCAACTCTCGATTGGTAAGTATATAGATCCTTTGCGCGATGCGTATGTTCTTGTGTGGTGCAACCTTGCACTTGGAATGGCTCTTTAAAACGAGAGATAGATGAACGCGTGTGATTTAAGGTATTAAAACGATGCGTATATATGTTATATATATATATCTCAGGTGCGATGTCCCCGTGATGTTTGTGTATACAAGTGTTTACGGAGGCGAGCGGCTTGTCGGGATCTTGTTCTCTAAATTACCTGCAACAATATCAAAGATGAGTGTCCGAACCACTACTACTTTGTACAATACTTTAAAGAAAAAAAGTGCAACCAAGCGACAGAGGCTACAAACTGCAGCGCGTCGGTCTATACCGGCAGGATTAGCCCCATGATTTATCGCTACGGTGAGAAGAAAAAAGCTTTCGCTTTTTCGAATGATTCTTTCGCAGGGATCAAAGGAGCGCCCGTATAATCATACGTGCAAGTGATTTTTTTTATCAAAATAAACTTTGCAAAGCGAGCTGATCCGGATGAGCTTTCCACATACAACCGGATTCCTCGAAACAATATCAAATTCCTTTTTTTTTCTTTTTTTTTTTTTTTTTTTTTTTTCAACCGAGGGAACTGTATACTGTACCCCAACCCAGCCACTGCCATCCTGTACGCGTTGGGGAAAAAAGCACCGCAAAAATAGTCGCTCTCCTCTTTCACAAATGTATCCTTGTCGTGCACGAATAGCGAGTTGTGGAGAGGTGCCCGAAAAATAAGCCTCGTCTTCTCCCTACAAATGAAGACGACATACCGATAAAGTATCATCGAACCTCTCGCAACGGACAAAACCAAGGTATGTACCCGCATTACCTACCCGAGCTTTTTTCCAAGCTCCCTCGAAAGCACCGCAACGGAAAAATACAAATAAAAAGTATAACACACGTATAAGTTGCACGCCATCCGCAAAGCAGCCGGTTACGAAATATCGTGATCACTAGTTTGCGAAACTACTTTCGTTAATTATACAATTTACATAGAGGTGGAGAGGGGGGGGGATATAACAGGTTTCCCGATATTTTTTCACCGCGTGAGCGGTCGCGGCCTGGCGTGTACAATACGCTCTACGGAAATGATAATATTAGCGGTTTCCTTTGCAGCGTTTCGAAATTTTTCATCATCATTTCTCTCTCTCTCTCTCTCTTTTTTTTGTGCAGGATGCACGGGTTTCTTGTTTGCAGGAGCCCGAGGTAGGCTTGCAACGAAAAAAAAGGCTCTGGGGTTGTGACACTGCGTTGCAACATTAATATGATACAGATGTATACGTGTGTGTGTGCACGTGTACCAAAAGTCTGAAGCATTTGTGTTGTTTGTGAATTTGTGAGACAAATAGCTGCAGCTCACAGGACAACTGATCGAAACTTAAATGAAACACCCTCCGCATGAGCGCTCGAAAAATCATTTTCAACCCCCTCGATGCAACGACGGTGATCCCACTCCTCCCATAAGTACGTGTATAATATATTATATACCTATACCATACGCGGGTACGTGTGTATGTACGTGTACGAGAAGCTCGCGTTATATCCCTCGGCGACTGGAAATGAGACTCGCGCGCAAATGACCTTCTCTCCTCCTCCTCTCGATCGCGTCTCTCCCCGAAGTATTTTTTTTTTTTTTTTTTTTTTTTTTTTTCACTACCTCCTTCGCGCGGCCTCTGTACGTACATATATATTTCTCCTTCGCTTCTCCGTGTGTACACGTATACCTGTCTTTTTGCTCGCCATGCTCTATTTCTCCCTTTCACTGCGTCCTTTCTGCAGTACACCAGCAACGCGACGGAGACTGTACGTACCATGCACCGGGCCCGCGGAATTTCAGCGTTTCCTTGGCATTTCTCGCGTACTCAATACCTCCCATACATATACACACACCGATCACCGATTGGCCAAACACCTGATTTACTTGCACTCTCTCGCGGCTGTACGTACATACGTAATTACGTATAGACCTGCCTTTTCCCTTTCTATCCTTTCCCCCCCCACCCCCTTCCAGTCGAGAGCGCGTGCGTGCCTCGCCGAATGCAAAGATCGATCATTGTGTTGAGACCCGTGCTCCGTGAGAAATTAAATCGCTTCTCCGTCCATGGGTATGAGAGCTCGAACGATGGAACTGTTGCGAAACGATTCTCGAGCGCGGGATACCGGGCTAGGGAGGAAAACAAAAACGCGGGTATAGGTACATACATACGGAGACTCGGCAGTGCCTTTGAAAGAGAAAAGTCGAAGTAAAAGTGAGATAAGTATGGGCGCGCGTGTATATGTTACATGACCGATCGTGTATGTGAAATCCGGTGTATGGACCCACACGCATGGGGAGGTAACCCAAAACGCGGTACAACTTGCGTAAAATTGTCCCCCTCGCAGCGACAACCGGTATCGCGTTTCAGCGAGGCCCGAAAAATCGCGCGGGGATATAATATGTATATGTGTATCAGTGCGTTTCCTTGCGAAAAATCAAAGGTGCCCGAGAGCAGCGCCAAACCACACTGGAATCTCTCTTGTACGCTCGTTCCACGGGTCGCGGTAACTGACGAAAAGTGTAAGTATACGGGAATCCCGCGAACCGCGAAAAAAACCATCTCGCCCAGTCTGTAAATTAGACGGTACGTAGATCGAAAGGAAGGGGGCTTATAATTTACGTTCGCGGACGTTGCGCAAACGAATATAATAGTTTGGCAGCACTGCCCATACAACTTTCGCCGAGCTCCACAATACACAACGCTTGTTTGTGTGTCTCTTTCTGCATGGTGTATGTGATGGGCATACATATACTCATGTGGAACTGCGCGTTGTGTCGTATAAATACGCCCACGATTGCATATTTTATTTTTCTTTTCTTTTTTTTTTTTTTTTTCGTTCGGCAAAAAAACTTTTTCCACTAGACTTGTTTTGTTCATCGTTTTCGAATGACACCATATATATAATATGTGGACGCGCGGACGT
Organism: Copidosoma floridanum; assembly: GCF_000648655.2. Next base: position 1,091,077 of record NW_019379471.1, on the reverse strand, counting down.
ATACGCGGTCAGCCAACAATAATCGTATTTTACACGCATACTTTTTCTTTTTTCCCGTGCCCGTGTGATTCGTCCACGTATACACATGGCATGAGACTGGTTTTCGAGTAGTTTTCCAGAGCTCGATTTGTTGTAACACATGGGGGAACCTTTCGTGCTCGAAACTAAAAAAGATGACGCTTATAGGTGGCGGACAAATGAATTTTGATATTTGCTCGACAATAACGACGATTTGCGACTGCGTGGCCAATTACGCATGGTGCGTTTTGCGAGGAGAAAAATGAGGTGGGTAAATACGGGCCTTCGAGGATACGGTACACCGATATCGTTTGGGAGCGAGATGTGATGATCCCCGTGTTTATCGGCTACGTAAAATATTGGCGCATAACCCGAGTAAATTATATAAATATATACGGATGTAAATAAACTCGATCTACGAATGGTTATTCTCAACTGCGCGCCAAGAGCAGTAACGTTTTACGGCTCACCTGTGCGCGTGTCACTTTCATCGAGTTCTCCAAGTACATATATGTCTTCTTTTACCTTTTCTCATGCGTAAACACATAAGAATCAGAGGCGCTTCGTTTGCGCGAATGAAAAATATTTTATCATCCAAGTTGGCGAGCCTAATGCAGCATCGTGTCGACGGATGCTCGAGCAGTTCCCCGAAAAGCCGTTTCCTTCAACTCCCACGTAGAGAACAGAAATGAAATGTTTAGCCGAACACTTTTGTTTGGGTGAATATTGATGTTTCCCAGAGCCGGTGCACTTGCACGATTCGATCGTCGATGTATACGATCCGACCAAACTGTGACAACACGTATCGCTTGGCTTTTATATTCAAGATTTTTGGGGAAACATCGAAAAAGCTCCGTCGAGGAATAAAACCTCGGAATAATCTCTCAATTAGCCGATCTCCGTATAGAGAGCCCGACGAAATTCGCTCGTTTCACCAACAGAGCGCGTTTTCTTTTTCTTTATCTTTGCGGAGCGATAAAAATGTTAGCCGAGTCCTGCTCATCCCCCCTCGATGAACAAACAAATCCACTCCGGTGTCTCTTTTCTCCCCCTTTCCCTCTCGTCGAGTTTTAACGCGCTGACGATAAATTGACGCTGTGGCCGGGCTGGCATGGAATCGAGGTGTGTCGTTATTTTTGTGGGTTTACTGCCACCTATACACACAACGCATGCATTAATGCGAAAATACCGGTTCCCGTGGCTTTTCAAGAGCCCCCGCGAGTCGGCCTTTCGCCGCGACCACGGCGTTTTTCCCTTTCGACGACCTCGACTGCCGCACACCTATGGCTACGTGTTATGTATATATATATCATATACCGTGTAAACGCGGACTGTTGGCAGACCCTCCCTTTTCCTCTCCGATGCAGATATACTCAGCTCGTTTTGAGTTTGGCATTTTTTTTCACCGCGGCAACGTGAGCCGGATCTCCGATACGGCGTTCCGTTTATTTGTTCGTTTTTCCTTGATTTCAGCTAGGGGACTTATTCCATAACGCAACGTACGGGTGATCTTTTTTTTCTCTCTTCCTTGTAAAATCAAAAAACTGCGTGCAAAATGTGCGGGCATTGGTTAAACGGGGCGGGAGTTGCGCAAAAAAAAAAAAAAAACGCGACAGATATGGGTGTGTGTGCAAAAATACAGCAAAACGACGTACAGTTGGTGCGCGAAAACGATAACAATGCGCCGAGTTAATTACGATACGCGTGCTTTGTTGACTATACGTTACTTTCGCTCGCTTCTGTTGTTACAACAGTACGGGAATTTATTTATTTATCTTAGAGAGAGAGGAGCAGTGCAAATATATAAAAATACACTCTGAGAGGTTTCTTTTTTCATGCCTGTTCCTCTTCTTTACTTTTCCGGACGTTTCAGAAAAACAACAACAACAACCGGGGGAGGACAAAAACAAAAAAAATTTGAGTTTCATGATGAGTACAGTAACAAATTGAGTATTTCGTACGGCGTGAAGCAAATCAACCCAGGCGGCGCCCACCGAGCCCAAATTACCCCCCCACCCGCTTGGCCCGAGATTCACTTTCACCCGCACGGTCGCATCTTCCTTTCGATTTCCTTCCAATTTGTTATTTTTACACCACCGTCGCGGAGAAAAGGGGGTCGCGCCGGCGCGTGCCATCAATTACCGTAATCGCTGCTTATACATGTATACACCCAACTGCCCACGCCTACTTATACATACGCGCGTGAACCCACCTGTGCACCTTTGTGTATACGCATATTATTATACGTGCCCGGGGAATATGATTTCACGCGCCCTGCGGCGTAGGTAGGTAATATACACGCATATGCCTACCCATGTAAGGTGAGCGCCATATATATATACTCTGGTCTCGTGCCTCCTCCTCTCTGATCTTTTTGCTTATTTTTTTTCCCCCCCTTGCGAAAGTATCCTTATTCTTTGCGTGCGCTCGCGCATAGGCGTGAACGAGGACGCGATGCATTAATTTTTTGTCTCTTCCCCCCGTCCCACCTTTTTTTCGTTGTTTCCCCTTGGCGTTGTTTCATTTTGCGGATATGCGTGTTATATACGCAACGGTGCTGGGGAATATTGGCAATGGCAATAAAGACTGGAATTTTCTTCCGGGAGACACACGAGCCTATTCGGCTCGTCTTTTTGCGACATCGGAAATTCAAAGTCTCCACATCCGCGTCCAGTGCAGCCACCTATATATACATATTATGTACCTATTCCCGTGATTGCATTTGCGGCAAAAGCGTGCGCGTAATATTCGGTGGCTACCCTAATGTGCACACGTATATGTATATACATACAGATCAGCAAATCTACTCGCGCGCTCCTGTTAATGGCATTCTTTCATCTGTATGTACTTCATGTAATAGGTGTGTGTGTGTACTTTCCGTGGATGCACTCGTTCATCCTTGGCTCTCTTTTTCTTCCTCTCGAGCCACACTAATTTGCGATGGAAAATTAAAGTGCCGGTAGCCGCCGCCAGAGTAGCCGGTGGATAGTACCCTTTGTACACCACTCTACTGTGATGTGCAAGGTCCAGAGAAGTTTAACACATTTTTTCTTTTTTTTTTCTTCTTCTTCTTCAAGTCATGACACATGTATCTATATTTAGACGTGTGTGAGTGTGTGTGCATCGATAAAAAAATCGTCTGTCCGTATACCTCGATGCTGAATCGAGAAAAAGAAAAAAAAAGTGAACAACGTCAAGGAATATATACCCATGAAATCTTAAGTTGGCAGAATAAAGTGTGTGCACAGATAGGTAAGTAAGAGGATGGATAAGGTGAACAAGCTACTGTTGCTGTTTTCCAACGCTATATGTAAGTATACGTGTCCGTGGCCTTTCTCAGATGCGACTGGGCGTAGGTATATTATTAGTCTGTACACACAGCTTCATACTCAATACTCACCATATACTTGAAGGCTTTTGTCCATACGTACATAGTGAGAGATCAGAGAGCGAGTTCCAAGTAGTAGTGGTCAAAGTATGGTAATACCAGCCTCCCAACAGATGATTACCGATGCGAGTGCGTATAATATATACCTATGTATTTAGCTTAGCTATCAATTAATTTAGTCAATTACTTTCTTCCATCATCGTGCAAAGACCACAGCACACCCACACCCACAGATCGGCATTCAATTTAGCTCCACCAATTAACGGTGCAGTCGAAAGAGGCAGTATTTGCCAAACACTCGTCTCCCCGACGATCCACCCGTCGCCTTTAAAATAGAGACAATCGAGCTCGGCACGAGTGAAACGTCCTATCGCGCTCCACATCTCTCTCTCTCGCTTTCTTGCGAAAATAAAAAAGCGTCGGCTGGTTGAGTTTTTGTTTTGTATGAAAAAAAAAAAAAAAAAAAAAAAAAACCAACACGTGAGCTCTCGTGAACCAAAAATGAGGTTGGCGAGGGACGCCACGGTCTCTCTTCTGCGTAGGTATATTTTTTTGTAACATCGTTATCCAAGAATTCCCTAACCGCGTCCAACAAAAGTGCATATAGGCGAGGTGACCGACGCACGAGTTAAACCGTCGCACAAGGTACACACGTAGGTGGTTGTATATAGGGTATAGAGCAACTATGCAGCGCATCAGCAGTTGTACAGGAGTAGTAGAAGAAGAAGAAGGAGGATGAGGGGGGGGGGATGATGATCACAGAGGACCGGTTGTTCGACTACTATACCTATTTGCACATGCCGCCTCTCGCCCCGAGATGTGCAGGCTTCGTTTTTTTTTTCCCTGTTTTATTTCCTTTTACATTCATTCGCCGAGCAGTAGAGCAGGCCATTTGTCTCGAAACGAGAGGTGGGTAAAAATTTTCGTCGGCCTCCAAGTAGAGAGGGATATCTCGCTAATTAGCCGCCCGTAGCGGTGCTCGTTTGGCCTCTCTCTCCCCCTCCCACTGTTTGCCGTGTGCGTCTGTTGTTACGCTGCTGTTTCTACTACTTACTCTCCTAATGACACGCTGCTCTTCCTCTCCTATGCCCACACGCTGGAGATTAATCCTTCCTTACACCTTCGCGAGGAAAGATTCTCAAGACTACGCGCCTTCATATTTCCCCTTTTGCTCGACCTCTCGGGATAGAGGCTACCGCGACGCTGTCCCGTTTCGTCTCGAGATGTTGCGAGAGACGCGCAAGTGTAATGGAGATGCTCGCTGTGCAGAGGACTTTTAACGCCACCATGACCGTTTCGCTTTGTCGCGTGAAAAGCATTACCCGTGCGGCTACCGAGTGCACCGCGTGTACTATGTTTATGTGTACGTTTCTTAATGTAAGGGGGAGGGGGGTAGGTGCTGTTTTATTTGTAGGGCCGAAACGCGTCTTTGATGAATAAAACTCGCGGTGGAAGCGCCCTCGGGCGCTATTGCAAAGAAAAAAAAAGTGAGGCGAGGGACACACACGCGCGCTCTTGGGTGTAATAAACTATTCGAGAGCTTGAGAGTCCCGGCTCGAGTTCATTACAGCTGCTATTAGCTTGTACGAGTTTTGCGCACGAATCAAATCTCCCTCGAGATAGTGAAATAAAAAAAAAAGGATGCTCGAGAGAAATATATGTGACTGAAGCGCGTTTAATTTCAAGCGTATCCCATATAATATTGTATATGGGTGCAATGTGTAAGTATTATATATACTCGTCCTTACGCGCACCGTATCACCTCTTATTCTCCCCCGTGACTCGCGCGCGCTTTCGTGTAGGTATATATATACAAATTTATACGAGGTGCACACGCGAAAGAAGAAAAAAAGAATTAATAAATGTGGACGGACGGAGCCTCAAGCGGGGCATTTAATCAACAGTTAGCTGCTCCCCTTTTCGGCCGTTGTGTTGTATTTTTCTCGCGTTCGGTCTTACTGCGCCGTTTCGTTTTTTTTTTTTTTTTCGCTTTCGAGTGCGCGTATACCTATAATAGGGACTATCCGCGTAGGGGAGCCGCGTGCAGTGTACGCGCTACTACTGCCCCTGTTTTTTCGGCTAGAACGGCCCAACGGACTTCCGATACACACGTATACACGCAATGTGTAGCAACCGCTTCGCTGGACGTATAGAAAAAAAAAAAAAAAAAAAAAAAAAAAAGAAAGAAAAAACATGGAGAGGATGTGCGTGGGTCCCCCCCTTCCCATACACGTGTATTACAACGTTGTTGCGTCACTTGTGGCCTCATCTCGCAACCGCGAGTGTACATAAGTATGCGCGAAACGACTTGTACGGTCGCGAGCACCGATGATGTCCGGAATTCTTGACTCTTCTGTCTCCATCGAACGTATTGTGTGTTCCCCAGAGAGAAGGAGAAACGATATAGGTTGCGTGCGAGCAACGCCGAGTCGGAGACGATCGAGATTATCATGATGATGATGATGAGAGTCCTACTTTTTTTTTTATAACCCACGATACACCTTCACCGGTGGGGATTCGGGTTCGTCTTTCTATAATTAGACGCGCGTGATGAGGCCTTTGATGATGTCTATCGCTACACATTCTCGCGCTCCGTCTGCCGATTTCTTGCCACGTTGCTTCTGTGTATATATTTACACGTACGGACTACTGTTTCTTTTTTTTTCTTTTTTTCCTTGCGTGCTGGGTGTAAAAAATTAAATACCCATCGGTACGATGGCAAAAAAAACCCCCAAACAATCTCGTGCTATTAATTAGAGGTGGTTTTTTTTTTTTTTCATACCATGATGCACTCGGACGAAAGTAGAGAGCAAAAGGTATAAACCGAGTCAATCCAATTGAATTAGGTGGATCTGCCGGTGCGATTGTTTAATTGAATGGAATTAATTAGAAAACGGGGCCGATTCCGAGGTATACAACATATACTAATTGGAAGTGCGTATACAGTGCGTGCGTGTATAATCTAGTCGTAAACCTTTGAAAAAAAAAGTACATTGTACAAGTAAATGTAACAAACCCCAATAGTTGCAGTGACAATGGACCTAATTTTCTAATTGAGAGAACGACACGGCACGCTGGCAGTGAGAAAATTAAAAGTAACAAGCCCAGGGGGCTTTAGAAAGTGTTTTGGTGACGGAACCGACTGTAATAGGTTGGACCTAAAAACCCTCTCAAGTTTTACGAGAGTAACGCAAGTAACAACAATGGAGTGCCCACGGAAAAAAAAAAAAAAAAAAAAAAAAAATCATAACCGTAGAGGTAGGTATGTATACGCGCACCTAATCAGTCGTATCATCGTTTTTTTTTTTTTTCCGGACTGCTCGCCAACAAATTGTTTTTTCGTGCAACACGACGACCAGGACAAAAGAAAGGCCATTCCCAGCGTCGTTATTGTCATTAGCCGCGACGTTTATTCTTCTTTCGCTCGACGGAGGGAGGCCACTGCCAACTCCTGTCACTCTCGGCTACGGTGTCAATTGTCTCCCTTGTCGGGTAGGCCTACTTATCCAAAGTCGCCCACTCTCACTTTGCGGGGGAGTGTGTATAATTATATACCCATGTACACATGTAAAATGTAAGTTATGCATCGCGGAAGTGGGGAACCTGCACAGGACTTTCTCTTTGGCGACTCTCTTTTAAAAGGCCTTGCAGCCTCCTCTCTCTCTCTCTCTCGCCTTGTTTGTTTGCAGCGCGAGCAAAAGCAGCGTCAAGTGTGCCCGAATGGAGTGTGGAATGAAGGTGTACCCCAGCTGCGCGTGTGAGTATATCTTCGGAGGATGAAAGTGAATTTGCGTGGACTACTTTCGAAAACCTGTATACGGAGGAACAGTGTGCGTGCGTGTGTGCAGCGTCTGGTCTGGTGGATCGGATGGAAAAAAGAAAAAAAAAAAATCAAAAGTGAATGTTATTGCGTCGAGCTCGTTACGCAACCTTGGGCCGGTTTTGGGTGTTTTCGGGGGAGTAGGTATACGCACGCTTACGTAAAAGTGGGTCCCGAGTGTAATTTCTTTTTTAAATCGCTTCTCCGTCTACCTACATCATGTGACGATCTTTTTTTTTTTTTTTTTGCATAAAACGTTAAATATTCATGACTCCATTTAAGACGTTAGTAAACATACGGGCGCGGCCCCGTATGAAACGCGCGATGGCATTAACTTATGAAAATTAACACCATCACCGATCGCGTTACAAATAAACAAGCGACGGTGCTGTGCTTACTGCGTTGTTTACGCAACGCCTTCTATATTTATATAGGTATCCCGTGTAATGTACGTGTATGACGTATTTTTTTGAGTACCGAGAGATAAGCGCTCGCTCGCACTTTATCGCCATCGCGCACGTATACACCAACGAGGCGAGGATAGGCCACGTGTCGGATGGAACCGTTATTACGCAATGCAGCTCAGGGCACGCGCCCGCGATAATAGACTGCGAGGTAACACGCGACCGAGAACCCGCGATGTTATACACCCATGATCATCGTAAACCGTATAACTGTACATCATTGTGCGGCTTACATCGAGAGCGGAGGAGTTATATGTATAGTGTGTATGTAGGCGTGGGGTGTTATTGGCCGTCGAAACTCGCCGTGGATCGGCAGTGATCGCGTCGCTGAGTTCATACCCCCCGATCCGAGGTAGGACGTAAATTACCCGCCGACCGGGGCCTAATACGTTTCGGATGTAGCTCTGCTATCTCTGGACACCTTGTGCCCCGTAAACACGAGAAATTACCCTCAAGCGACGCGTAATATTTTCGCCTTTGCATATAATGTCCCCGTCGGACTTTACGCGTGTAGGTTTACGTATATTTATTGTTACCGGTTATATACGGGACGTACAATGCAGCGTGGGTTGGTGTATAATACCACGGTGAGTCGAAGGTTTTTTAGAGACCAACGATCGCGAGTCGATCGACCTTCGCCTCGTTGACGATGTTTCGCAACCGATGCGCCTTTACGAGGGAGTGTATATATATATATATATACTCGATCGAGAGACTCGTTCAACTTGTACGTTTGCTCAAGAAAATTCACGAGATTCGCGCGAAAAGCAAATCCAACTTTCGCGAAATTCACCCAAGTAAAAAGGTAACAATGTAATGGTAACAAATTTATAGTGATGATAATGGCTCTAAATCATGCGAGCGTGGCGGCGTGTATCGGACGTATATTTATATACCGAGGAAGAAAGCATGAAGCACTACGGTCGGTGCACACCCGAGGCGTTCATGTGTCCCGGTGAAAACGGACTGGCGGAAAGTTCGCCGTGGAAAATCCTTGCTCAGTTTGACGGATTGTTTCGTATCTCGAGACTTTGTCCTCGGGCGCGGGTGAACTTGCGCACCCGCGGAAATTACCCCCCGCGTTTGTACGCCGCGGCCTTTTGTTTTGCAGCAAACGCGTGGAAACCGCATTGTTTTTATTTTTTACGGTTCTGGCAATGGAAAAATGTTCATTACACGCACACAGTGACCGTAAGCGGTATTTGAGCCCCCCGCGTGTACTATTATTTTTTTTTTAAAGCGTGTATTACCCAACGTCCTTCATAAATCACGTTCGAGGCGCCAAAGCCGACGCCCGAGCTGCTGCTTACATGTAAATGGATATCTGTTGTAAAATAAATTACAACTAACGGGATATATATCGGGATGGTATCGATTTACGAAGCGATTTCATTTCCAAGCTGTGCGTGGTGCAGATGCAGACTTCATAAAATCGACGTGTAAGAATGGCTGGGGGGGTAATATTAATTGAAGCTAATCCAAACGGTGCAGTTGAATACAGTGCGTTTTGCGCGTAAAGTGCGAGATACACGTTGGAAATTAATTTGTACGTGATATACGAGAGTTTGATTCGACGGGAGAAAAACATTTTTATCGTCAGCTCAAGTCTTTTGAAATACACTTACGGATTAATAAAAAAAAAAAGAAGAAGAAAAATACAATTGTGCAAACAAGATTGTGTTTTGACGCTTTAAAGCGGGAGCGCTAATATTTACGCTTGTCGCTCGACGTTGTATTATTTAGCGTTTAAACTTTTCGTACACGGCAGAGTTGTTATGCGCTGCCGTTACAATTGGAAATTCCACGTTTTTTGAAACATTGTATGCTTCACAAGCTGTCTCTCGTCGTTTGTCTGTATTAGATTGAGAAAAAAAAAAAAAACACTTTCTTTACATCACTGTATGAAAAGTGTTATACAGATGTTTCTCTGTCCCAATTCTTTTGTTTTTTTTCTCTCGAAACGCTCAAGTACACGTTCGATATGTCCACACTCGTCATTAATTCACAGCAGCTCAGCGCTACACCCAAGATGGGTCCCCCAAAACGATGCGAGATGAAGACACGTTGTTGGCCGCAGCCGTGATTCCTCAAATTGCTTCATTCGGACGCTCCTACACATTGCGAGTCGATCAATCAATCCGCAACTATTTTTTTTTTTTTTTTTTCCCCTTTGCCGCACGAAACACGGACGGATCCCATCAGAACCTCATCAGCAGCCATATCCTTGCAGATCGCGCTCTGTCGTGTCTACGCGTTTATTTGTGAAACTCGCGAATCATCCGGCCAATGGACTCGCTCGACAGATTTTTTTTTTCTTCTTCGCCTCCACCTACACGGATCTGTTGCTTCGAGGCTCCAGTGTATATATATATATGCATAGACTAGTGTACATAGCGTAGGAGGTGGAGGAGGCAGAGGAGCGTGTAGAGAGCTCCGTTACGTTCAGCTGCTGGCATCACATACGTGTACACGTATGGTGTAGGCAGTAGGCCCGAGTTGCACGAGCGGCTAGCTCCTCGGCTTGTGTAAGTATACGTGTACTGTACGTCCCAAGGATCGCAAAATACCGTTTTTCAAGGTCTCGATGCCAACGTGCCGAGTGAAAGAGGAGGAGGAGGCTCTCTCTCTCTCTTATGGGTGGAGAGGCGCGTCCCGGGTGGAGGGAGAGAGGAAAAATAGAGAACATCAGCTGCATGCACGAAGAGACTTCCGAGCTATTGTGGAACCAGGGGCCCGCTGCACCGGGGAAGTGATTTTTGCCCAGCTCAAGAGAGATTCCATCGCGGTACAGAGGGCTTTCTTTTCCGGATTTCTATTTTTTATACCTCCTCCTCCTACGTGCATGGAAACCGCTGTGGATTTTATCTCTGGTTTTCGGGATATCGCGTTTTTTTTGCGCCTCTCGGTTTATCTTCTCGATCCAGCTGTGATATTGGGGTTTCATTGAAAAATAATTCCGATCGTAGGTATACCAACCGAGAGGCATATTTCGTGGCAGCGTATGGCTTTTAATTTGGGTCGAGAAAAACAAGTTGTAATTGATTGGAGGGAGAATGAATATATAAAAACATGTAAAAACCTCGCGGATGGGCTGATTTTAAATTTAAAAGCCCGCGACAATCGCTGGATCTTTCCGAGTGAAATTTGTCAACCTATTAGCATAATACGGCAATTCACGTACATCTCAGGGTCTCTGGTGGAAAAAAAAAAAAAAAAATGAAGCGAACGAGTAGAAAAATAAAAAAAATAGCGCTCCATAGGTGCCTATTTTAAAAGAGTGACTGGAGAAACTCGCGCGAGCACGCACAATACGCCACGAGAGGGATTACGAAATCCGTTCCGAGCCAGGTATAGGTACGTGTGTGCATGAGTATATTATATTACCTTCGAGAACGTAACTAGATATATATATGTACTTCGCGACCTGAAAACTCCCCGTACAAAGTGTACTGCGCTCCTTTTTTTTTTTTTTTTTTTTGTTTCACGACTTCGTTTATCAGCAACAATGCACGCGCTTCTCGTCAATTGTCGCTCACAGCCCATACACGCGCAATTGGCTCGGACGGCTATTCATGTACACGAGTATTGTACGTGCGTTTATTATGCAGCCTGCAATTAAAAAAAGGATAAAAGGGAAAAGAGCCAACAATGCCCGGTTTGCCCGATAAATACCTCATTTGCTGCGCTTTTCCGATCGTCAATTTGTTGTACTTGCACATCAGCCTTTTGTGTTTTCTATATATACATATATGTACTCGGAGGTTACGCCCTGTTTAACCCTACACACACAATTGTGATTGTTCTAGTGAAATTTTTTTTTACGACTTTTTAAAGTGCAGGTACAATCAACATTGTTGCTCCTTAAGACACTCGACGCAAATATGCTCTCCAGCACCTAATTACGATGAATAAAAAAAACTGCTTTCGCAAGACGTAGGTACTTGCATCTCTAGATTGGCCCAACCACATAAATATATATATATATTCATACATTTCAAATAGTGCAAAAAAAAAAACAATAACACTCACTTGTAGGAACTGCGGGGCTCCCTCGTGCTTCTGGTGGCGCTGCGTGCAGGTAATGGCGAGCACCTCGCCGACGCTCTGCCGAAGAGTTTCGCGGGCCCGACGCGCGTGGGCGGGAGCGGGGCTGCACTTTAAGGCGCCTTACTATTAACAAACGTCGCCCTTGACATCTTTGTTGGCCTCGTCGCGGCTCAGTGTTTCGCGAGTCGACACCGGCTGGCCCTCATCGGCTCTACCTCTCTCCTGCGTGTGTACGTATACAAGGTATACACGGTGATCTTGAGATCGGCGTTGGAAGAGAAACAAAAACAATGGTGACGATGAGCAAATTATTGCGGTAATCGGTACGAGAGTCGAGAACAAAGACAATAAAGTAGGAGGAGGAGGGGGGGCTCCGAAAGTGCATAACGATCAACTTTCTCCGGGTCCTCTCTCTCGCGCGTAGTCGTAACAACTCACGCGTGCCCGAGAATGTTTAGCGGTCGAGGAATCGTGCATCAAGACAATACGGTTCTCCACGACGTGACTCCGCCTATATACGTACGGTGCTTTGGGATCGACAGTTGCATCAAATTCGACCGATTTACGCGATCCCCACCCCATGAGTCCGCTTACCGATTTTTTCTCATTTCTCGGTGATCGGCATTGCGGGGTAGTTGGTACTTTTCAACTCAATCGGACTTTTTGCCTTTCCGACAATTGACGCGCACGGGCGGAAAAGAAAAACGTCGTGGCTGTCGCGCCGCATCAATCGTACCGGTCTCTCTGCCCAAACAGCACCCGAGAAAACCGGCGAAAAATCGCGAGTGACTCACCCAAGGGTGTAAAAAAAAACACCATGATCCCAGCAGTGGATACTTTTATCCGAGCGCAAGAGTTAGCGATTTCGAAATCCCCGACCGATCGTCCTCCAGGCGCACAGCTGCATGAAAAATCGGCTTTCATTCATCCTCTGCACTTTTTCCATGACCGATCATAGTTGCCACAAAAACGGGAGGGGGGGGAGGAAAATGCAATCCTATATACATATACAAGACAGCGTATACGCCGTACACCTTCGTTTACCATACACCATACGTAATACGTGTAGATATATAATATGTACTCCTATAGTTCCTCCGCGTTCAAGCGCCGTGCATCGCGAAGCGCTACACACACACGCGCGCGCGCGCGAGGGGAGGGAAGAGTGTATAAGTGTAGAAGCTAGAGCCGCGCTTGAAGATCGCTCAGGTGTCAACGAACGGTTTTTCCCCGTCCGAGAGTCCGAGCGCTCTTCTCTCTCTCTCTCTATATATATATACACATGTACATTGAGCTGCGCTGCAGCGACTTTAGACTGTAGGTACATTACGTATACGTATATATATATAAGAGGTACATAGAGACACGTACAATATACACAAGCGATCTCTCGCGCGCGCACACAATATCGGCTACTACTAGCTACCGATCTCTCTTTCTCGCTTGCTCGCGGTCGCGTCGAGAGGAGGGCAACGATCGTCTAGTCCCGAAACAACAAAAAAACACAAAAAAAAAACAAAAAAAAAAAACTGCGTCGATGAGCATGGGTGAATGTAGTAGAGGTACGTGGTAATTTTCGGTAAATAGTTGAAAAATGTATAGATCGCGTACCTGGTGCGGTGTCCGTCGCCGTAGCCGAGGCAATAATATACTTATGTGTGTGCACAGACGGGGATGGTTTTTATGCCCCCAACGAGAACTAAGTGTCGTAGAAAAGTACGCGCACTGCGGACATCCAGAGGAGTATGGGACGGATGACAGTAGGCGCGTACTATCGGGCAATCACCCTTTTGCACACTCGTTAACACACTTGCACGGAACACAAAGTACTTTTATACCGATAAACGTACGTATATATATGACTTATTGGTAAAAAAGTACACCCGCAGTATCGGTATATCGCGTATACCTGCGGAGGTGCGATCGCGCGTTGCCCCGCATCAGCTACTTGGGTAATAGCTGTGGCTGACTGGCCCCGGCTAGTCCTCGCTCTGCTCCTCTTACCTGGCTGCTTGCGAGCGAGCACCGAGTAGCGGCCCCTGGGGTACCGCTCCTGAAGTGCTAGGCTCTCTCTCTCTCTTTGGGCCCCCTCCACTGCTGCTGCAACCAACTCTCTCTAGCTCTCGCGGACTTGTATATACGTATACATGTACATACTCCCCCCCCTCCACTGTCACCGCCACCTACTCTCTATTACCACCACCATGTATATAATACACTTGCCTATGCCTACTATATACCACACTGTAATATCTCTGTTGCCATTCACAGAGCTCGGTGCATTACCTACACTCTTCTAGTGCCTTTTACTGTTTAGCAATCTAATGGTCTACACTTTTTGGTCGAGTTGAAAAAAAAAAATAATAATAATAATAAATAAATAAATAAATAAATAAACAGAAATTTTTGATTGACAGGAATACGATTTACGAGAGCACGTCCGCGGGTTGTGCGTCTCACGTATATATACGTGTGGATTGGAGCTGCCGGGCCCCGGGACGCATCACGTTAGAGAAAGAAGTGGCACAGCTGTTGGCGCACCTAAAAAGTGGTAGGCCCCGAGCACCACTCGGAACTAACCGATTTTTCGACCCACCCCCATCCCCCTTATGCCCGTGGTCAAATATATATATATATATATATATATATAAATGTAGAGGTACATATACTATATATACCGCAAACGAAACGTGTACGTAGGTATGCATACAGATATGTCTACGAGTCTTTTCCATACGTAAGATTACTCGATCTAGCTACCGATTCACGCAGGAAGCCGATATCCGCGCAACCAAATTTGGCTCTCCCTCTCTCTCTTCGTTTGTGTATACCGTTTAATTTCCACCCCACCCTTCCCCCCCGTCCTTTCACTGGTGTTCATAATTGGCTTTGCAATGCAAAACGCTTTTACACAACGCTTCGGAGTGATTTTAATTCGAGCTAAACTGGTGTCAAAAAGAGCTGCGAGATGAATTTTCATTCCGGAATGAAAGAAAAAACAAAAAATAATTAATCAAATTACATGTTGAAAGAAAAAAAAAAAAAAAAAAAAAACCGCGCATTCATCAGTCAGTCAGCTCTATACTGTTTGGTAACAGTGGAGCGAAAACCGCACACTAAATTGATAATGATTTTCCCCGTTGGATTTGCAAATTGAAACAAGGATTTTTCCCCCCGGTAGCCGCGACAATAATTGAAAAGCATTTCCATAAATTAAAAGGCTCGCGTAGCACCTTATACACGGGGACAGTGGTGAGACGCGATCGGCGTCCTCGCCGACTCTTTGCGAGCCATCAATCCACCGTCTACATGCGGGAGTCCCCGCGCACCGACGCAATACTCATCCATTACACGCAGAAGCGACGCGTAAGTAATTACAAACACTGCCATACTATGTGTACGACTGTACGTATGAGGACGACAAACGCTTAGCAATTATGAATGTGTCGCGCATCTCTCTTGTGCATATATACACGGGTACGGAGTGTGGCATTTAATGGAACGTCTCCCCGTACGTGGAACAAGAGGGACAAGAGGAGCGCTAATGAAACTGCAATAGCATCGATAATTTTCTTCCACCCCCCTCCCCTTCCCTCGGTATTCTCGGAGGTACGTCGCGTTATTGTTGCTCGGGTACGTTAATATCTCTCTCCTTTTTTTTTCCACCTCTTGATCCTCCTCGTCGTTGCCTTCTTTTAACGTCTTCTTCTTCTTCCTCTGCAAGCTCAGCTGGGACGTAAAAACGATTTTTCATTGTTATTGTTGCTGCTGTCTGTTGTTTTTTTTTTTTTTTCCTTCCTGTTTTTTTATTTTGTTTTTTTTCAACGATCCGTTAACAAACCGCTGGCATGCACTTGTAAAATGTAATTGCGAGACAACAGCGAGCGCGTCTATGTATATACATGCCTTCGAGAATCCGATAAAAAGCTTGCCAGGGGGGGTGTATGTATGGCTAGAGTCGAGCGGTAATTGTTCGAGTGTAATGATCGAGAGGGGCCGTAAAAGTGCGGGATTGTTTTTTTTTTTTTTTTCTTCTTCTGTTCCCTTTCGTTTCGCCCGAGACGGGCCCAGCGCTGTGCGTTTCAAGTGGCCGTTTTTGCCCGCCCCTTCGGAGTAATTAAGAAATTCCCGGTTTTTCGACGAATGACGCACCACATACGCAGGTACACTCGTACGTACACGCGAGTAGACGGACATACGTGTGTATATATCGTTTCCGTTCGCTTTGGGGGTTGTGGGCATTACTCTACGTATGGATGTACACGAGCAAAAAGTCAGATGGGGGAATTCTTGCAACTTGATTCGCCCGAATTGTGTGATTGACGAGGTTTAGTTACCTCGCGCGCGCAAAGTCAAGGATAAAAGCTCCTTTTAACGAGCCCTACGTGCTGGTTGGGTGACAGGCGCGAGTGGGTCCGAGTCTTGATTTCCGGCCCACGTGTTCACTCGTGGTAAAAGAGGGATACAAAACACTTCTTTCGTTTTGGAGATGAGAGAAATCAATTTTCGTACTGTACAGAAACACAACTTCTTTGCAATAATAATGGAGAGAGTGGGTTGTTTTTTGCAGCTCTTTAAATAAATTACAAACTCGTTTGAAAAAAAAAAGAATAAAAAAGGGACAAAATTGACCCAAGGTTACTTTTAGCACAGTTTGACAGAGACAATGTGACGTTGGCTTGAAATTTCTCCATTATTCATTAGAGTTATATTTTTGTTCGTATAATGTCCCCAAACGCCGATTCATTCGCACCGACAAATATACACACCAAAAACTAAAATCTGATATTTCACCGTGTAATCCCCTGCGCCGAGTCTTAAGCCGTGCAATAATTCAGTCCGCCAAACAACACTCGTCTATCCGTCTCTCCTGTATACGCATAATGATACGCGACAAGGCACCCCCCGCAATAATGCATCATAATATTATACACACAGAGACGAGCCAACTAAAAATAAGTGCCAAAGTAGCCATAAAACTCCCGGGCATATCGCAATAATTCCCGGAGATGGCGCAAAAAAGAGGGCGCGTTTAATCTCGGGACGTGTGTGTTTATATACGACACGCACAAAGTCGCACCTCTCTCCGCGTCCTCCCGAAAATTCTTCCGAGAATCCTCCTCCTGGCAACCCTTTGTTTTTTTTTTGTTTTTTTTTTTTAACACGAAAAACGCGCAGAAACACGGCTACCAAAGTGTCACCGGACCGGGAGCCGAAAATTCCGCGCGTCACTCGAGCAAGGAACAGAATAATTCGCGTCGCGTCGCGACTGCGAAAAATAGCGAAAGAAAGACGTATTTAACCAAGCAAGGGTGGGTAGGAGGAGGAGATTTGGAAGAAGAAGAAAAAAAGACGTGGGCGCCCCAAGGCTTCCTTGCGCGCATTTGAAACAAGCTCGTGCACAATAGCTCTTGTGTGTATGCACACGTGTCGCTCCCTCGAAATCGAGACGACAGCAGAGGAGAGATATATATTTTTCGGCCGACAGTGGAGAGAGAGGGACAGTGGACCTCTCGAGGCCGCTCGCCCCGACGACTTTTTTTTTTTTTTTTTTTGTTTTATCAGACGAAATATAAGTCGAATGAGCTGTAGTTGCATATTATTTTTTTTTTTTTTTTTTTCCTTTCGCGCGTATAGGCATGTTGTGTATGATACGAGGAGATGTGTCGTGCTCTTGTCTTGTATACGCATACGCACGTCTGAACGCTCGGGTAAGTAGGTGTTCTCGTTTTGTTGGCTGTCGAGGATCCTTTGGGTTTGCTCATGCTAATCACCTGTTTTTTGTCGGATCGTGTTACCTTTCCGGGACCTCGGGGTATTTCGGTGTGTGTTTGTTGTTTTGTTTTCGCTTCTGAGATAGCGACGGATTCACTCGAATTTCCAGTTTGATTAATGATATTGGCGCATTGGGTAACGGAGCGGAATAAAAAATGTCGTTTGCTACCTGTGCGATTTTCGGGTGCAAGCGAAACCCGAATTTGTAATAAAACTCTTCTGTGCGAAGCAGGTCCTGGGACCGCGAAAAAAAAAAAAAAAAAAAAAAAATCGGTCCTCCGAGATGCGTAACAGCAAACATCATAATCTAACTCGCGCAAAAACGATTCCGTTATCCACCGACGTCGTTGTTCATCACACGCGCCGCGATGGTGTTTTCTCATTTACGGCGTAATCGATACGGCGGGGGGACGAAAAAAAAATTGATATTCCCTGTCGTCGGATGGACTGTGAAAAAGGAGGAAATAGCCGGAACCACGTCTCTCGGACAAATGTTTTTCACCGACGTGATGAGTGTATATTTATTAATTAGAGGGAAATCGAATCAGAGGTTATTAGAATATTCTGTTATTCCGAGCCCGAGGGAATAATCTACTCGAAAAACGCCTCAATCGTTGGCATATTTTTTTCTCACGTGAAACCAAACAAGTGACAACTGGAGGGAAAAAAGGAACAAAAAGATTTTCAAAAAACTATAATCCTCGACTCCGTGTCTTTGGCTACGCTCAAGAAGAGCCCCCAGCAGGAATGAAAGAAAAAGAAACTCCTGGCACACGGTAAATACCATCGTTTTATTGAAATTCCATCTACGAACGCAACGAAGCAGCGCGAGCGACGAGTATTTCGATATACGTGACAGGACTATACAGAGCCCATGATTTCACGTACAACGCGAAACCCGCTCCGATGGATTACTCACCCAAACTGGACGTGCGATCTATAGTGTAAGACGCCTCCCCAACGTTCGATTTGTCATTTGCTCTCTTACACGTGGCTCGTATACGAAAAAGTACATGTACAGAGATGGTACACATGGCAATTTACGGGCGCTTACCTCGTATGCACATGGCCACTCGATACTTCCGTTTAAATTCATAATAACGTCGCAACAGTTAGCATATACAATATTCGTCGATCCGCGCAATACGTATTTTTCGTGCCGCACGGCAACCCGGTCCGATCAACGTGTGACAAATGTGCGCGAGCTCGGGTCCTTCGAGGCGACATCGATTATACATTGCATCGACCGGCGATTTAAATCTCTTGCGCAAAAATAATCATTGCAAAATACACGTGCGTGCACGTGCGATAAATATACCAGACGACGTTGTTTACATTCGGCGGAGCCAAAAGTTACGCGCGAGTGATTAAAACGTCGCGGGAAGTCGTAACGCGCGTAAGCGCGGTAATATACAAGCCACCGGGCGTTTGCCGGGAGCATCGCTTGTATGATCGCATGGAAAAAAAAAAAAAAAGAAAATCCATCTCGTCCCTCGCATACCTGTGTATAGCGCGTACGCGGAATCGAAAAAAGAAATTGATGAATAAAAAAAAAACCGGGGAGAGCCTTTCGGTCGACTTGAAAAATCCCCAGGACGACTAATGGCACGCGAAATTTCGCGCAGACGCGGGAGAGTAAGAAGAAGAAGCTGCAGTGGCGGCGGTTTGGAGTCGCGAGAGGAGACGAGCTGCAAGAGGCGCATAATAAGAGGAAAAAGTGAGTCGAGGAAGAGGAGAGGAGAGAGATGCCTGCACGAAACAGCCTTCGCGGACGAGTCGCGGAATGCCGAGTTGGAGTTGCTGCCTCTAAACGTGTGTGTGTGTGTGTGTGTACGGTGGGAGAAAAGAGATGAAGGAGGCTTTTGAAGGATCGACGTCGACACCCACCTGTACGTAATAAACGCCGGGGCTCGCGAATTGGCGAGCGAGATAAGGCTCCCGGACAAAAGGGGATGGTAATGGACGCAAAGCAGGAGGAGCGAAAAGATCCCCGGAGAGCTTTTTAATTCGCAGGTACTCCTAGAGGTATTAAACCCAACGTCGAATGACTACGACGATTTCATTGTTATTTCCACGAGGTACAATAACCGGGGGCTTTATGCCAAAGTTCTACATTTCTTTTTTTTTTTTTTTTTTTTTTTTTTTTTTTTCCCGCACGAGTAAGTATACAGGATGATGGCTCGTTTTTTTTTAATTGGAGAGGCTTGTACAACAATTACGGACGCGTCTTACGATACCCGACTGTTTCTACTGTAGGCGTTCGAGCATATTATTTACGCACGGCTTTTTCGTTCTTTAGGTGGGAAAAAAAAATTGAAAAAAAAACCCCCTACGAGAGTATATACAATATATGCACAGAAATTAAGAGAGCTAGTACTCACACCCACACACACATATATATATATATATACGCGAGAGGGGGGTAGACTTAGACCTACACCCATAGATCGAAGGGAGAGATAATGAAATCGTGACAGGATGCGAGGGGCCCACTTAACAATCCATTTTGCTTCGCTCTCCCGCAACACGCCTTTCGGACTCGCGGACCAGTTGTGTTTATCCACGTATACACGTATATGTATGTATGTATAATAATAGTTTCACGAATATAATCGTCCGACGAAAGTTCAAGGCTCCGCTGCTCCCTACGTTCGGTCCGAAGGTCGTTCTCCCCCCCCCCCCCAATCCGCGAAGCCGGTGCAGTCGCTACGTGCACAACGAGGACTCGGTATTAAAAATCGCTCGATCGATCATCATCATCATCTTTAGAAAGGAAGAAAATGAAACAAAAAGAGAGAGAGAGAGAGAGGAAAAAGGCGAGACGGACGCGCGTAATAAACAGCTCGTATCTTGGGCGAGGAATAATCCTGAAATTCCCGAGTAGGCTATATACCGCGGGTAGGCAAGAAGGAGCTGTTTCGCGAGGATTCCTCTCTCTCTCTCAACGGTACAGGTATATATATATATACAATGTGCGCGTGTATCTCATGCCGGTCAGCAGCTCTCGGTCAAAGGAAGAGGTGGCGGAGGATGAGAAGGCGCGGCTGCTGCACACGCACGCACGTCTCTCTATCTCTCTCCTTCGTCCTTTTTCCTCTCCACCCCCCCCTCTCCCCCCCAGCCCCCTATGATCCTGTAGTCCTAGCCCCGTACCGCGGCCAGTAACCTCCTATACTCCTGCCTGCGTCTCCTCCACTTATATATACCTACCTACTCTATACAGCCGAGGAATGCGTTTCTGCTACCAACTCGTCTATGCATGCACTCTGCTATAGTTGCGCTTATATTATATGCACCTATATATAGGTATGTGCCAAGCAAAGGGGAGCAGAGCTGTACTTACCACCCGCGAGAGAGGAAAACCCTTGTTGTTTTGCTCGGGTATACTATATGCAAGTTATTGTGTATATATATGCGTTTGCTCGGATATAAGTGCCTCTAACTGCCCATACAATATATGTACTTATACGAGAGAGAACAGCGATCCGAGACGTTTCGTTTTCAAGCTGGACCGATGCTGGACCGAGTATTTTATTTACTCGCTCGTCGCACCACACGCACACATCGGATGCGCCAATCAATTGGCCATAGAGTCGTTTGTACTTGAACGATACGACAAAGTGTCCGGTGTTCATAGAGCGAGAAACCCTTCGTGAACACTATGGCTTTTCCTATAGATGTACAAACGAGCACATAAGTACCAGTGCAATAAATTATATTCGCTGCCCGAAACCGCGAGCATCGCTATATATATATATATGTATAATATGTATACGAGGACACGTATACAGTATATCCAGTGGTACGACATCGAATCGGCCTAATAGCCGGTCAGCGCCGATGAAATCAGCGCGAATAAATCTCCACCGGTCGGCCTATTAATCACCGACGCCACGCGTCCGTGTCGCATATAATATATATACATGTATGTATATATTTGTAGCCGGGGACACGCTTCGCGCGCGTGCGTATCAGCGCCTCTTTATTCCTCCTCCTCCTCGCGGTGCGCCGCATCGAAAAAGGAGCGACTAGTCGCCATAAGGGGATGCTTGCTTATTCTCCTCCCGGAGATAACGAAGAAGAAGGAGGAGGAGGAGGTATGCTGCAGTGTTGGGGCGTTTTCCGATCTATTGCTGTCATGGGGTGTAGGTACATGTCTGTGTGGGCATTTTTTTCACGCAAGCGGGAAACAAAAAAAAAAAGCATCGGCTGGTTGATTAACCAGCTCTTGGGTTTTCGTTGTTGGGCAGGGTTGCGTGTGCACACAGAACAGTTGCAGACGAGCGTGGGGGAGGGACAATTGAATAAGAGACATTGTAATTTTTGATTTCTTTCCCCGAATTTGCGATGAAAATTGCTACGATTAAAACTTGGCACTGGATGATACTGCGAAATTCATTGCTACATTGTTGATTTTTGAAAAATAAATAGAGGCTGCTTTTATTTTTTTTTTTCTTCAGTTCCGTCTCTCTTAATGATTTTAGCACGAAATTATAAGAATGCTCGCGCGAGCTTAGTCACGCTTTTTTATGACTTTCCGCGCAGGAAATTAAACAATTTGCTCGAAAAAAAATTATACTGGCAGTTGCGCAGGAACGCGGGCAATTTTAACATTTAGTTATATTGCCCTCCACAAATAATGGGTAATAATAATAATAATAATAAACAAGTGACGATGTGAAAAATAATCCACAGTATATCAAGCCGAGTCTCTAAACCTATGGACGCACGATCGCGCGATTAATCCTCACTTTCAATTAGCCAAAGTTAAGCGTCCACTCTATATATATTGCAGGGGCAGGACCAATAATGTCCATGTATATGTATATGAATATACGTAATATGTGTAATTGTATAGGTACACCTATATATGCGGCAACTTTTGCATCGGTGCATAATAGGTTAACACGAGTACAACAGCAGCGTCAGTGAGAGCCAGTCAGTCCACTTTTGCAAAGATATTATACATCGGAGTTGTATATATCAGGGAGCGCGAGCGTATGGCCTCGCCCACCTATAAGAATCCGGTCTCTATTATAGATAGATAAGTACTACAGCTGCCTACTCTACCTTAAACCTATACATGTGTGAATGTGTACGTTGGTGTATGTATCGATACTAGTTCAACTGGATACGCGTGTTTGTCGCGTAGGCGACGAAGACGGACGTAAGGCTACTCTCGCATCGCCAAGGCAAGGAGAGGTATATTATAGAGAGGAGCGCCGATCGCCATATATATACTTGTATTATAGACTCGGGGAGGAGAAGAAGAAAAAGAGGAAACGGGTCACGGTCGTGCGTGAGCGAGAAGCTGATTGTTATATATTATACCTGCAGTATAAGTATGTAGTCACCTCGCCTTTTTTTTTCTCTGCCGCGCTTTTCCTTTCTTTTGGAAGATGTTGCATCAGCGAGGAGGGACTTTTTTATTTTTATTCGTCTGTTATCGTTGTTTATTAAAGAATATAATTTCGGCTTCTATAGCTTGGATATGATAAAAGAACTCAGTATTATCTGTCATGAGAGAAGAAAAAGATTTCGCTACGTTGGGTTTTGTTACGGTTTGCTTAGCCGTACTCGGTCACATTTTTCGGGCGATTATTTATTTAAATCAAGAACGCATCAACCGTATACTTATTCTAAACCGAAGCAGAAAATTGTATGTCATCCTTTTTATTATCGTATGGTGGGCTTTAACAAAAGTAAGCATGTATAAAAAAAAAGATTGTATAGAACAGTGCTAAATCGGCTTTACAAAAGTTTGTACGGAAAGAGATCAGGACAGCAGCAGTGGTCGGACAAAACTGGTTATCTACGAAAAGACTCGCAAAGACAGAAAACGATTTTTTAAATTTTATTCCGTTTTCTCTCTCGTACCTCTAAATTATGTATATTAAATACATCCAAGAATTTTGGTCTGCGGTCACTTTCAAACTTTTAATCTTGATACATTGGTGCACAGTTCGTCGATACGTACAGCTTACATAATAATCATCCATTTAAATAGATTTATTTTCGACACATCTTATTCTTATTAGCATAAACACACAGCAACGTGGGTTCCTTTCGGTCAATTTTTTCAATGAAATAAGTCGATCCTTTTTTTAATTTAAAATTTATACGTGAATCAAATTCCCGATGGAAAATTGATAAAGGCATCAAAAATACACATACGTGTACGTAAGTCGTGAATCGAGAATGAATTCGAAAAGTATGGTTTCCTTACATCAGAAAAGTTTTATTAATTTTCTTCTTAATGGGTTTAAAGAGCAAAACCTGTCAAAAGGCTATAAATTGTAACTGAAATAGTATAAATATACATTAAAATTCATGAACCGACATTACGACACGTCATTTCAACAACTAAGTCACATTAAAAAACAAGAGACGATCATAAACGTAACATATACAGCATTAATTTTGATTCCGTACGTTTTTTTACACATGAAAAAAAAAAAAAAAAAAAAAAAGATTCATTACAGCAGCATACATACGTTCAATGCGACTGGAAAAATATAAATCGGCACACGCGCACGACTAACAAAAATGGGGGTGCCTATTTATGTGAACCGGTAACATAATATTATACAGCATGAGACAAGCGCGTAGGCCTACTGATATATATACACAAAGATTTCGTAAACGCTCCAGTTCGACTATATATATTATACTACAACTACACGCGGTAATTAACTCGTGGAGGTGATTGTACCCTGATCATTTCGAAATAAAAAATTTCGCGTTGACCAGTTGGTTTGTGCACGTTGCTCTAGTTGGACATACAAATGGATTGTTCGCACGAGCTCGAAGTTTGCCGCACAGCGTGTCCGGTTTCTAAACATGTTGTTATGAATTTCAATTTAAAACCGGTCGCATAATGTCGAACATTTTCATCCTTACCCGTGATAAAAAAAAAAAAAAAGAAGAAGCCAGCACCATTACGTTACGGCATAATGTAACAGTTCATTCGTCCCTTCCACCAATCTCTCATCGGCGCAATTTATTAATGGTCCCCACCCCCCGACGAAAGAGCCTGCGGTACGTCGTATTAAGCATACCGACCGACGAGTCTCAAAGGAAGAAGCCGGCCGGCGAATAAATTTTTTTTTTCTGCGCGCTTGGGTACGAGTAACTCATCCCTTCACCGTGATCTTTCGCACGACACATTGTGTGCGCGCATATATATGTACACTCGCTTCAGCTTCGGCGAGTGCAATTAGCCGACGGGAGCTTCCACCTCGGGTATAAAAGGGCGTATAGCAGAGCCGAATCGAAGGCCCTTTTTATTGCGTTTCATCGAGTTACACGAAGGACCGGCAATCGGCATCATCGCCACTTTTATTTCTCCGCTGCGGACAAGTATATACTTTTCTTCGCGCCTTCAGGGAGGCCCAGCGTGCTGTTCGGGACGCCCCCTTGGGTCCCTCTGGGCCTGCGTTTTGGCTTGATTTTTTTTCTCCACCCCCCCCCCCCCTCGACCGCCCCGCGTGCTGCGGTTTTATACATACTTATACGTACCACACCGGCAATTTTTTGCCGACCAATGCGGCCTGGGATTTCGAGACGCTAAACACCGCCAAAGTGCCCCGTTCGGCCCATCGCAGGGGAAAGGGGGTCGAGCGCTCCGTACACACCCAGTTGCGGTATGCCGTGGATGCGTATCTCTCGTCTATTATGTGCGCACCTTCTCTTTTTTGCTCTCCCGCGCCATTTGCTGCAGTTTTGGGGTTATTTGGTACAGTCTACCACGAAAGCACAAAATTGTGCGTATAGAGAGGCTTTTTTTTTATCTTCTCGCGTCGCATTTAATTTTAAAAATCACTTTTCGAGTGGAGCGATTCAAACGAGATTTTTTTAAAAGCTGACTACAAAAAACAGCCATTCTCTAGGACAAAGTAGGTGCGGACGGAACTTTTATAAATCGTTTTTGCTTTCGAGGCAGACTGTACGCCAGACAAAAACCTCGGGGGCACAAGTGTACACCCTCATTTTTTTTTAGTATCCTCTAATATGGGTGCCGTGAAAATGTGGGGGGAACAAAAAAATAAAATGGACAATCCAGCTCATCTTGTGCACTTTGTTTTTAGGGCTCGTTTGAAAAATGCCCTAATGACACGGTGCACGCGTTATCGGCTTGTGAGAACCTTTGCCCTCGAGAAGGGAACTTGTTACCTTAGCGCCAAATAAAAAAGGGAAAGACCAACATTATATCTCGGAATCACGAGTCACACGCTCTCCGTGTAAAAATAAAGAATAGAGGCCGAGGGGGGTAATTCCTACTCGTTAGGGTGTACCCAGGCCCCAATGCCTACGAATTACATTTTAATTCCCGCGAAGCGTACCTATTTATACGTACATACGTGCACCAGCACACTGGTGAAAAATAATAATACACCTATATCCCCCACCCCCCGTGTCATTTCAACAGAGAGAGAGAGAGAGAGAGAAAACACACATGTATACGTGGCGCACAGTCAGCACAATTACATGCCCGATAGAGCACACAAATCCATGTACAAACAAATTGAAAAAACCACACGCGCGTATTACGCACCGTATAGGTTGAACCTTTGGAAATCAATATCATATACCGGGTGTATCCTCTTACTTGCCCGCACGAGCGTAAACGAGCCGCTTGTGTAGTATACACACAATACATGTACATGTGTATGAAATACCCTCGGGACAATAATAATAACCCATGTGCATCGTGTCATTAAGTAATTTAATTACGCGCGAGAGGGGCATGTAAGGGCAGGGGGGGGAGAGAAAATTTGGGAAAAAAGACATCGACAAGGGAGAATATGAGCGTGTAAACAGCTTCTCCCTCCCATTAGAGCCGAGAAAGAAAGGAGCATCATCCCTTGCTCGTCTCGACGATATTTTGTTTTTTTTTTTTTTTTTTTTTTTCGTTGGACCTGCTTTCGTCAATTCCTCCCATCCCTCAAGCGGCTCGTGTGCAGCAACTTGCTAGTATATATATATATATACAGATAATGACTTTCGCTGCAGCACACGCACGCGTGTTGCGCCTCGCTCCTTAATTACCGATTTTTTAACGATCCTCCCCTGTAATTTACGAGGCTGCGCTCCCCTGAAAACTCAGTTTTTTTTTCCCCCGATTCATCGGGCTCTGTACGCGTGATCTCTTCCATTCGCTGTCTACTGTTGTTGCCTCCTGGGCTTCTGACAATCCGATCCCACTGCTGCATCTCTCTTTTGGTGCTCTGGAATCTCTCGTTTTACGTGGCTTTTTTTTCCCTCCTCTTTTTCTTCTGTTCATATAAAAAAAAAAAATTCTTCTCGTGTGGATGATGGCGGGAAGACAAAACTGTTTTTTGAGATAAGATCGCGGCCCGGCGAGAGAGAAGTGTTAAGATCTCACGACCTGCAGTTTTTGTTTTTTTTTTGTTTTGTTTTTAGTAAAGAGCGGGATAGCGATGATTTTTAAGTGTTTCTTGAAATTTTGCGGTAACCGGCGAGTTGGGAGTTACCGTAACGTGATTCAGTGATTAAATTTATTACATGTTACATGGGTATACCTTGGAATTTTTTTTTTTTTTTTTTTTTGACCAAGAAATTAAAATATTCCATATTAGAGAAGATGAGCAGGGAATCTGTAGGTGATGGAATCTGTTAACGATTGGCTCGATGTGATGGCGTATTGCATGGTTCAAACGAGTTTACTTATTGTAGCGGGAGGAAGATAAATCTGGTTAATTATGTTAGTTTTTGATGAAGGTAATAGATATTTGAAATAGTTCTTACGCCAATACAATGGGATGACCAACGCAAGGAAACAAATGTACCTGTGTATTTATAGAGACTCGACATGTAAAGCTGTCTTTGGAAAAGTGTTTGTAAGTGTAACGTAAATGTTTATAAGTGCCCAACTTTTTAGACCCTCCATCTCTCTCTCTTGCTCGTTGCTTTTGTTCGTAAGAAAAGTGAGGCGCAAAGTTAAATTACCCAAAAGTATACGCGCGCTAAACATATAAAACATATATGAGGAACTTGAAGGTAAGGAGGGCCATTGTGATCTTAGTGGATTTCAGCTCGAAAAATTTCTTGATTAAAATCGTAACTTTTAGCTTTTGCCACGTGAATCGACAACATAATTAAATGGTAGTACGTCTGACCACAGATTATATATGTGCATACCTGTATAAAAGTTGACTGACCCCAATTTTAAGATCACACTGTCAATTTTTTAGTACATGTTAAAAAAAAAAAAAAAAAAAAAACAAAGTTAAATATAAATCGTAAGTTTTTCTAATACAAAAACTTGGTGCAATAGAAGGAAATAATTTTTGTGCTCTACGGAAAGGCAATAAGTACTTGTTTACAGAGTCACAAAAAAAGTAAAAAAATTTCCTTCCACAGATACATACCTCATAACTTTGTCCTCGACCGCATCCATCATGTAGTTATACCTCGTGAAAGAATCCGATGATACATCCCCATCCTACCAAAAACAATTAAACCTGTTCGTAAAAGACAGCCAATTGCAAATTCGTGACTAATTATTTTCTAATTGCGTCAATTGTCTCGTTGTAAAATACTCAAACTCAACTATATTTCAATAGCTAACGGTGGCTGTAGTACAGATTTAGGTATTGTATAATTTTAATGCAACAAGTCACCGAAAACATTTGTATAGTACGGAATTACAAGATTCAAGGCCGATAAAATTACAGCGACACAAAGGAAACGATGCAACGAGCTACACGATACACACGGACCATCAGGATATGGTGGTGGGTCCCGTGGTGCAGAGATACAGAACCGCGATATACTATGCAGCATCAGGTACACATGCAGAGTTAGTTCAATTTTCTAAACGCGCAACTACGATCTTGCCCATTGTCGTATGGACGCATAATAATTTAGCTCACGTAGCAATGGCATATATTGTGTACCTGTACAGATACAGTATGCAATGCAATGCTTGGCAGGTACATATACGATCCGTGTTCCTGCAAAAGCGAGTGAGTTAGCATACTTGGATGGAAGCAGTTACATTACGCGCACAGGCGCGAGTTCTCTCCCCCTCCCACGCGTGATCGTCACGGCATTTGCTTTCCACGCCTTTTCTTTTTACTAGCCCTTCTTTCCCTGCTCCTTATGCAATGCTCCTCTCGTGTGTTCCTCCTCCATCCTTCGTCTCCTTCCTATTCTAGTTCCACGCCTTCCTTTTACCACTATGTATATACTTACTTCCTCATTGGTTCTTCCACTGTATTATTCGTTCGTGCTGCTTATACGTAGGTAGATGTATACCCATACGTGTACAAACTAACGGATCGGCTTGCAATGGATTGTTCCTGTGTAGGTAATACATTAATGTGAATATTTTTTCACGCTCGAGAGCAGTATATGCAGCATGACGTCAATAATGATTATGAATAAATTTTTTCTCTTTTTTTTTTTTTTTTCTTAATAGTTTAGTTGTTAGTGTAGGGATACAGAGTCTAAGGATATAATTAGTATTTACAAAGACAAGTATATATGTATGTCTGTTTTTTTTTTTTTTTTCATTTATTTTAAAAATAAATGTTTGTAATAAATCAAAAACAATCGATTACAATGTATACTTAGTTGTAACGATAACTCTATACTTATTTGTCTATAAGTTACAAGAAGAACAAAAAAAAGGAAAAAAAAAATTGGAATATGAATGAATCTGAAATTACTTGGTGCAGGTGTATATATATAATATTATAATACTATGATTTCATTTATTGCTTGAGATAGAGGCGACAAAAATTACTGTCTATCATTACAAACGCAATGTGTGGGTACGTGTCTATGTGTCTGTATAATTATACCTGATACACGTGCGTGTACATGTATGTATTCTGTGTCTGGCTAATTAATCCGAAAGTTCGGACGATGCCCTTGAATTGATTTTTTTTTTTTTTTTTTTTTTTTTTTTTTTTTTTTTTTTTTTTTTTTTTTTTTTCATTTTAACTTTTTATTTTGGCGAAAAGGCAAAAAGCTACAAGGCACAGGTGAAATTATCAAACGCGTCTCATCTAAAATCTCGCACCAACATCATCTCGAAAAAATTCGCTCTCTCACTGATAATCAGCAACTTTTTATTTTTTTCTTTTTTTTAATCCTCTTACAGCGCACGTGTTGCGTGGCAACGACCGTATCAAGATGCCTGACGACATTACAATTTCATCGCTCGTCTCGCGGTTTATTTTTTCACACTACTCTCACCGAATTTTGTTTTACTGCATTTAATAATTATTATTTTTCTGTTACAAGTGTGAAGTACAAACGGCATATAATATAAGAATGACTAGATCGACTGCGCGCATCTGTAACATTATTTATTTGTGAATCGGAATTATGACTAGCTGTATTTATTGCTGATACTTTCGACTACGGCAGAAGCTCGATCATTAGTTTTGAATAACTTTTTTTTTGTCACTTTGACTAGTTAAACATTTTTA
The DNA here is from genome assembly GCF_000648655.2 of Copidosoma floridanum. The sequence goes on along the minus strand of NW_019379471.1, from coordinate 1,061,104 downwards.
CCTGAGTATATAAGCGCCGCATATGTATAGATTGCAGTATCGTTAATGGTAGTTTGTTGGTTTATTTTTCTTTTTTTATCAGTCTTCTGCTGCTACTGATTTTGTTAAACGTAATTTGCTTATTTTACACGCGTAACACGCCAATCAATTTTCTGGGGCATCGAAATTCACGCTGTGATACAACTATTACATATAACTAATTCAAATCGCTAATGTAGCATTTAAACGCGCAAAATTTTATGTACAAGTGATCAAACTTTTTTGTTATATTTTTTTCTTAAAAATATCATAAAAGTATACGCTTACGGAGTAAGTATACTTTGAAGTTGAAAAGATAAAGATATTTTCGATTATTCATAATCGTCGGGACAATTTTACTAATACACTGCTCTTTGTAAGTTTTGGAAAAGTTTTTTTGCGTATGCTCTATAATTGACGTTCAAGTCTGGCCTACGAAAATAGCGAGTAATGAATTCGACGCCTTGGAAAACTGACCGTGAGTCGCGTAAGTATGTGTACCACGTACTTCTTCTTAACACGATATGCGTCGGCGGCCAATCGTTTTTCACGTTACACCCTTTGGTAAATAGTTACTTGCATTTGTCTCTTTTTATATTATCTATATAAGTATTTTTTTTTTTTTAACATAATCACGCGCGTGCCAATATTGCATATGTATACAGTAAAAGTGCGTAAGTAAGGAAAATATGAGTCGAGAGAGCGAACTCCTCAAATTGAATTACACATTATCATTCCTCGCAACGAACAACGAAGAAGTAGGTATATCATGTGTGTACGAGTGTGAATATAAGTACATGCTGGCGTACGTAGAAGAAGAACATGAAAAAAGAGCAATGGTACGAGAAAAAAAAACGGAAGGAAAGAAACGAAACAACCGATTAAACACGTGGATATTTTTTTTTTTTTTTTTTTATGTAGGTAAGTATGTGTACAAATGCGTTCGTATACTTTGTCGGCATCGAAAAAAACTTTACACATTGGTATGTTGAAAATGTTCATACTTAGCTTTGACGCTTGAAATGTTACATTTTACGTGCTACGTGTACTCTGTCTCCTTTTATTTTTTTATAATACATTCGCTACAAAGAGGATACCACCTTGCGACATTTAGATACATGTTTTTTTTTGCCGTCATTGGTGGGTGTATGCGTTTTTAATTTTAATTTTTATTCTATTGAACGTTTTTTTACTAAATACTCATATAGATAATTTTTAAACATCGTACATTGGTATATATTGGACGATACATTTTTAAATTATTTTTTTTTTTCCTCGTCGAACAAACCGCTTTTGGCCCCCTTTACGCGAACCCCGGGACTATGACGCGTTGATAATCGCCGTGGGCGCGGAAGACTCGGAGAACGAGTTATTTTTGGTCCTCCAAACCGTATGCGCTATGGCTTTGCAAACGAGACGAGAAACAAAAAAAAAAAAAAAAAAAAAAAAACGAAAATTATAAATTAAGAGAAGAACGCGGTATACAAAACAAAGTATTGTCTTCGAGCAGCCATACAGCGATTCGCTGGCGATTCGTTTGAATTTCGCTTCTCTCGAGTTAAAAATAAAAAATAAAATTTCTACTTTGTTCAGTACTGATCAGTAAAAGTGATCAAAGTATGTACATCTTTATGACAAATAAATTTCTAAGAGTAATTTTTTTCCACAACAAAATGTATTCATGCCTATACAACGTTGTAATTTTTTCAGTAACATTATATATGAGATAAAGAGCAAAGTAGAAAAATTGAAAAAAAAAAAAAAAAAAAAAACGCCAGCGGGAAATATTGGATTCGCGACCACATTACACTCTCGTCTCGCATCACATAGTTATCTCTCATTCGATTACAATGCATAACTTCTTACTCTAGAGAAAAAAAAAAAAAAAAAAAATATTGCCACAATAATGTACAACTTAGACGTATAGTATATACGGAAGGGCCGAGGCAGTGAACTCGCCGCTACTAATTTGTTCTCTCTCTTATTTTTCCATGCGAGTATACATATTTATAATTATTCGTCGTGGTGGCGACAGCAACCTCCTTCGCGACGGTATACACTATTATTTTATTTCCTCCAGAGATATACGCACAAACCCGTTCTTCACTCACATCCTTTCACAGTGGGAATTTTTATTTATTTTTCTTTCCCTTTGTCACGTTTTGTTTTACATTATTGCTTTGGCACTGCGACAACCGCGCTGGCTTACTCTCTTGCTTTCTTTTCTCCACTTACAATGTATCAATCGTTTACTTTGGAGTCGCGTATCGACGACGCGCTCGAAGGAGGGCAAGCACAGTAAGGGCGCATCAAGCCTTGCTTTTCACGCATTTTACATTTTCGTTAATCATTTACATCAGGTATATTGTCGCGTTCTTTGGCATTTTTTTTTTTTTCTTTTTTTTTACGTATTTCCTGCGATTAATGCGTGTCGGAGTGGTAGAGTTGGACAGCTCGAGGGATTCAGGATATGATTTTCGTCGACGCCTGCTTTATACTTTTTATACTACATAAATATGAATTTACATTTTTTTTCCCTACTATATTATATATATATATATTCTTAATTTATTTTTTAGATTTTTTTTCATTCGAGTATAATTTTTCCTCTTTTTTATTTTTCAACGTTACTTTTATCGACCGCCTCGGAGTCACAATCGCGTACACGATACAATTACAAACTATATATGCTGCGTGCATATCACTATTGCTTGTTCGTTCGACACGAGAAACGATTAATTTGTCACATAGACATAAACTACCTCGTCATAATTTTACACAAGTCTACGATCATGATTATAAATAATAATTTGGATGTCAAGACTCTTCGTAAAACTAAGCTCGTTTTTTGACGTACGTACGCGTATACAAAAATACGATTCGTTAGGAAAAATCTAATAAAAATCGTACAATAAGGAATATCGTTTTTTTTTTTTTTTCTACTACAATAAATACATAATAGACGTGTCGATGGTACACATTGTAATTACACGTAATTCCTCCTATTCGACGTTGCATCGTTAATCCTATACAGTAGTTATTGTTTAGTATACCGTACGCTATTGATAACAATATTCTACGCGCATCCTCGACCCGACCCTTAACAGGCAACAACTACGGAAGCATCGTTATTTTCCCTTTCGCGCCGTAAAATCCAATTGCGATCGCCACCATCACTCATGTATATACGATGTAAGCGGAAAGGAGAAAGAAAAAAAGTTACTCCCGAATCGAGCGAGTCCCTCCTCTGCCACCGAGCCACGCCGAAGAACACACCCGTAGTTTTCGAGGAAAAAGCGAAAAAAAAAAAAAAAAAAGAAAAAAAAAAGAAAAAATGCACCCTCTCCATCATGTTACAGTACGCAAAGAGTCTCCGTACGTGTATAGGCGCACACTCGCTTACACATATCACACTGCACGAGCCAAAGTCCGAGTGGCGTGGTCCAACGAGCCTCTTCTACGGGAAGACGCGCGCGCTCTGTTCCGGAGATCCGCAGGTGTCCCAAAGCTGCGGGCCACCGGGGTAGGACGGCCCAACGTCGGGACAACTCGGCGACTGCTCCGGCTCGCGATGGTCCGGTCGTCATCCCCGATGATGGAACAAAGAGCGGAAACGCCTGCCGGATCGAGAAGGGACGAGCGGCGCGTCTCTGCCAGCGTCTCTCTCCCTGTATACACACATCATAATATTGTATAGCTCATAATTATTATCTCCCTTACTTATGCGTGCATGATCAAGGCATATAACATACGCTCGTGAGCTAAGTGTATATAATGTGCGATGAGCGAGTGTATAATTGTGTTGTGCGTGTACAATGTGCATCGGGTCACAAGAAACAAGCCATTGACGTTTGATTAGAGGAGGAGGGGGGGAGAGATCGGTACACTTGATGGTTGTTGGGTATAAGCTGCGTTACTTATCTGTCGCGCCGATCTTACACACCGGTAAGTATATATACACGATCTACGGGTGCAGAGTTGCTTAACACACACGCAAATAATTACATATGTATATACGTATGCCGTGTAAACCAAGTTGCGTCCTAATGGAGTCGTCGAGAGTCGAGGGGTATATATTATACTGCACGTAACAGGCCATCGTTGATAATCAGATACGGAACTCTGATGTTTAATCGAAGGTCGTGCAACGATGTGAATGAATGAGGAAACTGCAACGCGGACGATGGGCATATTTATACATACATATACTTGTACGGGACGAATTTCTACAAGCGATTATCAGTTGAAATTATGCTTTGCCGCGCGGGTACGGACTCACGAATTGTAAAACGGTGTATATGCATAATATACCTATATACAATAAGCGATGCGGATCGGTTAATTAGGAGAGCAAGTATAGAGGGACAGGCTGCATCGCGCGCGTCAATTTTAAGAGGCTAACGTTGTATCTGTCGCCCGCGTTTGCTTATTAATTAACGAGTAGAGTAGAAAAGCTTGTAGCCTTTTCCCTTGGCTCTTTCTCTCTGCGCGCGCTTGCATGCAAGTATGTAAGGAGCGCGGGTCGATGAATCGATGCGTGGAAAAAGTTTCGCTCGACGGACGGCTCCTTTTCTTTATTTTCCGTCCCGCGTACGACGAACTTTCAAACTCGTTCTTTTCTCCCTCCTTGGATGAGAAGAGATTCGGCGTGTAGGAAAATCGCCAAGAAGGAGGGGCGATGACTCCATTTATAAAAAAGTTTTTTTTTTTTTTTCGCAAATCGGTACGGTGATCGGAAGTAAAAATGATCCTCTGTTTTTCACTCGGCTGGAATGTTTATACTGTATTCTCATGTTACCTTAAAGTTCGCGTTTTCCAATAGAGTACAACATTTTATTCGCGGATACACCGCGCGTGTATCCATGTAATGTGCCCTCGGTGCATTTATGGGGCTGCAAGCCACCACCGAGTAGGTATATATATATGCAGCATTAAACATCAAATAAGATAGCATCGAGAAAATCCCCCGGTAATTCCGGCAGAGAGAAAAAAAAAAAAAAAGGGAAATTCCTCATTGCTCGCAAAATCAAAAGCACGATGTTAAAAATGTACAACTTATTCCTCGTGGATTCAACAAGGCGCGCGGACAACGCGAGGGTAATCGTTCGGTGTACATGCAGAGCGGATGCTGCGGCCCCTCCTCTGCCCCTCGGAAAAAAAGCTCACTTATCGCGTGATGGATGTCTTATACCCCCCTCCTGTCACCTCGTGGGTTTGATATTAGCTCGTTACCCGTTGCTCGGCTGCATGAGAGATAAAGGCCCGGCTCCCTCACAGCGTTTTAAATTCTAATTTTAATTGTGCGAGAGCCGGCTCTGTTTGCACTCACTCGTTACACGGACCTCCGGCCGCCGCGTTCCTTTGCTCCTTCGAAGGGTCTCTCTCGCTTTTGATCCGTGTGAGTGTTTTGTTTGTTCCTTTAGTCTTACCACCCTTTGTTTTTTCATTTTTTCATTAAGCCCACACATGCGAACGAGGGAAACAAAGAAACGTGGCCTTGGACGGAGTACTCGAGAGGAGGGATTAATTTCATTTCTTTTTTTATGTAATTTCACACAAATGTGTACAAGTATAACGAAAAGTGAATTTCAATCAGTACTTTTGTTCTTGTTTCGCCCGTGGATGTGGACCATCAGAGAGTAGACACGTCTCGGGAAAATCTTCCCCCTCTGCTCCCCTCACAAGTGTTATTTTCCGAGATGCACCCTCGAGAGCTTACAACATAAATACCCACAAACATTATTTTTGGTCTGCACATCAGCCTCTGATTTTAATTGCTCTCTCTCTCTCTCTCTCTCTCTCTCTCTCTCTCTCTCTCTCTCTCTCTCTCTCTGTATTATACTCGTGCAACTTTTGACTTTGAGATCCTTCGCGATGTAATGATATGATGTGCACATGTATGTATGTGGGTATACGAGCGTGTAGCGCTGAAGCTCCGGTCTAATGGGCACAGAAGGGGGTGTCCCTCCCTAATTTGATTTTGCTCCTCCAACATAATAAATATAACCCCGAGCGAGGGCACAAGACGAGATAATGACTTTGCGCTACGGAGCTCACTGTGTGTCTGTATAATATACATAGGTGTATTAAAAGCGTTCGCTACTCATCTCTCTCTCTCTCTCTCTCTCTCTCTCTTGCTCCTCGCGCTCTGCACCTATAATATAATGTAGTAAGTAAGTGTATTACCATCAGCTGCATTGGCGCTCATTATCAAAGTTAAATGAATTTCAAAATTAAACGAAACTTTTACTCGAGAGCGACTCATTACGACCGGGCGGTCTCGTTGGATCTTCCCGTTAATTAATCAACGGGGAACTCAAGACTTTTTTTTGCGCCAATTGATTAAAAAAACAAAAAAAAAAAGATATTTTTTTTCTTCCGCTTTCCAGACTTTGAACATCACCAAAAACGCGTTGCCATGGCAATACATTCTACGAGTCGAATAAATCTATGGTCAGAAAAAAAAAAAAAAAAAAAAAAATTAACTGTAAACGTCGCGAGTACCGTATGAAGCGGCAATTTTTCAAACGTCCCCGAGAAAAGAAACTGGGGGACATTTGTCACGCGCATACGTTGGGGGGGTAGAAACTACTTCCATGCGGCAGCGCTTTCCGGCGGTTAAGGCTCCAACGAGGCGATTGTGTGTATACTCCAAGTATATACAGAAGGAAATGTTGCGTCTGGCTGTATGAATTTGCATCTGCATACGTACGTACTGTACATAGGTACCATTAGCTACCTGCAAGTACGAGGATTTTTTTTTTTTTTTTTTTTCATTTCCTTACTTTCTTTTCATATACGTATAATGATGGACCAGCTAGTGATCTCTCGTCCTTGATATGCCGTACAGCAGTGAATTTCCTGATGACTTCGAATGAAAGTTTAGTGCTATTGGTATACATGGGCCATTTCGTGAAGTATACAATTTTTTTTACTATTGGAAAAACAACGGATCTTTTGATAGTCATCAATTACCCAACATTATGATAATTTTTTCACTTTTACGTTGAAAAAAAAAAATAAAATAAAAAAATAAATATGACGATTACGATAAAACCAAACAAACCGAACCCTTGAACAAACGTAGCGCCTTGGACGTCAAACTCGTCACAAACACCCCAATAGCTGTGCAATGAACGTATTGAAAAAAAAAAAAAAAAAAAAAAACACTGATCCACGGAGCATCAGCCTCCCTTTTTCTTCCTACCACAACTGCCTACAGTTATCCGGCGATTAAGCACGAGTTCGTCGGTCGCGCTCCAGGCACCCTGGACCGCGAACACACGCGAGGGAGACGCTCGTATGGATGGACTTACAGCGGGGGCTGCACCTATTGGAACTGTTGGGCGCAGCGAGTATACACACGTACACGTACCTATATGTAATACATACGTATAGCACACACGGAAGAAAACGCGATAAATCGTGAGGCTGTGTATACAACGGTAGCTGTATCATTGGCGGAAAAGAGGGAAAAAAAGAGCGTGGCGACCCGCCCACGAGACGAAGGAGGTAGCGATCGCATAGGGTATACCATTTATATGTACATGCACAACGCGACCGTTAAACATCGTGTACAGGGTGGGGTGTACAAGCGACCTCCGTTCGGCCACTTTATTTTCGGCTCGTGCATGCAAGGAGGAAAACACCATACAAGTAGTCGATGGGATGCTTTCCTTTTATACACATATATACGCAATTTAGGCACACGCATCAACTATTTTATATCCATGCATGTGCTTCGATCGCTTTCTTTTACTTTTTGTTGCCGCGACAAGCTATTATCATAAACAGAGGTGGGTAAGTGGCGTGGGTGCATGAAATTAAATGTACACAGCGTAAAATTGATGTCCGTGTATGTATATATATATATATATATATATGTAAACGGATGTTTGTGCAAGTGCGAACGTACCGCAATCAGGCCTCCTGCAGCTCGCCCTTGACGCCGGGCACGCTGTGGTGATGCCTCGAGGCCAGCCGATTGGCCAAATCGTGCATGACGTCCCTGTAAATGACGGTGTCGAGGTTCTCGCCCAGCATGTACAGGAGAAACCAATCGCCGACCTTGCTCCGCTTGACTATCGTCTCGACGGCCTCGCGGCGCACCAGCCGAAACCTCAACCGCAGCAGGTAGACCCTCGTCCGAGGCGAGAATATTATTATAATCTGCGACAAACACACGTGGATTATTTATTTCCCATCGACGACTATTGGAACGAGAATTTAGGGGAGACGGGGGTGGGATAGTTTATCCGTTTCATCGAAGACGACACACCCGAGCCCCTTGCCCCAACCCACGGTGGTGGCTTACGCGAGACATACCTATACATTATAGTACGCTCGACAAGACGAGGTGGGTGCATTTAACGAGCTTATATATAATATATTGCGCGCACACTTGTAAAGGCAATCTTGTTAACGAGTCCTCGGGAAGGCCTGACTCAAACGGGGGATCGATGTCCCCGATGGACATGCGTGTGGGTGGAGGTACGGGGGACATGCCGGCGCGTGAAAACGAATGACTTACCCTGTAGATGACGGTGAGCAGGCTGAGCAGGCCGAGAAAGAGGAACCAGAACCAGAGGAACACGTAGATCTTTTCGTTGACGACGTTCAGGGGTAGTATGCACACGGCGTCGTGGCGCTCGACCTCGCCGCTCACCCCGTACTTGTAAAAGGTACACTTGGTCATGCGCGGGAACACGTAGATCATTGGATCGACGCGGTCCTCCTGATCCGATTCGAGGAAGCGCAGCACGTCGATGCCGAAGGTCAGGAAGGCTCCGTCGAAGAACCGATTCATCAGGAACATCTGGCCTGCGATTATCATTTTTTTTTTTTTTTTTTTTCTTTTCTACTACGTGATTTATACATATACATACATATATTAATCACAAATGATGATGATGATGATGATGAAATTAAGGCATTACCAAGATTTAGTACAAACCAGGCACATGCACACACTCTCTCTCTCTCTCTCTCCGCGAGCAAGTGTAGCCGCAGCTTGGGAGTGTGGCTGCCAAAATTCAGACGATAACTCGCCCCTTTTGTACATACTATATTTACCGCCCTTTGTTGTATTACATATATATATATACATATATAAGGTGGGTATACTTTAGCGCAACTACGCCAAAGTGTATATGCACTACCGCATATTTCCTGCCGACTGCATTCACACGGGCGCTTCATTAATGCGGCAGAAAGAAAAAACAAAACTTTTTTTTTTTTTATTATAATCCCCCACTTCGGTGTAACGAAGAGACACGCAGAAGGGGGGGGGGAAAAAAAAGATAATTGACTCGTTTATATTTTTCCAGACGTAAAGAGGCGCGCAAGGTACGTATACCATTATACTGTACAGGCGCGTGGAGAGTACACGTAATAAATATTGTGCATGCCCAGGCTCGATTTTCCCGATCGATAAGGCAGTGGCTCGAAATGAACCCTCGAACCTCTTTGGCCCCCGGTATATACGTGTAAGCGTCACATGCAGATAGAGAGTGAGGGGGGAGGTGGTTATGGGAAAACCCCAAGTTAATTTCCAGTCTCGCGCCCATACGTGAAATACCATATGTGTATATTATACGAAAGAGCGAGATTTATGATGATTGTCGAGTAGGAAAAAGTATCGGGTCGGCGTATGACGAGAAGGAGGAGGAACATGGACACGGGGAGGAGATGTAAATGGTTGTTACGATGCACCCTTGTGATGCAGAATAAAGGACCGATGAAACGAAGGTATGTATGTATTTATAGGTAAAAAAGAGCGTACTAACCGACGACGTTGAGGAAGGCGAGGGTCTCGCAGAGGTAGTACCTGTACGCCCACCAGTTGTGGAAGCGCAGATTCTCCCAGAGATAGTCGAGCAGCATCTTCTTCTTCTGCTTCTTCTCGACCTCGGAGCACAGCCCGATGTCGAGGTCCATCATGAGAGCGTGGATCTTGCCACCCTCCCAGCCCTTCCACAGCCATCGCGGCGTGTAAAACAGGATCGCCTGGAATTTTCGTGCATTCGTTAATATTTATCTCTTTTGTCGTAACCGTTATTACTTTTCTTTTTATTTTCTCATCATACATTATTATTTATCGATTAAGAGTTTGCTGGTGATTTGCTTGCAAACGAGACTTTTTTCACCCATAACGGGCGATCATACCAAACTAATATGGGAACATCCAATTATGGAGGTTTGACTCGATGTAGATTTTGTTTGTTTTCGATGCAATGCCCACATACTAAATTGTATTAATCATCACGGACACCCATATTATGTGGATTCAATGTAGGAACTGAGACCTCAATGAAAACTTTTCACGCGTATATATACTTATGGGGAAACTCGCGAGAGACCCATCTCGAGTCTTTGCGATGGTGATGGATTTTTCCATTAGTATATTCCATAAAACGGATGGTCCCCCTTCGGAGCCAATCCACATATTGAAAAACTCTGCTACATGTATGTACATACACCGCATATACCAAAGAGCGAATAATCCAAACATCGGCTTGGCGGAGTAATGAACGCCCATCATTTATTACCCCGCGCTCGAATCGAATAATTGAATTTTGTCCGTTTTTTTTTTTTTTTAAGCGTATACGCGTTACGTATATGCACATAGAAATCGTACAGGTACGTACGTAGGGCTGCGCAATCAATTTCACCTGGGGGATATAACAAATGCCCCAACTAGCCCCGGTGATTAATAAAAAGCCGGAAAATTACAGTTCATCGGTCAAAGGGATGCACGCGCGTGCACCGAGATTATTCTCAAAGTGCGCGGAATTAAAGAAGTAAAAATAAAATGAAGTGAGTGACTATACCATAGCGCGAAATTCGAATTTATCGTTTCGCACGAAGTACGGCGGAGGGGTTAGAGAGATAGCCCGTTGGATTATTAATAACGCATTCTTAAACGAATTCCCGGGGTTGTATCGCCTGAGAAAGACCGGCATCGCGATAACGAGGAAATATGCCCTTTCTCGCCCCCTTCCGTGTGTGTAAACTTTTTTTTTTTTTTTTCTTTCTCCCCCTTATCATCGTGCCATTCGCACGCGCGTACGCACACGCGGCTCGTTTATTTCATCGCACGGGTCCTGGATAAATCGCGGCAGATGCGCGCTGATCGTATAATTGAAAGTTGCGCGAGCGCGAGGGAAAATGTTTTAATCCCCGTGCAGCGAGAGAGACCCCCAACCTCCTCCTCCTCCTCCTCCTCCTCTGCCGATCGATCTCATTTTCGCGCGTATATAAGTACCCCCAGCGGAGATCGTGTCTCGGATAAGAGTTTTCTTTTCCGCCCGATCGGGAATTTTAATGGTGATTCGCCCGTCCCTTTTTTTTCGCGACTCGGTGGTACGCGTTATCGTTTTTGGGCGATATTAAAATTTCGTTGCATCACACCGGCGATACCGTAATCATGTTCTCGGTACAAGCTCGTAATACGTGACGCATCGGTAAAATAAAAAAAAATAAAAAAAACTGTACACAACCAACGGCGGGGCAGTGACAGCGAGGGTGCAATTTTTCCTCATACGTATACTCATATTATTATATATTTATAAAACACCGGCGCACGCAACGCGTGTGACCTTAGCCGCTGCGGCTTTAATTAAGTTCACGGCCCCGGCGACAACGCATACGACACAACGTTCGTGCACAGCAGAGGGAGAGAGAGGAAGCAGATAAAACGCTCCTTCTCTCCGTGTCCCCAGGGAAAAATGAAGATTGCGAGTTGCGCGGTTGTGGGAATATACACGTGCACTGCGTGTTATATAATTGCCACAGGAGATTGCCTTATCTAAAATGGTTATTATTATTGGGCGCGTCTCCCGCATTTTTCCAACGAGCTATAGCCACCTGATAAAGGGGCCTTTTTCGATGGAAAGTCACCAAAAGGCACTCTTGCTCCGCGTTTATTTTGTCAACGATGTCCCAACTCTCGTGACGTGCTAAAAACGCGAGAGATTAATTAATTACAGATGTGCGTACATGTATGCATGCTTCGATATCATCGAGAGTCTTTCTGGCAGGCCTCGCGTGTACGCGCAGGTGTCGCAATTTCTGGCACTCATCGTCGGTAGTGTAACACGTCGCACTTTGGACGAAGTGCAAATCAATCGTCCGATTGAATTACAACGCGTTACCGCGTTTTTTCGACATTCAAACAATTTTTCCTCTCATCCGCTGATAAACTGCTTCATGCCATACAAATGCACCTATCAGCCCCTGGCGTGTATAATTCATAGAATCAAACTTGTCAAAAGGTATACGTATAATGTGTAGAGACGCGTCGCTCTCCCGTTAAATCATCGCCAGTCTCCTTCTTTGCGCGACGTTTCTGATTACAGCCAATCAAAATAAAATCTCGTTGAGTACAATTCTTGTATACAGTTGGTATAGCCGAGAGCTCGAGCTCCGAGAAAAAGCTAAAAACAATATCAATCAACCATCGCTTCCGACAGCTGTACTCGATGTCGGCAAAGCGCGTCCATTATAAGCTCGAATTCTCCGATATTTCTGCAACGGCTGCTGCAACTGTATATGTATATAACATATAGATCGGTAACAATGCGAGTAGGTATGTACCGTTGAAAACGCGAAAGCGCGCACTCCGTGTGTATATATAGCCTTCAGTTGCATCAGTAGACTATAATTGAGCCGCGGTCAGACGAGTGAAGAAGAAAGCGGTAGCCTAATGAAGAGTCCGAGAGGCCATTATATCTTACAATATCAGTATAGTGTATATTGCAGTATATCCATACGGGGGAGATTGTGCGCGACGCCAACGACATGTATTTATATACGTGATGTCCATTATGCGGTGCAATAGACCCACGGGGTGATCCAGGAAGCTTTAATTATATCCTCGACTGTATTTATATATAATATATATATGTGTGTGTGCGTATACGGACAGATTTTCTTTTCATCCGCTGCTTATCTCACCCTCTCGGCCTTAATTAGGTATAAGTACGCGGTAGTTCTCACACGACGGATTTTCCCTTTTAAAGGGACTTTATACGTGCGTGCGCACAAAATTTATGTACACTCGTACGCGCGTCCCTAGGGAAGGTACAAAAGTACGAGGAAGGAATAGATTAGACCCGATAATGGCACTCTTGCAAGTGTATAGTTACATGTTTTACGCGTATTAGGCGCAAAATGTCGAATTTTTTGCCTGTAGTGTAGCGTACGTTGTACCATTTGCACCTTGTACTGATCAATTGAGCCGATTAAAATATTGTATCGTGGTGTCGTTGTTGAGGCAGGTGAGACAAAAAAAAAGGAGAGTACAGTATATGGCAGGCTCAGAGATTATCCCGAAAGAAACATGTAGTTTTTGGTTGTTTTTTTTTTTTTTTCCTCCCTACCCATTGTCCAAGGGGTTGAACACTTATCCGTACACGTTGTGGACAGTAAACTATGATTTTTGATGCAGTTGAGTTTGTCCTATTGACAATGCTATAAACAAGTCGATCAGAAGCTGGTATAGATTCCATGGCACATTATTTCCTCTCTAGATTCGATAATCACGCATGTCCATGCATGAGCGACCAAATAAATGGCCCTGCGCCTAAAAGAGCGGGCCATAACGTATACGTGGGAGATTGCGCATCTTCCGATCTCATGGTGAAATAATAAGAAAAAAAAAAAAAAAAANCATTTTCAATCCGATGGACCATCGACACAGTACAAAAATAAAATTAATTTCTATCTACTGCATTTTTTCTGTAATAAACTAAATCTAACAAGCGCTACATGGAATTTTACAGCTGCTGGTCATGGCAAAAGTATAGCTGATGCGATTGGAGGTACTGTTAAAGAAATGTGTGATAGACATGTTACTTTTGGCCATGATATTTTATGTGCAAATGATATGGTACAATGCATAAATAATTCTAGCAGCAAAATAAATTCATTTTGTATCGATGAAGAAAAAATTAAAATGATTGATAGTCTTGTTCCCGAAGATTTAAAGCCAGTTCCAGCAACTTCAAAAGTTCATCAAGTTATGTGGTCCAAGTCTAACAGTAAAAGTTTGTCATTCAATTATTTATCGTGCTCTCATTGTAATATAGATACTGGTTGCGAACATTATAAGATTGATAGTGTAGTTACATATGATGCGAAAGAAATTGTAAATAATGATGCTAAAAGTAAGAATATTTCACCGTTTCAATCAACAAAAAATTTCAAAGTTGGAGAGTGGGTAGTAGTAATATACGACCAGTGGTACCCTGGTCAACTTGAAAAAATTAATAAAAATGCATTAATTGTTAGATTTTTAGAGAGAACAAAAAAAAATTTTCGTTGGCCAAAGAATAATGACGTTTACACTGTATTTCCAACACAAGTACTGTGCAAAATTGATGAGCCGATTCGTATATCAAAAAAAAATATATTTAAAATAAGTGAGCGAGATTATAATGAAATAACTGCTATGTCTAATTCATGCACAATTTATAATCCCTAGTAATTTATTATAACTTCAATACTTACTGTTAAGTTATGTGAGTTATTATAAGATAATAAATAATTAATCTAAAACTATATGGTAATATTTATTCAAACTTGAAAAAATTGGTAATTTTTTTTTTTTTATGTTTTAACCGAAAACTTGATAAATTCAAGCGTCTTTTTGTTAATTAAGTCCTGTTTAATCTAGTCAGGTTCCTCAAAAAAAGAAACTTATCGTGGTATAGTATAAAAACGACAAGCTGCTTTAAAAACGCAGTACAAGTCGCACGTATCATGTTCACTTAGTATTTTTGAAATATCAAGTATTATACCCTTCGGAGCCATAAAAAACACTGTGTCACAAAGCCCAAAGTACTTGTACACAATTTTTTCCTTGTTTCTGGAGGTATATACAGCAAGAAAAAATTTGGTTCAAAGGTGTGCCTCAAAAAAAAAAAAAATTTTTTTTCGCCCCGTAATTTTTAGATTATGTTGCTCGTTATATCGATATCTCGAAAAGTAATCGAGATATCGATTTGTAACCATGTTCATTGTGTTCAGCACCCCCGATTTACCTTAGATATACATCTAAGTCCCCATTAGCCCATGTCAAGTAGTCTATACAGTACGCGAGAGTACCTGTGTCCCGGGGAATCATGCACTCTTTTCGAAAATCAATGATTAAAATCTTCAGAGTCGTGAAAAACAATGTCACAAAGCCTGAATTTCTTGCACACTATTTTTCCCTTATTTCTGAGGGTACATAGAACAAGAAAAAATTTATTGCAAAGGTGTGCCTCAAAAAAAATTTTAATTTTTTTTTGTGACGTAAAATGGTCGATTTGGATTGGATTTCCTCATATATGTATTATGTAATATTCCTTCCTCCGCTGCAATGAGCTATCGGAATATATATATATACTTATGTAGAAGCAAGTGCAATAGCCATACGTATACGAGACGATTGAAGAGAGACGAACATTGGGGTCTCGCATGAAAAAGCACATGTACATGCATCGATGCACGCAAGCAATCCGATGTAAGTACACAGCGTACCTACAATGCGCTTGCACTCATATATATACACATGTACAAGCGGGGCGAAAGGGGGAGGGGGATGAAAAGAAAAAGAATCGGGCACCGTTCGCCTTGATACATCTATTACATTGTGTGCATCCCAAGTAGATGAGGCTATATCTCTCTCTCTCTCTCTCTCGTCCACATTCTCGCGCGCGCGCTTGTATCAATCTTCTTTGTCCTGCGTCTTGCTGTGACCCTTTCTCTCTCATATCTATCTCTCGGTCCATGGGTATATACCTTACCCGCATACAGCGAGAAAGAGAGAACAATCTAATATGAGTATGTATATGTGAGGAGGGAGAATAGGAGGAGAGAGACCTACGCGCAAGCTCTCCTCCGTTTTGTTCTCTCTCTCTCTCTGCGTGCAGCTATCTTTGAGCTCCATACCGTATACCTATACATACCTGCATGTGTACGTACTTATATATGTGCATTGTACCCTGCTATATGTATATGCACCTTTTCTGCATTTATCACCGACGATGCATCACTGCTTCCTCCTCGTCCTTGTTTTCGCCTACTGACTGAGACACGCGTCGCCTTTCCCATATCTCTGGAGATTCTCGGGGCTTGTTTCATTGCTTTTTTTTCTGTTTCCTTTTTTTTTTTTTTGTCTACATTTTAACTGATACACCTACCGTACCGGGTATACGAGTCTCGCACCTACGCGTTGGAGGATTGGTTTTTTTTTTTTTTTTTTTTTTTGTTCTCTCTTTGGTGCGTGTGGCGCAATATAGGTTTCCTCAGATATCGGGTACTGAATCATTTTTTACGTAAAAGTAGTACTCCGCGTAAAAATTTTTACGTTTGGCCAAAATTTCGCCAAAGTTCATGTGGTCGACGTTTGGCCAAACTTTGGCCAAGCTTGGGCAGTGAGAAAATCCCAAACTTGGATTATCGTTGGAATATTTTATTCAATATTTTTGGTAAGTCATATAATGCAGACCAACTAATATCCTGACGCAACAAATTAATTTTTTAGACGTTTGGAAGAACATTTGCTAAACTTGAGTAAAATATTCCAACAAAAATCCAAGTTTGGGATTTTCTTATTGCCCAAGCTTGGCCAAAGTTTGGACAAACGTAAAAATTTTTACGTGGGACGTTTAACTCGTGCAAACTAATTTTGGACTATACTTCTTAAATATTGCATCGTATATATTATCATTTATGTACACGGTATTTCGGCATTAAGGTGTATACTTATATACGCGTGGTAAAAAGCGGAAATGTAATCTAATTTAATGTGTAGTGCTGTTTGAAGAAAAACATCAAAGTCGTGCTTAACGAAAATGGTGCTTGTAACAGCTAATCTTGAAAAAAAAAGAGGGAGTTCTTGGCGTTCCCTTGGAAATTTTCCCAATGTTACTGTACGGCAATTTTTCAAGAGCCACGTACACTTACACGGGACGTTCAAGGGGGTCTCCTCAGCCAAAGAGGCATCGAGTGCCATTTTTCCCTAACTTGTACACATGCGTATACTACGTACGTGTAGGGGTAGGTGTATACATTTGCCTATATAAAGACACCAGCAGCAAAATTCGCGCTTACGGACACAAACGTGCCGTTTGGAGTCCCTTGACTGCAGTGCTGATGCTAGTTTGGCCTCTCGCGAAGAATGGACGTGGGAAAACAATGGACAATGCAAGCCTTGCCCGCACAGAAATGGCAATGCCATCAGAGCGCACTGCTCCCTATACATACATGTGCACATACACGTGTACGTGTATAAAAAATACACCCGTGTGGGCTTATGTTATGTTAATAGTATGGCGTGTATGTGTATATATCGCATAGGGCTGATGGAGGATGATGGTGATGCGTGTTATTGTCGTGTGCTCGGCGTGAAAATCGCTAGTGCCAGAGAGCCTCGGGGGTTGAAACTATTAGATACTTACACGGGAATATGTACGGAAAATCAGGGTCGGGTTCTGTTGTATGCCTCTACGGTTTTTGGCGTCCGTACGATGCCAACAACAACGGGATCGCAACGTAACGGAGTTGGCTGGTAATAGGTGTACGCGTATAGGAAAAGATTCTCGCTTGTGGGCGTGTGATCTTGTTTTTTTGGTACACATCTTGAAACATACCATAGTTATTATGTATCTTTTTTTTTCTTTTTACATTTTCAACAACGAACCAACAAACAAACGAATGATCCCCATTGATTCCCTCGTCACAGTGTGCATGTATATATTTAGCACGTTTGCGACGAGTGCACGGCCGTTCGCTGATTTCACGAACAATGGTATACATTGTTTTAATGGACGCGCTTCTCGTCCCAGGACCCCGTGAAGGTATTACGAGGACCTGTAAGCTGCGCATCAATTGAACGGAACGGCCGGCCTTGCAAAAAAAAAAATTCCTCCATGAAACGTCGGCGTGCACCCTCTAATCGCCCTCCCGAAACCTCGCAATCCCACCAAATGAGTCATCGAGCTTACGTTTCGCCCATTGGGCAACAAACCGAGGCAGCTCTCAGCTTTATATTTTTTTTACAATACCGACAAAACGCGTATATAAACAAGAGATAGGGGGACTAAAGGGAGCCAATCGTTCAACGTTGCTCGAAAGAATTTTCGGTATCGGTGTCAATGCACCGATCGAGTCCAAGGCGCGGGAAAATATAGCCTCTCCACCGCTCCTGGCTCTCTGCCATCTGTATCATTTGTGCGTGTATCGTGCTGTGTGCTCGATGGCTTTTACACGCTCACGTATACGTGTGTATTGGCACAAGCATTCACGCACGTGCGTGGCACAGCATCACGTATACTGTAATGATAGCAGGTTACATAGGTATACGCAAGTATATATAATGGAAAATGGCCCTCTGTATTGTACCAGTAAGTATACATCGCACGCGCCTCTGAGCAACGATTCCGCCGGTCGTATTTCTCTACTTCCATCCGTATTGTTGTAAAAGCTGTTGAATCAAAAGGGTGGGTAGATGGGTGGGGGGGGATTTAACTCTTTTCTTCCTCTCTCAACAACTATTATCCATCAGTGCAGTTTAACCTTTGGATGATTACCTCGTCACGGCACGTTTAGCGCGACCGGGTGATTTATAAAATCATACCGATGCGCGCATTGAAACGATCGTTTGTGCGCGCCTCGGCTAATTGATTTTTCAATGCTAAACAAAAACGCATTACGCTGCTTTGTACCAATTATACTTATATTTATACACACAACGAGTATTCCATTGCACGCGGGTTTTGATATAATATAATGGAGGATGTGTTTTTCGTGCTCTTTCCTTCTTTCTACACGATTCAATCGGCAAATCCCTTTTACTCGGCACAGGCTCTCGGTTAAAATCTTTTCGTGTGTTGCATTAGCCGTACTGTACTGATTACTTTCCGGAAACCATTTCCAGGTAACGAGCCTTGCTTAATAAGTACGTGCACGTGTATATGTAACATGAATACGGAGATGTTTATTTATTTTTTACTTTTCCCTTCGACGACTCTCCCGTCTCCAATTGTCTCGTAATTCACGGTTAATCAACTGTTTCCAGCATAATATCATCATTTATTTCCTTTTTTTTTTTTTTTTTTTTTTTTTTAACTCTAGCACGGAAAACAAACGCAGATGATTTTTTTCTTCTTTTCTTCGAGTCACGGGTTACTGAAAATAACTACGAGCTACGAAGGAAGAGGAGGAGGAGGAAAAAAACCACAGCAGCCACCTATTATTAAAGTCCCATTCTACGGGACTGCCTCACCCTCCTCTGAAAATTACCCCCCGCGACAAACAAACAAACCGTGGAAGGAAGGAAGGAACCGCGTGTTTCCGCGTATCGCGAACGCGGAAAAGTTTTTCCCGCGCCAACAATGTGCCGTGGAATAAAAGACGGGGACTTCCCCTTCTCTCCTCGTTCTAAAAATAAGCGCCGAATAAGTACGTTCTCCAGGTAATGGCTCAGACAAAATTTAACTATTGACACGTTTTTTCAGTAATTTAAATTCAAATGGTGAGCTCAAATGGTCATGGATTACATGGAGGAAGGCTTCAATGAACATTTATCGGACTTCGCGTAGCCTCTCATTTCGATAATCATCAACTTTTTAATTTAGTGTAGAATCATGTACAGGATTGATTTTAAAATTAACACCGCCATCGAATTGATATTTATTTAACGCATTTTCGAGATGGAACAGAAATTTTTGGCCATTTTTAGGGGCATTCACTTTATGTGAAAATCCAATTTAATAGGCATATATAAAAATTAACTTTCCCTGGCCGTGAAGCACTTTTTTTTCGCAATTGAAATTTTAGTTACATATGGGGTTAAAAATTTCCTTCGTACAAAAGACACGGATGGTTTAAAAGTGGTTGCACTTTTTACCCATACCCACAAGTTGGGCGTAAAAATGAAAAGTACTCGCTCGATCGTATGTTTGTCGTACGCAAAAAAGGAAAAAGGGTCGCGCGCGTGCCAACGCCCAATAACATCCCTGCAGTCGTAAATTGCCTCATTATCTGTCGCGAGGATCGTCCTCTCCTGCGACAACTGCCGCTCGTAAATTGCACTGGCTAGTATTTAAGTAGGTATATGCACATGCTGCTACCGGGTGGATCCTCAGATTGAAACGTCGATTCTCCTGTGCCGCGCGAACGACTCACGAATCGGTATAGGGGGAACCGAAGATTATCCGGGCTCCCCGAGGAGTAAGCACCTAACACGCATCCTCCGATGTGTCTTTGTTGTGTGTCATTTATCGGTCGATTTTTATGGGTATACCTCCAAACGTTGTAGGATATCCATCATCATCCAATCGATTGTGGCTATCCTCATCTAAACGTGGCATTCAATAACGACGAAATTAAGAATAATGAAAAAAAAAAAAAAAAAAGGGGGCTGAAGCGAAAATCCGCTCGTGTGTAACGTGCTGTCGGGTGATTTAGCATCTCGAGGTCCTTAACGAACCCCGTGATATCTCGGCACACGCACACTACAGCACTACAACTGCACGACTCGTCCCGCACAGGCAATGCATACATATACTTATACGGCAACTGCTGGTCGCTGCTCTATCCCGAGAGGACGTCGTGATCTCTCAATCCAAAGTTGCGTAACTAGGCGAGGGAGAGGGACGAACAATGAGAGCTGGGGGGAGAGAAGAAAAAGAAAAAAACAAAACAAAAAAAAAAAAGCCCGAGAGTATAGAAACAGCGAGTGGGCAGTCGGCGGTCAGCATCTGTACACGCGCGCAGTAGGAGAAGAGATGAGAGAATAAGATGCAGCGAAAGGGGGAGAGGAGATGGACGGTGAGAACAGGCCTGCCGCACAAAGAAATCCTCGTTGCAGCGGCGCATTAGTGCGCGTATATATATGTATATTATATACGTACGCGTGCACACATAAAGTGCGTCCGCATAAATTATATTATAATTCCCTGCTGGTGTCTTCATCTCTCGGCTCTGAGATGCGCGCATATATTAACCGAATGCACGCGGACACGGGAGGTGGTTGAAGAATCCATTTAAACTTAATCATGAAAAAAAAAAAAAAAAAAAAAAAAAAAAAAAAAAAAGGTCAGAAGGGAAAGGGGGAAAATCCTGCCCCCCAAACAGAAGGGGGGGGGGAAAAAAAAGATAATTGACTCGTTTATATTTTTCCAGACGTAAAGAGGCGCGCAAGGTACGTATACCATTATACTGTACAGGCGCGTGGAGAGTACACGTAATAAATATTGTGCATGCCCAGGCTCGATTTTCCCGATCGATNAAAAAAAAAAGAAAACTATACAAACAAACACCTCACTAGGGGGGATTTTGCTTTCCGTGCCCCCACATGCCAATTGGGGGTAATAAGCTCTAAATCACGGGCCCCCTCAGAAAGATAGTCCCGCCTGGGCCAGCGACACGTTACAAGTATGTATACGCTAAAAAACCCTAATCTAAAGCCCTATACGCATACCAACAGCAACGGCGCCGTCTACGAAAAAGAAAGGGAAACAAAGTCGCTCGGCCGCGAAGGGGGGAAAGAAGGACGGATTGTACACGGAGTCGCGGTAATCGCGAGATTGATATGTATACACGCGCTTTTTTCTTCCTTCCTCGGGACGCGCTCTCTGGAGAGACGGATGGAGATACAAGGAGGCGCACGTCCTCTCACGACGCGCTGAAAAATTGCCCCGCGCGCGTGCCATTGTATTGTATACACAGTCGCGTATAAATTCACCCCGACGCGCTCACGTATGAAAGTGAATTCGCCCAGTTGCCCATATATTCAAGGGAATCTGATTGTGCGAGGAGACAGAGAGATCTCGTCGCTGCCTCCCGCTAATCTCGTTTTAACGTCCCCTCATTGGCCGGTTAGGTGGGCTCTTTCTCTCTTGATTCAGGTGGGTGGGTGGTAATGGATGGGGACGCGCTGTACTCCGATTCCCCATCCCTCTTTGCCTGACGTTACACTCTCACGAGCAACGGTGGGGCTCTCTCGTTGTCGCTTGACGCGACGGGGATCATTGACTCAGATTGGATCATTTTTACACCATGTGCAAACATGCATGGGTATAATATGTATAATTATAAAAAAAAAAAAAACAGCTATTACAAACCCCACGACTGCATCACGTGCAGATAATAATATGTAGTAGATGTGCCTTACTTGGAGGAGGAGGACAAAGATGACCCATTGGTAGTACTTGTGCTGTTTGACGAGGGGATGGGGCCCGTGGCCGTGTACCTCGGTCTTGGACACGCCGCTGTTCGAGACCCCGGGATAGGGTATGGACCGGCCGAGGCTCATGTTGAAAGCGTAAACCATACTGTAGGTCGTGTGCAGCCAACAGAACGTCTCGAGGACGACCTTGTCGACGGAGCCGGCCGACTCGCAGTGTATCGGCGAGCCACTTATGCTCTTGCACGCCAGGGTCAGGCAGCCGGTCAGCAGGAGGGCTACGGTCGCTTGGTAGTGCAGCCGAAATATCACCGTGTCCTCCGAGGCCCGTTGGACCTTGAAGAGCGACCGGATCGAACCGAACACGTCTATCATCTTCAACATCACGGGCATGGTATATCCGACGAAGCTCCTCTTATTATCTATACACGTGTACTATTTATATTTATCTTGTCGGGAAGGCTACGATGCTACTCCACGTGGGAGCAGCAAAGCCACGCACCGCCACCGCATCCTTCCTTTTCGCTTCCCCGGTGGTTCTCGACACCTCCCAAGCTACTGCTCTCATTTTTTGCGCTCATCTTGTGTTTTTGGAGGGTTCGTGCATTTCCCTTGTCACTCAATCCAGGAGAAGATACCAGGTACCGGTTTTTTCATGATAAGCAGAACGCTATACGTCGAGCGAGTGCTTCATAAAACTCTGCACGTGGGCTCTGAACCCTGTTTTTTCTGGCCCAAGCGAAATTTTTATCCGTAGGGATAACGTACATCGATGGGATCGAGTGATGTACGGTGATTGGAAAAAAAAAAAAAAAAAAATTACGTATTGCAAATGCAAGTGCTGTGTATTATCTGTACTCGCTTGTGCCAACTTTATGGGTCACTGCAGATCTCCGCAGCGTGGGGTGGATGGTATTGATGACTAACGTCCCACCACTTGAGCTAAGCGATCACACTGTACCATCATTGGAATCCACATATATGTTGACACTTCATTGTTACCATCGAGTTAAAACCTTTCCAAAAATCACGTACATCTTTCGCGTATTCAGAGCCCCCAAATAGCCGATCGATCCCTCTCGTGATTACTCGCTTCGACAAATCGGCACGTTCGCATCACTCTCACTCTCGGTCACCCTCGTCGACTACTTCAATTTCGCCAAGTGAGGATAAATATCGGAGGGGGGGCTCCCGGTCAAACTGCGCAAAGTGTATACACACGCGGGAGCCGATCGGCGACACTGGGCACGCATCGCGCACACCTGCCACTTGGCTGACTACATTAGAAGGGGCAAATGTGACAGAAAGCGAGAGAGAGAGAGAGAGAGAGAGAGAGTCTTGACGAGGAGGCAAAGAAAAAGATGAGATGGTCGTCAGGCTGGAGAGCGAGAAGAGCGAGAGAGGCCTTAAAGGGGAAGAACGAGAAGAGGAAGTTGGCGAAGGGGGTGGCGAAAGGGGGCTGCCGTTGGCCGAGAGACTTGAGGGGCATCCCTTGGCCTCGAAGACGCGAGCGCTGTACACACATACACATGTGTACCTATACATATAACTTTGGATCTTTCCCTTGGATGATGTATCGTTGTGATTATGCCGTTATCCAAGTTCATGCCTCTCGTGGCACGCGCCCGCGACCATTACATGCAAATTGCCATGCAAAGGAAGAGACGGGCTCGGCTTTCTCACGTGTATCGGGCTAAAGTGACGACTCCTACTTTTATATCTACATGTGGACAATTTGCCGCTCATTTGTTGCCAATTTCACACGCAAAAACGAAATTTGTTGCTATTTACTATGAGATACAACAGGTACTAGCGAGAAAATTTGTTACTCAAATCATGTGCCATTTTAAAGACTCGAAATTGAAAGGGAATTCCCTTTTTACTGTTAGTTGTACGAAAAGGGCCCTTTCAATTTCGAGTCCTTCAAATACCAGCCTTAAAATAGTAAGTGGCTTGTGGTTTATGTACGGCAGAGGGAAAATGTTTCATCAACAGATTCTAGCCTTGTTTTTTTTTTTTTTTTTTTTAAACACGTATATATATTTATTCTTTTTACTACACAAACTGCACAAAGCCCCGTCGCGTGCATTAGACACACGCGCTCGTAAGCAAATTTATGACAAGGTTTTCGTGCCACGTCTCGGGATTAAATTTATATTTCTGACCTGAAAAAAGGAGGGGAGCTCGGTCGCGAGAACTGCACCCTTGATTGAAAGAGAGGAAAAGGGGGAACAAAAAAATGATTGCGAGGCAAAACTTGGGATGCCTTGATCGAAATTAATAACCATCTTGCGAGAAAGTAGACCAGTCCGCGTCCGTGGCTCTCTTTCCCCCCCCCCTCCCTTTCTTCCGAAGCCATAATTATGTATTCACCGAGCCCCCCTCCGCGACCAAGTTTGCGAAAAATTGAGAGATCGATCGGAGCTTTCGGGCATGGCGTCTCTCTCGTTGTCGCGCAAACACCCCGTTCGGTACACATACGTGCCCCACGAGCTTTTGCAAGCGCACCCGTACAATATTCTCGCGGTCGCCTTGAATTTTCTTACTGTTATGATGGTCGATGTTATTATTACAAGGCGCTCGAACTTGACACCGAACATACAGGTACACGTGCAAAGACTCGCGTTTGATCGTTCCTTGCATTTATTTAAAAATAAAATACATCGTATAACAAATGGCATTCGGACGCGTGATTTCAATTGATGGTATAATATTTATTTTGGAAAGCATACAATCGCTCTCTGTGTCAATGCAAAAGGGGTAATTGCGGCTATCGAGCAGAAATGAAGAAATAAAAAACCCGAGAGACCTGTTATTCCGGATTGGAGTCGATTTTCCGGGTTCTCGAGAGGAAAAAAAAAAAAGTAGATAAAAGAACCCGAGGGCACGTTATTTCCCTCTCCTCGAGGCCGCGAAATTATTCTTTATTGCACCCGCCATTGTTCGGCTGCTGCAGTGGGTCTTACTAGAACGAAGGATGGGGCGGGGTGTACAGAGCACTTGATTAAAACTGTTCATTCTGCTGCCACCGAAATGGGCACTACTTAATCAAGAGCTTGCACTCGTCATCTCCTGGCGCCTCTTTTCTTTTCCTTTATGTCTTTTAGTGGTGAAGACCGCGGATGAACAAGAAAGCGACGTTTCAACCTGAATTGCGACATTTGACGTTGAAAAGGGGCAAACGGTCCTACTTTCACCGGTAACAATCGTGATTACAATGACGATGATGCTGGTGTGGCTCCAAATATCGTAACGTTATGTAAGTATTGACGAAACATGTGACGTTGCGCAAGATAAAATGAGGGTGTCAAAACAGGGGTGTAAATCAAGAGTACTATTCCGAGGGCAACGATATAACAACTAAAAACAAAACAAATCACGTTTTACTGGCTCGAACGGCGTATTGTTTCATCTTTTTTACAACGTCATAAATCATCGTCAAGATGATCGTAGAGCGCGTATCCTTATGACTCTCTCCTTCCTCGGTCTTCCTATCAACGTAACGCAGCGATTTATACTCCACAGGGCCAATTTTACAGCCCTTTGGTGGTAAAGAACGTGAAAACAATCCTTCCGCGTTGCTGACCATCGCGCGTATTTCAAAACACCCCCTCACAGCACGAGTTTAGTGCACCGGGTAAAACAGTGCAGCCACAATAGCTCGGAGGGACAAATAAACCCGCTGGAAATAGATGCTCTTTCGGTCCGCGTAAACTCTCGCGCGTCTCTTCGCGCTTTTGTGTATAATGCATCGCGGTGCATCGTTTATTGGGAAAGGGAAAAAAAAAAAAAAAAAAAAGAGATGATATCACGATCCGGTTATAAAACAGTGTTGCATCAGATCTGCCTTTTTGTTTATCTTGGAAGCTGCACAGCTACAAATACAAATCATCCGAGTTTTTTACGCGTACAGATTAGGGATTCAATGGTCCAGGGTAGCAAAGTCTCCGCTCACATCGTGACATCACAATTGCGGCAAAACACGTTGCTAGGGGTGGAGGGGAGTGAGAGACAAGTAGTAACACATTTATTACAATTTACACACATGGGTGTATATTACCAGTGCCGAGGAAGAGAAGGTCGTACGCGGATGGGCGAGCGTTGGGCGGATGATTAATTGCCACCCGTGGGTCCATTTGTCCGTCCGCACGCGGGCGCGTGCCACAAACGTAGCCGCCACCTGGACGCGAATTTTAATTTTCGGTCCATACGGCGCGGTTTGTCAGAGAGAGAGCTCTAGTATATGCGTATATGTATAGGGTGATAATTTAATGTCGAATAAGGCAAACACGCGTAAGTGTACGTATACAACAAAATGGTAAAAATCAACAGGTTAAAGGTAATTTACAATTATTATTTTTACCGCACTGGCGCTCTGGACGCGCAAACGAAAAAGCACCCGCGGTGTCTTACCTAGCGCGGCGTTTTCTACTTAATCTTCATATTTTCCCATTCCTTTATTTCTCTCCTCGTTGTTTGAGCGGGGCTTTGCAATTTGTTATTTTCTTATATCCTTTAAAAAAAGAAAAGCTTCGGAACATTTCGAATTTTGATCTTTATTGGGTCGATCATTTACCCGTTTTACAAGGCACACTACCCGCGGGGAGATAAGGAGCTTGGCTAATATGGTCGCGGTGGCTTCGAGGTGGAAATAAAAAAAAAAAAATTAAAAAAATAACAAGCATTGGGGGGTGGGTATATAACAACAACAGTAGTGGGGTTTTGCCTCTTGAGATGCTAGCGATGATAATAACACGTAGAGACACTGCGTGTGTGCAATACAGATGGGTTTGTTATGGGGCAGCGTATTCAGGCGCATTAAAAAGAGATTAACCGGTCAAACAGCTGGTGTAAGTATAGGTACGCGTGTCCTTAGCCGACAATAAAAATAATATTGGGTTGGAGATGCAAGCAAGTATTGAGATAGGTATGCAAACACGCGGAGGACAGTAGTTGTTTTTGTTGTTCGAGCGGTGGAGTGAGAGAGAAAGAGAGAGAGAGAGAGGACGAGTCAATAATACATGGGTGTTGGAGAAGGGGGTGGAAAAGCTGAAAAAGAGAGAGGCTAAACTAAAAGTCGAGGTAGCGAGGCGAGTCGTGGTCGCCTCCAAGGCATTCGGGTCATTGTCGCGCTATAGATGGGTGTATGTATAGGTGCAGAAGACGAGGGAGAGCGCAGAGCCGCGAAACGCTTGCTATAGCGACCGAGCAAAAGTATATTATGCCTATAAGTATAGAAGAAGGAAGAGGAGGCCTTATTACGGCCTCGCTCGCTCACGTACCAACGTATACCACCCGATTCATCCGAGCGGCAACTCTTGCTCCCCTTCGCCGATTTTCTTGGTCTCTACGTGCGATATACTTACCTTTACAACAGCTGATACGTACGAACAAAAAGCCGTTCCAACGCTTTATACGTGTACATCTATATGAATGACTGTTAGGTCACCCATTAATTTGAAATGTCTCCTTGCTCGCGTAGCTTTTTCATTAAATTTTCAAGCTGCTTCCCCCCCCCCCGCGCAGGTTTCACTTTGGTGGAAGATCTAGCGGGAAACTTTTTTCCATCCCTCCCTCCCTCCCTTGCTATACCTTTTCCGGCACTGGACGATTGATTTACGCGACGATTTCGCTGTTTCGGCCGAGTTAATAAAGCGCCTTTTTCCATCAATCATCCTTTCAATTCATCGGGGGGGAGGGGGAAAGGGGATTAAAGATGTCAACTCGTCGTAAAACGCGCGTAATTTATCGTCACGTCTGGATAAATAAAGTTGTTTTACGACAACGGGGATACGATGTTACCTTGATATTGGAAGAAGAAAAAAACGGACATCCTTACACCCCGGAGCTACAGCTCGCAGGTGCGAAAATTAATTTCCTGCAATCTCTGCTGCTGCTCCCCGTCGAAATTAATCGTCCAAAGGGTGCGTGCGAGAAGGAATGAGCAGAAGAGACGGATTTCCTTTTTTTTTCTCCATAAGATATTCTTACATTAGAATGAAAGTACCAGAGCTGTGGGTATGGTTCCTGTTTGCAGGTATGTACACTCGGGTATGGACCATAGTTCTCAACATTTGTACCTATCCAGGGGATTGTGTCATTGTTGCACAATTTAATGGTGATGATTCGACGGAATGACATTTTTGGGGTCCATGTAATCGTACAGGCGATATTTATTATACGAGTCTTGTAATGTAAAAACAAAAAAATTACTGTTTCCTACGTCCAAACAGAAGCAGGAGAGAGGCCAACGTCCTTCGGTGCGAATCTATCGACGGCCCGACCCTTGGACAATCTAACGGGACGCGCCCGTCCGCCGCACAAGACCCTCTTGTCTATATAACGTACAAAACGCATCGCGGAGCGGAGGCGCGTATCTACATCTCAAGCGCGTATACGCTGAGCGTCGCTGTGGGTATTTACGAGCAGCGTCCCCCGCCCCCGTCGCCCGAGACGGACGATAGAACAATACCTGTCCGCGCGTTGATGCGAACAAAGGGTGGGTGGGAGGTAGTAGTCGTACGTACACGTAAGCTCGCGAGTAGGTACACGCGCTTAGGGTTTCCTACTTGGCAATGAACTAGATATGCTTACAGGGGGGGGGAGGAGGAGGTGGAAGCGAGACACTGCCCACACGCGCGAGTGTCTCTTTTCTTCTTCTTCTTCTTCTACTTTTCTTGATATAATACACAGGGACGGGCGCCTGATAATATATGTGTACAGTGATGTCTTTGCTCTCTCCCCTCAGCTTTATCGTTCTTTCTTTCGTTTTTAATTGAATAATCATCGGTAATCTCTAGTCAGGGAGTGACGAGAACCGGTAATCGCCTGTTTTATAACCCAATATAAGCTCCCTCGTATATGATCCAATAATCTATTAGCCTTACGCTTGTCGGGCATGGTTTGTCACTCGGCGTTGACCAACTCGTTTGTTTTTTTTGTTTTTTTTTCCTCAAGCAATGTATTTTACGTAATGGTACATGTCGCGTGATTTGGTGATATGTTGCGCGAGGATAACGAAACAGGAATAACAGAGATATAGGTATTTTATATACGAGAGCGTGCTTCACTTGAGTCGAAAAATCCATGGGCCATAAGTTGAATGGATCATTTTTAGTCAACACGTTGAATTTATTTATAACTAAAATATATAATTATTGTTATTTATTTTGTCTGTTTTAACTATGTGTAATTTTACAACTATTACTTCTGTTGATTTCATTGTAGTCTTATTTTTTTAAATTACGTTGATAGTATTATAATGTGTAATTATTACGTATTTCACTAAATTATATTACTATTTGATACCACAAGGTTTAAACAAAGGAGTAAAATCTAATCTAATTCAAGTATACATGCGTGTGCTATGCTATACTATGATTCATTGACTGTTCCTCGATTGCTCAAAAGGATATCGAGTTAGCTCAAAAGAAAAACCTGTTTTTCTCGCTCGACTAGCCTCTAATCTGCTCAAGCCCCGCCACACAAGTACATGCACCTCGGTCGGCACTGCAATACACGTATACGTATATGTATACGTATAGGTAAATCCAACTCGAGCTCGCTTTCCCTTGGATTAGGTAAAATGCAGCTCGCAATGTAAGAAAATGTGAAAAAAAATTACTACAAAGTGATTTAATCTATATACCAAGGAAGGAAGTAGCTATTACTGTCTCGTAAGTTTTGTATACACGTACGCATAGTGTCGAGTTGTTACAACAATTGGGACTCGGCCAATAGAGGTAAAAGTGAAAATTATTACTATACGCGGTTGTTGCTTTCGCCCCTGCCTACTCGCACATAAAATTGTTACTTACGACTCTGGATATCGTGTGAATTTTACGTCGCTCGTATAAATGTACCAAAAATACATTATGTGTGTACTCAAACGAAGTGCAATGGTTGTTCCAAAGATGTCTCGGCCTTTAATCACAACTTTTAATCAACGAATGACGATTTTTCGTCGTACCTTTCAATTGGGTTCCTCAAAACCGGTTTATTTTCGCACATCTTGCGTAATATTATTTTTTGTCGATGATTCAAAGTAAGGATATCTGTATACAACGAGCTCTTCATTAAAAAGGACACGTATTGCCTTCGTTCGTGCATTTATTTAACATGATGTTGATTAAACGGCTCGTTCAATTAAAAATAACGATGATCGTACTCGAGTACAGATAAAGTATTATGAAATACATTTTATGGCTCATACGTTTTGAAATGGTAATTAGAGGAGGAAAAAAAGTGATTTCCTTTTAAGGTTTTTTCAAGATCCCCAGTTTTGTCATCGCCCGGGGAGAAACGACAAAATCCCAGAAATCCCGCGGTACGGGCTGTGAAAAGTGTACAAACATGCAACCCAAGCCCTGCACCCAAGCACATTTCACCATAAAAATGGTATTTCGGTACATTCGTATTTGTACTTCGCCTCGAGGCTTAATGTTCGAGTGGCGATCATCACCGCCGTGGAGCGCAAAAAAATTGTGCGCGGCACGTATAATAGCCCCCCCCTCTCGCCACGGGTGCTTTTACAGCCCTTTTTTTCACTTGAGCTCCGATCTCCAGGGTGAAATGTAAAATTGCCGGAGCGACGTTCTCGGAAGAAAAAAGCCGTATAGCCCTTATTTTTTTTTTTTTTATTTATTTATTTTTTTTTTTTTTCGTTGTTGCCCGATTCAAAAAGATCGGTGTATTTTGCGCAAAAGTATCGGTCACGCCACTGTACCTGCGTACCGAGAATCGACTACTTCGCTGTGGTCTTCGGGATTCTGTCTGTGCGTTTCGATGGAGCTTCTTTTTATTTTCCCCCTCGGTGTACGCACCGCAAGCCATAATGAGGGATGGAGAGTGAAAACAAAAAAACAAAAGTGGATGCTAATGGACAGTCGTTGTCGGGGTACTTTGGGGGAAATTCATTGCCTGTTGCCAAAAAAATGCACATTTTAACATTTGTCGAATTTAGGGTACAGGAGAATATGTTATGTTTATAGTATACAATTTAAATTTGAGATAATGATTGGTAATAGGGGTGACCAATAATTTTAAAAACATCGATACAAAGGATTTGTTGATTATTTGAATGATAAGTACTACACAATGTATTTTGATAAAAAAAATAACAGCTTAAAAAAACCTGGACAGCGACCAAGTTTGATAAGCAAATAAAGAAAAGAAAGGAAAAGTATAATAAGTACACTACTTGATAATTTTCCATTTTTTTTATTTTAAATAATATTAAAAAATGGGAAAAGTTTAAGAGGACTATTTATATTAGATGGTTAACATGGCTCGAACGTAAATAATTAACAGATAACACTGACCAAACGTATGTTTTACGAAAATTTTTTCAAACATGATAGGGATAAATTGATTAATTAAGACGTGATGGGGAAAAAGTTGACTATTGTGATGGATCTAATAATACAAAGACCTCACTATTTTCACGGGTACCAACGATTTATTGAAAACCTTTGTGAATGTTTGGGCAATACACATCTCCACTCGGCCGCGAGAAGATTATAACAAAATCAAGCACCAATAAAAACGTTTAATAGCTTCTCGACTTTGTAAATGAATTCCAATACACTCAATTATTTACGAGTGGGAAAATCGATGTAGAGATGCGATTATCAAGCGAATTCAGTTCCCTCAAATATTATCAATCCATCTGTGTACCACTCCTCATCGCGACAGCACTTTCCAACTGGACATGAAACAAGACAGATTCCTCGGAAAATTCCACGTACCGGCCATAATCATCATCGTGGACATCATTGTCCGATCGAGCCACGTTTTCCTCGTCCCAAACGAATACCGACGACAGCAACGATATAGCTACTGACATATACAAGTACACACATCCGCGTGAACGGTCCACGTCACTCATATCGTCCGACGGCGCCTAACGGTACAATGTACCCTGACCGCATGTGCAGGGACGTCGCGGGCCTCCCAAGGCGTTTTTCCTCTCTAACCCGAGGGACATGATTTCCGGCCGATCGCCGTCGAAAGAAAGCCACCCTCGCGAACAAAAGATCGTTTGTTACTCCTTTCTCGGCTTGTCATTCCACCGAGAGCCCACAGCCGATAGGGTAATCAGCGCCCTCGCCGATAACAGCTCATCACCCTCCTCCCCATGAATGCGCCGTGGCGTCATTGTCTTTCCTCTCTCATCCCCTCCACCGCTCGCAGCTGCACCGACAGGTTTCGCGTGTGCGTATTGTCTTTATTTTTATCACGGATAAATTGACCGCGTAGGATAACGACGATGATACTTGCAAGACGCAATCAGGAATCGGTATTATGCTTACCGATCGCGTTTAATTGATCACACCGGCAGATACTCATTACATCATTGCGCACGCATTTTAATGTACACACGTCACGCTGGATCATGGTTTTTGGTACATGTATAGAGGACGATTCGGTATATGTATACACGTGAGCTCCGATGATCGTATAATTAAGACTATATACAAACGAATGGACTTTTATCAAAGTTCCCCGGGTTGATCGTCCGGTTTGCCTGCAGTTATATTTCTTTAAACTCCAACAGCTACACCGGTAGAAGAAGCACTAATGCAACGATTTCGTTTGTCACGAAAGCTCATTGCACGGCGCGTGTGGAAGTTAATCTACAAGTTGCCCATATCGAACGTTCCGGTTGATTAAACATTTTTCAAAGCGTATACTTAATACTGTACAGGGAGGACACAAATCACTGGGAATACTTAAAGTATAATACATCGACACAGGAAACTGCAGTGCGTCGACGGTGCTGGAGCTGAGTCATTGATTTCACCCAATATGTGTACTACGTATTAATATGATGAACGGGCTTACCTGCAAAAACAGCATGAAGCAGACCCACTGGTAGTACCTGTACTCCTTCCTCTCGCTCTCGGGATACGACCTCGAGTTGTCGATCCCGGGGAAGGGCACCTCGTAGCCCTCCTTCTTCTTGTACGCCGCGGTGATGGTGTACGTGCTGTGTATCCAGCAGTACGTGTTGAGCACGTCCTCCGGCAAATCCTTGCTGTGTATGCAATCGATGGGATTGCCGACGTACTGCCGAGTGGTGACTATCAGGGAAAAGGCTATCAACAGTATGACGGTCAGGCTGTAGTGGAGGCGAAACACCGCGGTGTCGATGTGAATATGCGAGATCTTTATCAGGCTCTTCAGGCCGCGGAATATGTCCAACATCGTACCCTCTGCTGCCACAACTACTCTTGTATCGGCCCTTTCCCGGCTCACCACTTTTTTTTATGATAATTGTTATCGCCCCCTCGAAGACCAGTACAACGAGCCTTCTTGGACCGCGTTGGTCGAGAAAATCTGCGGGTCAATTCCTTGACCGCGTAGCCGTTCATGGTTTTTCCTCCCCTCACATATTTGCACCAAAGGTCACTTTTGTGCCACACCGCGCTCCTCGTTGTTGTCTCCTCCGCGCATCCTCTGTACTTACTACTCGCGATTCGAAGGGAAAAACAGGGGCAAGAGTGTTTCCAAAACTGCGGCGACCAGCCGTGGCTGCACCGTCCAATGGACCCCCGGCCATCCTCGCCCCGGTGTGCATTCGACTCTTCAAGCGACAGCGCGACTTTTGCGTCTGACCCCGGCCGGCATGTCCCCTTAAACGGCCGGAGCCCGCACGCTCCCGGCTTTTCTTTGAATTACAAATTCGACGTCGCCGGGCAGACGCATCGGATGTGCTCCCCTCGCGACTCGCTCCGATCTTATGTTTATCTTCGGCTCCCGATGTCAGTTATATCTGCGAACAGGAGAAAACTTTTTCGATACCCCCCCACTGCGTCTATTGATCACCGGGGGCTGCTACTGCTGCAATCAGGTGGATGCGTTTTCGTTGGCTCTCTCGAAAATTGTTGCTCCGCGTTCGCGTGGAAATTAGTTTTTGCGGTTGGGAAGGGGGGATTGGTGCCATTTTACGTGGTCCACAGATCGAGCAAACGACTTCCCATCCGGTTGGCGAGTGAAAAGAAAATTTACGTCTCTCGCGGGTGCGAAGAGCTGTCGTTGGCGCCGGCCAAATATTTGGATAACCCCATGTACAGCTCGCGAAATCCAAAATTAATCGGTCGGGAGTATAATGGAACGAAAAGAAAAAAAAACAAAAACAAATGTATGGATGAATAAACGAATAATCGCCGCTGGTTTTTGAGCGCGGGGTAAGTATACCGGCAAAAGTTTCGAACAAGTGCGGCTGGCGCGGCTGATCTTTCTTTCGCGACTAGAGGCAAAACTCGGGCTCTGGCGTATCATGACTCCCTCCCTGCCGTTTCTTCGTTCCTTCCTTGTTCTAACCAGCGAGTGGGTGAGCAAAAAAAAACGGGCAGTCATTAGAAAAACCCTGGAAATAATAGGACGGACTCGTATACGTACACGAAGGTATAGAGAAAAAGCGCACTTGGCATAGGCGCCGCTCGGCACTTGGCTCGTGCCCGGTACACCTCTCGATCTACCCACCACCGACTCATCTCCCTCTCTTTTACTTTTTTTCATATACCAGAACAGGAAAAAAAAAAAAAAAAAAAGGAGCGGGGAGGGATTAGGTACAACTCCGTTATCGAGATGTCGATGGATTTAGATTAGCGAGCGTTTAAGGAGAGCCGTAGTGTCAACCATCTCGTTGGCGCTTCAATCATCGTCATCATCGCCACGAGACGCGTCGGACGAAAACCAGAGATCTACCGAAATGATGGGTACTGTACGCGCCTAAAGTTTATTTACGTGGCGTGATATGTGTTCGGGGGCACGCGTAGCGATGCTGGAAATCACAGCTGTGCGCATCTTATCTTATATGTATGAAATATCGTTGATCCGTCAAATCCGCGAGTCATACGGGAGTTTGGTAAACACCTGCGATGATTGGCTAAACGCTGTCGATACCGCGGTTGGATGGGATTAAGAACACATTATTTTCACAGCACCCCGAAAATAGCGACCCCAGAAGTAGCGTATACCCCAAAGAACAATCGAACAGACCGATGGCCGGGGAGAAACGCGCCCAGCCTTTATCGCGCATATTACACTATCCCGGTCAAACGGTCCGTATCTGATCGGTTCGCGATCAAAGCAGGGGCTCGCAGGAGCCGCCTTGCACGCGCGTACGCCAACTATACGTAACGGTGTAAGATTGTGCGCGTGAAACGAGCTTCGGTCTCTCACTTTTCTGATGTTGTTTGATGTGCGGGCCATTCTAATTTCGGAGGCAACGAGGGGGGGGGGGGGGAAAGCTGCTCTCTGCTGCACTCGCCCTCCATCATCCGCAAATGTACGGACGACGCGCACCGGAATAGCAGTTGGGGGATTCCCCTGTTTCCTCGCTTTCCCTTCGACCGGGCGTTTTTTTCAAAGTTGAATCTTTTCTGCCTCGCGTCCATACGAGTCCATACGAGTGGAACAACGGACACGCTTTTTTAATGTCAATTCGTCCACACACACGCAGTGCCTGGAGCACGTAATAAAGACCTCGTCATCGTTAATTACACGACTACGAAAACGCGCGCGCGCGAGCGTGTTGTTGTATTTCCATTTCTCCTTTTGACACGTTGCCCAGTGTCAACACGACCCTAAAATGGCCCGCTATTTTGGGACCGCGGAAATTTCGTCTCCACGACGTTTCCCTCCCCCTCTCGCTGAGCGTTGCTGCCCGAGTATATATGTATTATATTGTGAAAGACTCGCCTTGACAAATTATTAATACACCGAGTTTTATTATGGAAGGGGACAACGGAACTGTTGTTTTCGTAGTAGTGAATCGTTGAAATGTCGACTCCATAGTTGTGGGACTCGTGTAAATAATATTCGAGCTTTTCCCAAACGCATACACTGTCCGTAAACAATTATCCAACGGGAGATTTCGTTGTTGTTTCAAATGGTAGAAAATGTCCCCCAAAGTTCCCCGTTACGCGTCACCGGCAATGTGCAGGGAGACCAGTTTACCTCTTCGTCGCGATTTGATTAACCATCCCACCCGACGACCAAATTGAACGACCGCGTGTGTTGACTCACGTGTATAGGCGCAGGGGGCTGCGTGTCTATTAGAATCGGCGTTAATTGAACCCGCGATTCGCGCTCAATTTGATTAGAGAGAGCTAATAACAAACCTCCTCTCTCTTTCGGGGGCAAAATTGCATTGTTGATGTGGGTGATGGGGCACTCGCGGGAAACCATTGTTGGCTTGGTTTGTTGTTCGAATTGTGTTTTTCCTGCCTCGGATTCGCGCGATGTCGGTCCATGTCTGACGTATACATATTTAGAATCACCATAGTAGCTGAGCTATGTTTAGGGAATAACGGGTACTTTTTTTTTTTTTTTTTTCAATAAGAAGTTCAAAAGCATATTTTATTCATGAATGAAACAGAGAGGAATTTTCGATTTCCAAACGTATAAAGAGTCCGCGTTAACGCTCCAGCGTATCTAAATAAGAAAAAGAAAGGCAGAATTTAAATGTGTTCCTCGCGTGGGCTAATGAACTCTCGGCCAGACTCCGTTTGATCGACGATGGCATCGATTAATTAACGCCCACGCCACGACGCTTTTTACGAGCTAACAATCGTGTATAGGACTTTTTTTTTTACATCGCGTGTCCCCCCGTTTAGGTAGTTTGACGCAAACATTGCTTCAGCGTATTTGTGGAAAATCACGAATTTGGAGATTTATGTACGCTTCAACGCGATTTTCTGAAAAACTTTGGCCACCAAACGCTTTTAGCAAGAAAAAATAAACAAAAATTCCAATGAATGATAAAAAAAAGAAAAAAAAATGTCGATAAATAATCTCGATAAATATAACCGGCACCAACGCAGCTGATACCGTCGACGACTCTATGGGAAAAAAGAATGGGGGGTAAATGTAGAGACACCGAAACCCCAAAGAACGTAGTGTGTAACACACAGCAACGGTGCATGGTATCGCGTTCCCTGCAGCCACTTGTTACCCACGCGCACCCCCAAAGCCCACAGACAAATAAAAACCTCCCCGCGTCCGATAAAAGCGACGCGTTACGGCTTGCGTGTATATTGTATACGTGCGAGCCTTTGCATAATTTTTTCCCCTCGAAAATGCGGTGCTCGATTTGGCGCCGAGCCAACGGTTATCCACTCGCCCGCAGCCCCGATAGACGCGCGTATGTATATATATACACGTGTGTGGCGATCAAAAATAATACCGCGAGAGGAAGAGGAGACGCTTTGCATCGGGGGATACCATGAATCACCGATAATAAGGATTTGCCGTTTGTTGCGTCCAAAACGTAAATGTATTTTTTTTCTTGATTTCTCCTTCCTTTCGAGCGAGTATCAGGGTCAGGAGGGCGTCGGTCCGAGGCCGTAATTTAGAGGCGCCGATAAACGACACGATACGATTTCGGAGGAGGGAGCGATGATTTATCGCACCTATGGTCTCGAATCATCAAATACCATACAGCAAAAAAAAAAAGATACAACTCCACACCTCTGATCCGCGCAAGGTCGGCCCATACGAGCGTACCGTCTAATAAGCAAACACGCACGCCTCCCGGCTCGCGTAAAACAAACCCCCTCGTGGCAACTCGGTTCCAAATTTATGTGGCGGCCCGACCGATTAGCCGAACAATTATCCCCGAATTCATAATATACTCACTCTTTTCGCACGACGGGGGAGCCGCGAGGTAACCTGTCATCGGTTCAATCCGGTCACGCGCGACCCATCCCTCGTGTGCGTACACATTATTAAGCCGCGCGCGGTGTGCTCTCGACCCACTATTCCTCCGCGCCGCAAATCAAAGCTCCGGCCGATACATCAGCCCAGGGATACAGAGACGTGGTCGGCTCGTCAAAAATTAACGCGTCGAACTTTGTCGTAGTCGTCGAGCTCGATGGTTCCCTCTGCCCCCCCGAGTGCCGATGGTACCCCAATTCACGAAGTGTCGATAAATTTCCCATAATCGGGCCGAGATCGGGTGGGAGGGTATATATATACGGATACCCCTTGCGAAAGGCTAAAAAGACGAAAAGATCGAAAGAATCCCTCTCTCTCGCTTGAGAGAAAGAGCAGTGGCGGCGCGCAGGCGGCCTTTTCTATTTTTACCGCGTGGCTGCGAGAGGCCGGGGGCCTCCACGCTGCCGAACGTCTGTATACGTATACAGGGGGGGGGAAGAGCACACGTGGGCAAATCCATATACACGTACGTAAGTATATAGACGAGAGGGGGCACATGCATATTACCGTTCGTTCGATTAAAGCCTCTCGCTCGCGAGCCGTACATCATCGTTGAAAATTTATGGCCCCTTCCGCGGTACGATTTGCATTCCATACCATATGTATGTATAATGTATATAGGGGATCCAGAGGGTTGGTGTGTACAGCAGCTGGCGACTCTCCTCGCGAGGGCCGGTTGGGATTCTTTGTTTTTTTGTTTTTTTTTTTCCTTTTTTTTGCCACACGGTTTAATTTGCGATACCATGGGTTTCGGATGGAAGGTCACGGTTAGATATGGAATCGTGTATCTGTTTACTAACGCATTTTGCAAAGTATAGTATCCGGTCGACTCGTCGGGACTTCCGTAATTCCGTGATTTCCGTACTGAGGAACAAAAAAAAAAAAAAAAAAAAAAAGAGAGAGAGATAAAAAGAAGCTCTCGTTGTATCGTTCAAAAGCTCGTTTTTGTAAGATCGCCCGGACCCCCTTCCCACGTCTGTGTTTACGTGTACGCGCGAGTGAGAAAACATTGGCTATATTTCCGGGCACGTAATACACTTGGATAACTTTCTTTCCATATCCTCATAGTTTCCGCGGCTCCGCTATACAGCGCAACAGTGACGCGAAGGCTGCCGTTGTTTCGGCCCGAGTTCAGCGAACCTACTTGCAGACCCGCTGGCGTTTGTTAGGATTTGATTGTTCGGCGAACGTGTGTATACCTCTGTGGTTAAAAATCGACGCTTCGTTCCGCAAATAGCTGGTAATTTTTCTCGCCCCCGTGGAATCGTTCACCGATACGAAGACCGTGTCTGTAACGTGAAGCTCCACGTGCGTCTCGAGCGCCTATAGATGTTCATCGTGACAATCGTTGCAAGCTCGCGTACAGAATGGGAGGGAAAGAGAGGAAAAAAGGTAAATCGCGCATCGCGATGCTGATCGGCTCGTAAGCTCCGGGCAAACAGGTGTAAGGCATCCGATTAGGGCGCTCGTGCGTATCCAATTAGGAATCGGTAGAGCACCAAGCTCTTGTCCCCGTATAATTTCATTCGATCTTTCGAGCAAATTGGATCCTACACCGATTTTATCGGTATACCCGCGTGCGGGAGGGTATTCGATATTTTTTGCCCCTCTGGATTTCATTTTCAAACAAATGCTACTTCCCGGTAAAAACAACACCACAACCACCACTACCACCACAAAAACAACAGCAGCAGCAGCTAGTTTTCATAGATCTCCCATCGAGGTCCGTACCGATCTCTCTTCTCGCAAAGATCTTCCTTCCGCCCGTGGAAAACCGGTTCTACATCACTCGCCGGCAAGTAACTCAATCAAACGACAATCGGCGCGTACAATGCATCCACAAACACACGTGTCCACGGCAAAGAGCGCGTGCAACGGCGATCTCTCCCTTTCGGCTCATGGAGACGTAGGGCGGCCGCAAGCTCGATCGCGAGCGTATACGTGACGGGGGAAGAAAAAAAAAAAAAAAAAAAAAAACGTTAGATTGGTAAGCCGAGGCGCGGGTGCCGGATACAACGATCGGCGAGTCGTCGCCAACCAACTGACAAATGAGAGCGTGTACGCACGCCGCGGGGAGAGAGAAATAGGTGGAAAAGCTCTTGGTGGCGATCGCAGAAATTACACGCGCCGCGCGGCCGCGCTCGCGTTTATTATAACACACGCCGACTCTCTCTTTCTCTCTCTTTCTTCTTCGCACACACAACGAGGAGGCACATTCGGAGCTTTCGTACGTCTCGTTCTTTTACGCGATGTTCACCTCGTGCATTTATATATACACACACGCGCGCGCGAGCGAGAGGGAGATGCTGTTACGGCTACTACCACTCCAGGAATAGAAACGATCCGAGAAAGAAGAAAGAGCGAGAGTATAACGCAATGCGTCGAGCTTGCGGGCGAAACGTGACGGTGGCCCCCGTTCCGCGTGTACACGTGTGTGCGTGCGTGTCGAAGAAAGCCGTTCTACTCTCTTTCTCCGTCTCGAGCACGGGGGGCCCCGTGTTTTATATTAAGGCTCCCGTAGGTGCGAGTCTATTATCCCGTGCGTGTGCGGCTGGGAAGCGTTTCGCGCGGGACAGCGGGAGCTTGCGCGGCAACGGCTTATTGGGACCCATGCAAACTCGTGGTCACCCTTGTATACCGATCAAAGACGCAACTGGCTCCCTCCTTGGCCTACGTCGATAATTTTTTTTCCCAATGGCTTGGAGCCATGCCGCTGTAATTTTTTTTTTTTTTTTTTTTTTTTTACAAGCATAAATACGCACGTGAATGAGAGAAATCGAGCACATTGACGCGTCCGTATAGCCCCGATTTTTTTTATATTTTATTTTTTCATCTGCACTCGCTCGTCGAGTGGCCTAAAAACGCGGGCCTGACCTTGTCGTAACGCGCGTCGACGCAGGCATGATACTTTTTTTCCATCCAATTTTTCGTCTCTATGCTCCCGAAACGTAAGTATATAACTCTCTTTCTCTCTGTGGTCCAAACAAAAAAAAAAAAAATAAAAAAAAAAATAAAACTCCAAAGGATCGTTGGCGCGAATAGGAACAAAAAGCGCAAACGAGGACGAGAATAGGCGAATGAACGGACTTGAGGGCGTGTTGTTGTGCTTATAACGCAATGCCAAGTGGCGGCACTTGATTGCTTGATTTATGCCCGTTGGTTTTTAAATTTGGATGTTGCACTTGGCACGTGACCCACCGGTCCCCTCCCCCGCCCCCGATGATTAATTACCCTTTCCGAGCTAACAAAACGCTAGATTGTTTTTCCAAGTTTTAAATTACATCGGCATGTACTTGGAGCCGAGCGTAATTCAAAGTCGAAAAAGCAGGTATTTTAAGATATAAGCTGGTGACGCCGGTGGCTCTCGAAACGATACATGAACGGATCGGAAGGAATAAAAGTTTCACGAGAGCACCTCGCGCGAACGCGAAGAAAAATTTTAAAGATAAAGCAAATAAGGTTACACGCGGTTTCGGAAGAATCCACACAGAAAGTAGGTCCATGCAAATCGAGGTGGAAAAAAAAAAAGGTGCGCAACGAAGCTTCGATAATTCAAGCGTCCTTGAAGCCCGTATGAATTTTGCAAGCTCTCGCTGCGATTTTTGCGATATGTCTTAGGCGCACGTGCGACCACAATATCCCCCTCGACGAGACCGCGCACAAATTACAAACACTGCACGAATCGTATGGACAGTGGAAGAATAAAGTGGCTCTTCCTTCCCGGCAGTCGTCGAAAAGTGTACCGATCGGCTTTGTTGGCGCGCCGAGCACTACTGCCGGGTAGCCACTGCCATTACGTCTTCCGCGGGAAACACGCGCCTGCACCATCCACCGGCTGTGGCTTCGCCAATCTTTAATCCCCCGCTAATCCGTTCGCCCCATCTTGTCTGTGTATTGTACATGTGTACGGCGTGTGTCATTCATCCGCGCATCACCCACACAGACACACACACACACACCGGGTACTTGAACTTTTCAGCCCCTCGGCCGAGCGTTGTTTGTTGCTTTCTCTCCATTCATCTTTCGTATACTTGTATACGTGTGTTGCACGTTACATATTATATATACACCTGCCGTTGCGAGATTTCCAAAGTTTGGTTTGTTACCTGCTCCTCTGTGGACGATTCGCGGGTGGGGCGTTTGAATCGTGACGGGGAAAGCTAAAGCAAAGCGACGCGAAAGCCGCTCGAGTATTAATATTTCGGTCGTGTTGGCAAAACTCTCCAAAGGGCCGTTGGGCAAGCGGAAGAAAATGCTGTGAAATCGTTGGAAAAAAAAAAAAAAAAAAAAAAACCTCCTCGTCCCAACTTTAATCGCAAAAGCTGAGTTGTGCAAGAAATATCATACAAAAGTATGAAACTCGGGTGTACGAACGTTTTAATCTATTTAACCCGAGCTTGATCCAATAAAAGACTCCTACGGCCTCAGAATTGTCGGGAGAAGGGTGTACATGTACAGCAGTAAGACGTATGCAGGGAAAAGAAAGCGTCCGAAGAATGAAAAAAAAAAGAAAAAAAAAAACATTCCTGGTTTCTTATCAGCCGCGGAAGCGCTGCTTGGGGATATCTTTTTGAAAGCGCTCCAAATCTCGAAATATGTGTATATACGTAGGAGCACAGTGGCTCAAGACGCCCCAGATGCATTCTCATTTGCCCCAGAGGTGCTCTCTTATACATCTCCTAAAGCTCCTAATTGGCGATCGGCTTTGAAAATAACATTTTTGTTTTTGTTTTTTATACACTCGCTCGGTCGTCCGGGTAAGATCAAGGTTGATTAGCGTTCGTCGACTGCGCGAGGGTAAAAGTCCCCCGAGGGAGGGAAATACCAGCTCCTCCTCTCAACAGGAGCAACTTTGACGATTCCTCTGGCTCAAACTTGCAAGCGCCTCGTCCCGCTGCATCAGCCTCCACCTCCTTGCTTTGCGATGCTTTTTTTCCCTTCTCAGTTCCCTCCCACTCAAACCGACGACTGCTGTTTACGTAGCTTCGCTTCTAAATCTGTCGCTCGCTCTCTCGCCTCGTGTATACGTCCCCCGCTGGTGTACCGATACGCGAAGACATCGTTTCAGCCGGGATCGCACGCCTCCGTGTTACCTTCCAAAGGATTATTGTGCGAGGGTAGCAATCTGTTGAGGTGCGCGTCCGATGAGTAGCCAACGTGGCCTATACATATACTCTTGCTTGGAGGAACGAGAATAATAAAAAGCTGTATTGGTGCACGAGGGCCAAATGAATTGCCGTCGACAAATCAAAGATAGCCGAGAGGGGGGGTAACAGCCTCGCGATCCCAACCCCAGCATCCTCGTAAAACTCGTCACTGTATTTTTGGGCTCGGACGCCCCATAAATTTCCATTTTACACTCGCGAGCGAGCCCTTGCCTCGTAAAGCCCATCTTTTGTTACTCGAGGTGCACGGCCTTTACGGCTCCATACGTCTCCCTTTTTTGCTTCGATCTCGATCGTTTTACGCTTTTTTTTTCTTTCTTTCTTTCTTAAAAAAAAAAAAAAACCAAAGCTCCATTCGAGACGCACCCAAAGTATATATATATATCCATAACGAGGAGGATATGCCGGGGTCCATTCATCTATAAACTCACCAAAAATTTGATGCATAATTGATTAACGACACAGTATGGAATAACATTCGTCAAGTCGTTGATTGCAGTGCATCATGTCACTCGACGTGAGGTGACATCGGCATCGCCAAAGACCGCATGTAAACGTGTATAGCCATTCGCGCGTCCTAATCAACAGCGGCTCGTCGAGTGCGTTGTTCTTCTTGGCGGCTGTGTGTGTACGGGTTTCACTCAGCGCCTGTCCATCCGGACGTATATCTACGGGGCGAGAAAGGGGGGGGGGGGGCGCGGTACACGAGGTGAGGGTCGGGGTATCGAGTGACGAATCGAGCGAGCCACGGCCAAGCTCGCCGAGCTTGCGGATATGTATACCTTAGCTGTTACGCTGCGCTAAAGGCGTACAGTAAAAGAAAAACAGTATCATCCGTGACACGCTGGCTGATGGGTAATTGTTTATTTTTGGCTCGAGGTGGTTTTTTAATCACGCATCACTTGGGA
Organism: Copidosoma floridanum; assembly: GCF_000648655.2. The sequence goes on along the minus strand of NW_019379471.1, from coordinate 1,017,116 downwards.
TACTTTTTCTTGGTGACAGACCCCATTTTTTTTTTCCTCTGCAATTCCTTGCTGTAAGTTATGGGCTGCCAAAACAGAATTATCATACGGAGCTGCTTTTTCTCTCGAGCATAGCTCAAATAAGTGGCGATCGAGGGAGAAAAACGTAACGTGTACCCAAAGCTGTAACACATATAGATCACTATTGTTTCGTCCAAACGGATCTCAATATATGGTTTGTTGCGCCTTTTTTCCAGCAATATATCAGCACTTGAACGCGTTCAAAACAATACACACCTTTTTTTTTTTTTTAATTCAGATTGGTTCATCTTCACTTACCTTTATTACACATAAAATGTCCATACATCTATACTGATGTTAAAACGACAATTTTATACTTACCTGCCGACTAAAAAATCAATATGTCATGGCCTTTGTTACCAAATGAAGTTTTCAATCAATATATATTTGAACTTATCAATATTCAATACGCAGTCAAACAGATAACGTATCGGTCGGTCTGTTGCCGACGCGACTCCACTCGGTCGCGTGTACAGTATGGCCAGTACTTGGGGGTATGCCCAACAGAGCACGCCAGCAGCTTGGCTGCCGGGTCTTGGCGGGAGTTTTTCAAATTTAAACGAAAAAAAAAAATCGAACACATGTATACATTACACCTGATTGGGTATAACCATTAAAACGTCATCTCCAAACGACCAGCAAACTCGCGCGTGTGTTTTTTTTTCCCTCCAGTCCCTTGGAGGTACTAGCCCTTACCTGAAATATGAGCAAGAAGGGCACCCACTGGTAGTACTTGACCTGCCTCGTGATGGAGTCGGGCCCGGAGCGATCGCCCGACTGGTGGCCCGACACCCTCTGCCTGTGCTGGTACAGGAGCGTCGAGCCGACACCCGGAAAGGCGACGTTCACCCCCGCGACCCCCAGCATAGCACCCGTCACGAAGTACGTACTGTGGATCCAGCAGTAGGCGTTGAACGCCTCCACCGGGATATCCCTGAAAATTCAAGGCGATTGATCACACTGTTATGGGTATAGCCATGGGTTTATGGGAAATATCGCGGGTGTAAAAAGTGCCAACCTCGTGTGGACGCAGTCGATGGGATTGCCGACGCACTGCTTCATCGAGACCATCGCGAAGAACGCCAGCAGCAGAATCGCCGTGAACACGTGGAGCCTCGACACGAAGCCGTCCGTTTGTACTTTGCTTACCTACATTGGGGAGGTTATATACCAAAGCTCGTTGTGAATGGAACAAGTATTATATTGTAATAAAAAAAGAAAACATCGACTACTTTGAAATTAAATTTAGAAGCGCGCGAGTTGCAAGTACATGTGTATATATATACGTGTGGTGTGTAGGAGGGCGGTTGTATATGGCCGTTAATAGCGCGAGTCAATTAGGTATTCCTTTTAGATTTCTATATTTGTATGTTTATGCGCTACTTAAAATCCACTCTGTTGTTTTGTGCTCGCGCCCCTTTGAAAAAGACGTCTGTGTGGCTGCGAGGGAGTCCCGGTGCTGGATCGTAAAATCCGAGCAATCAAATTGTTATTACTTTTGCATAAGAGCTCCCTCGTAAGTGTGTATATATATATATATGTACATATCCGCTTTACTCGAGTGTGGGTGTATGACGCGATCTATACGGAAAATTAAATGTTTCGCGTAGTTTGAAGGTAAAATAAAATCATGCGTCGCCATTTATTCAAGCTTGTTTATTCACTCTGGATTGGTTGGTTTGGTTTTTACCCTTTTGCTTTTCATCAAATTTTGAAGTCTTATTATTGGGAAAAATTTATAAAAAATGCCTTCTTTTTTGGACATTCCTTTTCAGCAAGGATTGCTCAGAAATCAAAGCAGTTCGTAAAACGACTTCAAACAAAGCGTCCAAATCTAATTTGAGTCAATATGAAAAGTATCGACCTCGTAACTTTTGGTCCCAATCCTCATATAATTTATGGTGGAAAGAGATTATGTTTCCCGAAAATTACCTTGAAAATCTCGGTAAACAAGATTATCACGTCGATTTTATTTGGTACCCCCACAAATTTTCGCATCAATCGCGTGATCAATGAAAACGAGTCAGAACAGTGAATTTTTCGTGGATTTTGACGTGTACGTATTTAGTGGGATACAATAATACGCGTGACGCTGGATTGATGCTTTTTTTAGACATGAAAGACGGTATCTGTACAAATTATCGTTTGCCACTTGTGCTCGTGAATTAGTACGAAAAATGTATCGAGCGCGACAAAGTTGACCTCTCGCGTATTGTAAAGTTGAGGGGGGGGGGAGGGAAATCAAAGAAAAAAGGAAGAAGATAGATAGAGAGAGAGAGAGAGAAAAAATCTACATGCAATTAAAGTAGGGCAGTTCAGAATTCAATTTGGAAGTAGTCAAAGGCAGAATACGTCAGACGCGGTCTTCCTCGCTCCCTCTCTGTGGCGAGGGTACATTAATCTCCATTCTCTCATCGTTTTAAGTATAAGCATTTCGAGAACTGTACTTTTTTTAATTTCTAGTGCGTTGTTTTTTTTTCAATATTTTTTTTTTTTTTTTTTTTTAGCAATGATTGATGCCGTTAGTTATGCAAATTCTTCCACTATACGAAGGTCGCGGACGTATTTTTCTCTTGACTAATGTTAAACGTACGTAAGTATCTAGAAAGTGCAATGCATTAACCACTACAAAAGAGTGTTTTGTTTACTTTAAATTTATCGTTGTCTTTTTTTAGTCAAAATGTAGTGCAAAAAAATTTACTGTCTCTCTACGGATTTTTTTTTTTTTTTTTTGCAAGTGCATTTTTATTGTTGGTCTACAAGGAATAGAGAGTGAAGCATCAGCTGTTTCGCTATTTATATAATCAAATGTTGTTGACTTACCAAATTTATATTGTCCAACATCTAATTGACACGTAGCCAGAGGAATAACAAAATTATATATGTTTTTAAAAAAAGACAATTTTTTTTTTTCATGATCATGAATTTTTCTTTTCAAAAGTAAACAAAACTCTATGGAAATTTTTCAGCTGTACGTAAATTTGAATTCAACCCTAAAAAACAAAAAAAATTACGTGTATATAGCGAAGAACAAAAAGGCACTTAAACTTCTTGAAGAGTCCGGTGTCACGGGTGTGTCGAACCGTAGAGTGCACGTAAAATTGGGTGCCAAAAGTTTAACACTTTGTTTGAATAAATTATTCGCACGTAAATTTGGCGCATCCAAGTTTAATTTCGAAAAATTGTCGAAAGGAAAAGAAGAAAAAAAAAGGAAAGAAATAATTTAAGCAAATACGAAATCGCTCGATATGTGTGCGGCAAACATAAATTTCTTTTTGAGTAACATGAAATCGTCAACGATATTTATAGCCAATAAAAATGTTAATTTTCATGCAAGAGAGAATATAATGCGCCTGTACGAAGGACGAGCGCGTGAGACGATCGATACCCTAATAATTGAAATAAAGGGAGTGACCTTCAATTACTTTTTGACATTTTTCATTAAAACAAAACAAAACGTAGCACACAATAAAGTTTGTTAATAATTTATGAGTTTTTATTTACTTATTTATTTATTTTATTTATTTTTTTTTTTTTTTTAAGGAAAAACGATCAAGTTCGCATACTAGTTTTAATATGAAAAAATAAAAAAGAGATACGAGAAACGGTGGGTAGCGAGATTACGAATAATCCGCATCTTTTTTTTTTTTTTTTTTTCGTATGCAATGCACACATTTAAACAATTCATCCGTAAGACCCATTTGCTCATTGGTAATGCAAGTGCTTCAAACATGGTTTACTTTGTAAAATGTGGGTCAACATTTATGCCCGTGTACGTATAAAACTGTTGACCCGCGTCCCGTTCGACGCTGATTTAGACAATGAATATTTAAATGATGCGCGGATACCACCGTTGATTTTCTTCTTTTTTTTTTCCACCCCTCGATCAAGCACCGGCCAATTAAATCCTCGGCAATCTTACACCGTCTCACCGCGATCGACTCACTAAGCGCTTAAAAAAAAAAAACTCAAAACAGCTTGTAAGTAAGTAAGTAAGTCTTTATTCGGCACTAAGGACTCAGAGGTCCTGTATAGTGCTTGATATGATGAATTACAGCAGATACATTGTTGTACAAGCATTGAAAGTGTAAAAACAGCAATCACAGGTAATGCTCAAGGAAAATATCATATAAAACAAAGAGATGATAAAACAAAATATATAAATAAATAAAAAGATAAAAAAATAATAAAATAAAATAAAATATGCATAATAACAACACTGATGTAATAAAAACAGTAATGGTCAAGTAAAGTATGATAAATAAAATAAAATGGAAATACAACGAACAATTTTAAGCTTGTACGACGTGCATCAACTATATAAGTGGGTAAACTGCAATACGAAAAATATAAAGTGGAGCAACTCACGTTGAAGAGGCAGTAGAGTCCCCTAAGGGCATCCATGATCCAGGTCTCGTGCCTGCGGTCACGCTTGCTCCTGCCGAGGCGAATCCATGCGCTCCTCTGCCTGCGGTGAGCCTCACTCGCGGCGACTCCCTCCTCGCCTGCTCTGACGCGTCGCCTGCTGGGCCCAAGGGGCAGGACAACGACGACAGCCGTCGCCCGGTGGTCCAAGGCCGGCAACGAGCACTGCTTCCGCTGTTGCTGACGGTGGGCCAAGCTCCTCATAATAGCGCGGCCGGCAGCCGGTTAGCGCGGCTGCCGTCCACCACCGCCCGGCTCTTTCCTCCCTGGCGAAGCTCCCTGGTGCCGACCGGTCCGAGGTGGGGAGCCGTGCACCTCCAATCTTGTCGACGAGCGCCCGATGCTGGAGCCGAGGACCGTGGCTCTCCTGCCGGCTGCTCCCGACGCATCCTCTCGCCACCTCATGCTACACCACGCACCGCCAAACTTGTACCACCCGTTCCTAAAATTTAACCCTCCCTTTTTCACTTTTTTTTTTTTTTTTGTTCCTTTTTCTTCTTTTCCAACAAAGGATTATTCAACGGTGCGACGCGAAATTTTCAATTTGCGGCTCTTTTATCGCGCCGAGTCCACTTAAACGCCCGTATTATTATTACTCCCGTTTGTTTGCCCAACTGCACACTCTGGCACTATGTGTTAACGGACCACTTGAAATTTCCTCCCTACACCGCGCACAGTACCAATATTGAAAAAAAAAAAAAAAAAAAATTAACTGCTCGCGCGCACTTTCACGGGTACAAGTATCGATGCATCTGTAACCCCCCGTTGTTTTGTCATTTTTTTCGGGGCGCGTATAGTAAATAACGTGCGCATAATGATGATACGCGTTGGGCTTGCAGGTGTGCGTTACACGAGCACTTGACGAGGGACTCGATTAACTCGGTCCACAATGCGCGCGTCCCTCCCGACGCAATTTATACACCCCACGCGCGAGGGTATCCAATTTACCGATAATTAAAAACGCCAAGCGCGTGTAGTAGCCGGACGATGAAGAAAACGAAATTAGCTGATGGGAGGGGTACGCGAAAAACGAGGGTAAGAGACGGTTGTACGTCCAAGAGCGAGCGTGTTGCCCGATGTGCCGTTTCGGTGTGTAATAAACAAAAAAAAATGGGATGTCGCTTCGGGGGAGGGGGTGTAAAAAGTAGTCGCGCTGGGCGAGCGCGGTTTCGCGATCGCCAGCGGCGCGGGTACGGCGACGAGCCCCAAAGTGAGAGGGAGAGCCTACACCGCGTTTGCGTCACGGTATGCGGCAGAGCGCACCTCCACCTTGCCCTTGTTTTGGCGGTGGATCCTTTCCCTCCCTCTCCATCCGCTGCCACCGACGCTTATAGGTGCACACACCCTCCTCTTCTGTACCCCGTGTTTATATACGTATACACATGTATATACAGTACTCCCTTCGCTTCATTACCTTTGTATACACATATATACCTCTTGTCTTTCTCGCGCGCGCGCGTGTGTGTGTGTACAGGTTGACCCGGCAAATGCCAGTCGGCGTATAGGGTGTAGGATAGTGGCGCATAGCCACCACCGCCGTCTCCGATTTTAAACATTAAACAGCATCTCTTGCAGCTCTCCTTACTCCCTTCCTTACACGTACCGTACTTGCAAACCCTCCCCCCCTCCCCCTTGCAAACGTCGCAAACGACGACGATACGCGGCTGCTGTTTGTCTTCGTTTTTACGAGAGGAGACGTGCAGTGGGGCCGATTCGTGATTTCTTCCTTCCGGAGAATTATAAAGAGGAAGCGTCGCGCTTGACGGGGATGGGGGAGGAGAGAGAAAATGATAATATGTGATCCGTTGTGCCGTCAAAGCGCCTTGACGCACGTGCTTGGGATGGAGAGACTCGTGCGTGTGTAATTTGGCATGGGCTCGCGGGCCGATTTTCCGGGACTCGCGAGAATTTGTTGTATTTATGGATTCCCACCGAGCGACGTTCGATTCCGTGGCTCTGTGTGAGTCGGGGTAATTGATAGAGACAGTACGAGTGCACGAAATAGGTATTGATTTGCAAATGTTCCCACGGATTAACAAAAAAAAGGACGGAGGGGGTCGGCCGATTGCCAGGTTTTCTTGTGCCATGCATATTGTATTCGCGCGAGGGACGCTTGACCGGCTGAATTTCGTGATTTTGGATCGGACGCGCTTGTGCAAGCACGCGGGGTTATTCTCTTCGACGATTATACCTACCACACGAGGTATGTAACCACTTGGATCGGTGAAACTTTTCAAAAAAACGCCCTCTCGGAACGTTTATTTTGGCAATTTTGTCACAATATAATGAACACCAGTGATTATACCACGATTGAGAAGAAAAAAGAAAAAATCATTATCCGAGATCGAGCTTTCTTTTTTTTTTTTTTTTTTTTCGACTCGCTGAACGAGTTTACCCGTGAGAGCTGCTTCACGTCAATGAGATTTTCCTTATTTCTTTGTAAACAAGTCCTCAATGGGCATTACCGCGACGGCAAAAAAACGGCACTAAAACAACAAAACTTCCGTCGTACCCCATGTATGTATATCAACAAAATTAATAAAACGCGCTGATGTACTCGATTATCAAGTGTAAAAGCACACGAGCGTATGTATATATTTATAGTACATCAACAGCGATTAAACGGCACTATAACGACACGCGCGTACGTAAAAATCGAAAGTAAGCACATGTAGGTGTTGTTTACGCTTCACACCTGCAGAGCTTGCACTCGTTTTTTTTTTTTTTTTTTTTTTTTTTTGTCGTGAGCTTTCACGTCTGTCCCGCGCAAGCGAACCTAATAAGCCGGATGAACCACCGCGTGTGGGTTCCCATGCCACAATTGTACTGGCGCTTTTCTCCCGCCGGGTGGTCGAGCTTCGCCCCGGAGAAATAGCCGGCCAAAGTGTAAAGAGAGAATGGCCGAAAAGCTCGAGCGCCTACGGGCGGCATATTTTATTTTTATAATTCCCGTCCAGCTTACCTATACGCCGGAGCGACAGAGTTGAACGACGCGGAGAGACCGTACGTAAATACATGTATCGGGCCAGCGTGGGTGGAATCGGCGAGCTTGCGGAAAGAGGGCTTTTTTTTTATGGACAGTGATGGCACTGATGATGATAATGATGGATTGGAGTTATTAGCTCTGTCGTCGCGTTAATTAAATTTTTAACAATTTACAGTAATTATTGTTAGACGTAACCCATATAAATCAGCATCGCCTGTCCGAAGAATCGGCCCTGAGCTGTACATGTAACACGAGAGCGGTGATTAAGGTGCCGCTTTCGACCTAGTGAGCAGCAGAACGCGGGACAGTAGCTGATTGGCCTTGTAGATTTTGCAACAAAAAGCGCCGGTTCTGCTGCTCACTCCCTTGAAGCTCACTAGTTCGACCCAATTAAACCGTAGTGTGAAAAGGCATTCGAGACTCGTTTAAAAAAAAAAATTACCAACTTTCGTTGTTTTGGAGTTTGCAAAAGGACAAACTTTGCCGATTGTCCTGTAGCTCGTAAGAGTCGCAAATCAGGAGCGACAATGAATATCTGCAGTTGGTTTGTTGGAGCTGCCACGGGTTAATTGTTTGGGATAGGTACGATCTTTTCCCTTTGGTCTTCTGAGCTTAGATTCTTGTGTTTCTTGTGTCTCAACGAAAGGAGTATGACTAGGAAAAGTGGAGACGACGAGCGAGGGAACAGAGATATGCGCACACAAGTGTCGTTTTGTTTCAAATCAGCTTTAATCCTCCAATCTTACAGATCATTATAATCATAATAGTAATGATAATAGTTATAGTAATAGTAATCATACATGTGAGTTTGATGAGAGGAAAAGAGAAAGAAAACTACGTGGCTTAATTTATAATTAACTTAGTTGGAACGAAAAAGAGAAGAAAAACTTAGTAAAACTAATTTTTTGTTTCAATAATATCCTAAATGAAATTGGTTTATTTATAATGCTTTAAACCCAATTGGTCCCACCTTTCATTCTTAAATTTAAGTCTCACATAAATATTTTTTTTTGTGCTTGGCGCATTACTCGCTTTAATTTCAACAGCAACAATTATTTAATACACGAGAGAAACTCTCGCTCATGTTCGAGAGCTTACAATTCGTGTCAGTCTTAGCGACAAGCTGCTGTTTAATCTCCAAACTCAACATCACAAAGGAGTCAGCAGCCGTGGGAGTTTATAAATGTATATATAATATAAATCGAGTAATAATATAATAATATAGTACAAGCTTCCATGAAAGTTAATGGAAGTCGCTTAAACAGCAATAGGAATACCACCAGTGGTACATACTATATAGCCATAAATATTCTGTTGAACACGACTAAAGAGTCGGGTTCGAAAAATTGGCACGGTCTTTTTCGCAAAAAGTATCTAGAGAAATACTTGTGATGAAAACGCTTAGGCCAATTTTTCACGCACTTACATTTCTTTTTGTCTTGTTTTAATAACCTTCGTTAATATATATATTTTTTATATATTATATAAAAATACATGTGCGCACTCTCTACTATTTCTTTAAAACGGACGGTAAAGAAGGTACGCGTGGTCTCGGTATAGTTTCATTATAAAAAAAACGCACGAAACTCGACTACTCAGCGTGTGAGTCTTACATTTTTGCACCTAAAAATTACTTTTTCCTAACCACTTCAAATCAGAGAAAATTTTAGTCTCACAACTATCATCGTGTTACCCTCAGACGTTTAAAAGTAAATTAAACCTTAACATAATGTTGATCGTCAAATTATTTAATGAACGAATGGTGTAGCAATAAATTTTTTCAACTACGGGAACAATCACCATAAATTGTTATCAATCGGTATAGATTTTACAAATCCGAAGGTCAAGTGTAATTAATATAAAGTATGCTTACAACGGTCCTGTCTTACAGTTCTACTTAATCTAATTGGTTCTTTTTTATTTGTAAAATTTTAATATAAAAATTTATTATATGAAAATTTTTTGTACATCAATACTATCTTTTCTCTCAATTTTTAGATCGATTTTCATAGTAACGATCGTCGGGTAGCATAGCACGCCCAGAAAGCGATTCCTGTCGTACTACACTTCACACGCCATACTTTAGTTTTACCTATGCTTTTCCATCAACAAGAAGGATGAAGCAACTCTCTGCTAAGAATCATCGCGTTTGTAATAGAACCTTCCATCGTCTGGCCTAATCGCGGCCAAGAGTTTACCCTATGGACTCACGGGCGATATGTGCTCGCTCATCCTCTTCGTCAATTCCTGAAGCAGTTCACGATAGATTAGCGAGTCCATGTTCGACGAAAGCACGTACAGTACCCACCAGTCACCTAGAGGAAAAAACAATATCCAAAATTAATACAGTCTGAAAAACGTATCGCTTGAAGTAAAGATGACTTTTTATTAAATCAAAACTCACCCAGTTCGATTTTTCGACTAATGCTCTGACACGTCTCGTACTCTAGCATTCTCGAGGACATCTGCAGGATCTTTGGCCTCACGCTGGGTACGAAAATAATGGCCGCTCTGTAGATTATCAGGCCAACCAGCATAGTCGTAAGAGCCAAAAACCAGAACCAGATGAAAATGTAAGTCTTTTCGTTGACGATGTTCAGAGGCAGGACGCACAAAGAGTCCAGATTCTGTATTGTTCCTGAAGGACCGAACTTGTGGAAGATGCACTTGGTAACCCTTGGAAAGATGTAGACCATCGGGTCAAATCTTTCTTCTTGAGGCGCATCGGTAAACGAGAGCACGCGCCACCCGTAGGTAATGAACTCGCCATCAAAGAACTTATTCATGAAGAAGAGCTGGACCAGGATGTTGAAGAGGCAGATGACCTCGCACGCATAATACCGATACACGTACGCATTGTGCGTCTGCAAAGATAACCAAGGAGTCAGGATGAGCAAGTTTGATTAAACGAACATACATAGCTACGGGGCGTTCAAAGAGTGTTTATTAGTAGAAATTGGATTCAACGAGGCTGAATTGGCTTACACATTGCCGGATGACGACTCATACGCTTTGCTTCACGTAGACGATACACGACTGTATGCACGTATGCGTTGCTTTGCATTGCCTGGTATTATAAGCTTGAGAATGTGCTTTTTTTAACTTGGAGTTTCCAAGTTATGACGTTTCTTTGGTCGAGTTTATTTTCAAGTCTTAAATAGGGCACGTATGACGGGCTCTAATTTGTGCGCTACAAAGTTTACTAGTTCTACAAAAGATCACGAAAAGTATACAAACAATTATAGTTGTTCGTGTACTTTTCGAAACCTTTCTGTTGCGGAAGAACAGAAAGGCATCTCCGATGTCAGGCGTTAAGCTCACCAGCACGCAAGAGGCTAGCATAGCTATAGATACAGGTGCATCAGAGCGCAGAAGCAGAGATTATACCGAGATTCACGCGAAAATTCTCTTCCCTATTGTTCTCTTGGCTCTTGTTCACAATTTTTTTGCTATCAAGCTCGCGCGACTAGCTTCCTCTACTCGTTTCGTAACGGTACAAACGAATTGATTTACTCGTCGCTTCTTACCGCTGGCTAGATTGTCTTCCTATTCTTGTTTCAAGAAATAATTGAGCAATTTTCTATGTGTACACTGCGGAATCCGATTGATGATTCATACGATTGTCATGAGATTGTATGGGTGTCGAGTTAAAGGTGTAAGTATAGCGGAATCGATTGTATAATCGATCGCAACACCAGGTGAAGTAGTGAAAAAAGGCTTGTAATTGAGCTTTAATTGCTATTTTGTAAGCTATTTCTGAAATTATTCATGCAAAGATCCTTCAACATAAAAAACTTTTTTTTTAATTTTTTAATAAGGTACGTATGTATCTCTTTCTGATCTACGGTTTAATTACGTAATTTGGAAATACTACAAAAAGCGTAATAATGATGGTTGATGAATGGTACGAAGTAGGTGAAAAAATAGCAGTGTTCTAACATTATTCTTCGTAATCAAGATTCACAGACTTCAATGAAAACATTTATGATTGCAAAAAATCGCGAGCCTCATTGATGAGCACATCATCAACCAAGGAAGATATATTGACTAGTGTTTCATAACTGTTTCAGCAATTAATTTTTTTACTCTTCTTGTGTTTTTCGAATTCAGTTTACTCATACATCTTGACATTGTATCCACAAAAAAATCTCAAGAGCGCTGAGTCGTCATTTTACACAATGTGTCGTGTGACAAAAAATAAAGCAGCTTCAATCAAGCAACAAGGATGATTTTTTTTCAAAATAAACTCACCCTAATATGCGTGATAAGGTACTCCATGACGACGTTTTTCTTTTTGCAAAGAGTCTCCTCTTGCTCGAGCGTGTGATGCAGACCCGTGACCAAGGTCCTTATCAGTCCACCCTCCCAGATACTCCAGAGCCAGTTGGGGAAGTAGCAACATATTGCCTGAAATTAAATAGCCCATGTCACTCACAACTGATAACTCGAACACGCTCGGTCATTCGATACTACGTATGTGCACATTAAAAACCATTGGATGGGAGCTGGGAAGGATATTTTTAAATCTCCGGGCAATCATCGAGGCGGCGACTCAAATTAGCATAACAGCGCTCGCAATGATTGCTCAAAAGTTTAGCGGTACTGTCTAAATTATTTGAAATAAGAACAGCAAGTGTAGACTTTTAAAGGGTTTTGAACAGCACAAATCGGTATCAATTAGTTGAAAAAATGTAATCTTGTTTATCGAGCTCGCTAAACGGGCACTTCAACAAAACCCCACAAGGGCAGCGAAGGAAAAAAAAAAAAAAAAAAAGAGACCGAGTGCTTAATCGTCTGGAAAGCGATCTTTTACTTAGCGTAACAAGAAACTCAGCGAGCACACCGACAGCTTTCGGCAAGTTTCCGAATAAAAGAGGAAAGAAAAAAACTTGCGAAGAAGCCGAGCGTCCAAGGAGCACCAGCAGCTACAGTGAGATCGCGATAAAGACCGGAGAGAGCGGCTTTCGCGTAAAAAGAGAACGAGGGAGAGAGAGGAAGATAGAGATAAAGGGACGCACGTGCGTGGAGAGCCGTATGTAATAAAGAGCCGAGATATACACACGTATAAAAGGTAAAAGTAGGAGGCGGAGGAAGAAGGAAATGGGAGTAGTTGAAGCGCTTACTTGGAAGAACAGTGCGAAGCAGACCCACTGGTAGTAGGTGTAGTATTTCCTTGCCTTGACGTTGCCGAAGTCGTTGGTCACACCGGGGTGGGCGACTTCGAGGCCAACCTGCAATGAAACAGATATATTTGTTCGTTAATACATGTAGAAATTGTAGATTGTAGTATTGAATTCGGACAATAAGGACACGCGATACAGGCTTGGTCTTTTTTTTCCTCGTCGCTCTAATTCTTTTTCAAACACCAGATGCGTGTTGCGTCACTCTTAGATGCGATAATTTGATTGGCGAGCGTATTCAACCCGTTGCATTTAACAAGTACAAGATTGATACTTATGATACATTGACCCTGATTTTTTTTAATGAGACCCCAATGTTTAAAAAGTGCGTAATTATTAGAGAAGAGATTAACGTTTGTGCACCGAATGAAAATCAGTTCAAATTTCTTCGACTCTCCTTTATTTATTTATTAATTTTTTTTCAAGGAATTGATTTCTTGAGACAGAAACAATTGATGGTCTCTGAGCTCTGGGGGTCTTAGAATTGTTCAACACAGGTATAGGTACGTATATTAGAACGGACGTAATGCCCGAACAGTTACGCTCTAGTACTTCAGAGATCGATCACGAGCAAAGAAATTATCTTTTATTGTTTCACAGAGAGAAACTTCAATTTGTTTTTTCATAGTTTTTTTTTGGATACACATTATTTTTTTCCAGCTCCATAATTTCATTGCCATTATTTTGTTGGTTTATTACGAACAAAATCACAACTCTTAAGTTGAATCACATACAGTCAAACAAGTTTTTTGTTATGGTACTGAAACAAAAATGATCCACCCGCAGGAAAAGAAAAAAAAAGTGATTAAAATTGGCGATAAGCACAAAAAAGTCAACGAGCCTCAAGTGAACATGCAAAATGTACCTTATGGTACAGAAACGAATCATTATCGTAGGTGTTTGTAAATATATGCAAAGGCCGTCTGTCTCACTGCGCTTTTGTCGATGCACGTGTGTACATGAATATATACATACTAGTAAACCGGCTCTCGTTTGCATACTCGGTTAACTTTTCAATTTCGCTAACAGGCCAATTTATAATTTATTCGTACAGTGCAAGTGGCAATATAGCGATCAGACGACCTTACGAAAGACTTGAGCGTGTTGCTGGTGAAAATGATGGTTAAAATAAAAAAGAAACTAGGGCTACATCTTCTTGTCCCGTTAGCCTTTGACAGTGAAACGCACGAGTGACGCTGCACTGCTGAATTTTTTTTTTTTATCGTCTGTTTTCTTATCGCATTTTCTTATCGTCTGTTGCAAAAATTTATTTTACACATTGCAACTTTAGGAGGTAGAGAAAAAAAAATTATTCAACAGAATACAGTATTTATACACTTTCTAGAACACTAAGAATTTTTCAACTAATCGACGCTGACTGCAAATGAAAGATGTGGGATCTCATTTAAGGTAAAAATGAATTTCAACATTGGATAAAAATCATGCTTCAATTACACTGACACTTTGCCGGGGGGTCAATTTACTCTTACTAGTAGCAAACAGTTCAATTTCAGCAAAGAAGAAAAAAAAAAAAAAAAAAAATAATGATTAGTGATTAAGCATGTAAAGAAGTTTAGAGCAAACAGCATTATTAGCAAAGCAAAAGAGATGACCTTGTATTTAAAGATTCCTACAATCTTTTTATTTAAGACTAAATAATTTGCTTAGTTTTGCATGCACAGGCACTTTGAATTATTATTTGTATTTGTGTGGAAAAATTAAATAGTGTTACGCATTCAATTGAAACACCAAGTGCAACTCTGAAATTCTAACAAAATGAAAAAAAAAAAAAAAAAAAAAAAAAATTTACAATTGTGTACAAAACATACCTCACGATTGAACGCATCGGGCATAGTGAACGTCGAAGTAATCCAGCAGAAGGTGTTCACCGGCTGCGAGGGCAGTGACGCAGGTGTAATGCACGAGATAGGATTGCCAACAAACTGGGAGGCAGTGATGATCAAAGAACAAGCAAGCAGCAGTACAGACGTGAACTGGTTGTGCAGGCGGAACACCATGGAGTCGGTGCTGATCTCCTGGGGCTTAAGGTAGCCCTTCAATTCTCCAAGTAGCTTCAACATCTTGGCTGCTACTGTCTACTCTGTCGTTATAATTTTCAGATTTCCACGTCCGAATGGAGGGAAAAGAGCGTTTGGTCAAAGACGCATGGAAAGGACTCGTTATCCCTCAATCTCGTAACTTCGAGAAGAAGAGAGAAAGAGAGGGAGATGAACGCTACTGCCGGGCCTTAGTCCCGAGCGATCGACCCCATCTGTCAGGTAATCGTAAAAGCCGAAAGTGTGTGCTTCTCTTTATGCGTCCCTTGATTTTTCTTTTTCTCTCACTTGCAAGTATACGCTATACACAGCTGAGCGCGCTCTCCTCTGGTCTTTGACTTTTCTTTGCTTCTTTTAATTTTCTCGTAAGGTAATTATGCCCACGATGCTGCGGCTGTAAAGAAAAGAACAATTTATGACGAAAAAGGGAGATACGATAGACTTAAAATATGGCACAAGTGCAAAGTATTATACACATGATGATTATTTAAGTACTGCACGCTGCTTTGATGCTCGGGCTCTGTTGTTCGCCGCTTGTACGGAATTGTAAATGGAATTCAGGCTTGGAATTAGGTAAGGTGATCCTACTTGATGCTCATTTCTGTGTAATTTCGGGCGATAAATTTGAGAGGCAAGGCTGATTAAATTTCAATTCCATTGGAGCTTTATTTACGACTACTTCATTTAAAAGAAAACCTTATCTCTGGTGTAGTTACGATTACAGAACTTTTTTTTATGGAACGTATGACAGCCACCATGTCTAATAGAATCGGGTAAAGTGAGTACTCTTGTAACAGATTTAGTAAAATTAGTCATGGTGTGTTATCAGTCATAACCTAATAATGTGTCATTGAATAAATACATCTATAGTAATAAAATGGGTAAATTTTTTTTCCTACAATTTAGAGCTCAAAATGTAGACAGTTTCTTAAAACTTTTGTCTAAAATTAATACTTATTCAGTTTTTATTACTTATTAGTTCAGTGACTGATTTCTTTTAATCTAATAACTGACCATGCTTCAGTTGTTTTGTTTTGTTGTTTTTTTTTTTTTTTTTTCAATTGTCTAGACTGCCAAGAAAAAAAAACAAAGGACGTCTAATGTTACACATATCCAAGCGCCGATTTTTAGTGACACTTCATACTTACCATAGCTATACTATTTCAAAACATATCTGATTCAGAGAAACGATTGATCTTATATTGACCAAAAGGCATTGTTATGACGTCTATTTATCATCATGTGCATCTGTGAATAAAATACACCCACCTCAAGATTCTCGCTTAGAAAAGTACAATACACATGTGTACAGTACGGTTACACAAAACAAGAATTGAATGTTTAAAAAGAATTTAGAGAAATCAAAACATTGCCCTTGCCTCTAGGCTGTCGAACAAATATTATTTGTTCTCTGCGGTTGGGAAACAAAAAAAACTACAACGAGTTGCGGAACTTTAAAGCTTTACATTAAAGCAAAAGCAAAATAGTTCGTTGATAAATCACACTGATTTCCGCGAAAACCGTAAGTATGACGGAAAAAAAAAAAAAAAAAAAAAAAAAATGCAAGAATGATAAATACATATGTACAAAGGACAAGCTAAAGTGGGCGCGCGCTGCGGACAGGACCTTTTTGACAAAACGACAATCTAACCTCAACTGATGCACACCGCGGCAATACCACCTACCCGGGTGGCTACGATGTCAAGGTCGTCAACCGTACTAGCTTCCGTACGCGTATAATAACAAAACCCACGCCACATGCGTGCTGCTTAGAAAATGTACTAAATACACACAATACTCTCGAGCACCCTACTGTTGTAAAACGTTGTCCATCGTCACGCACGATAGGGTCGCTGTATACGGGGAAATTTATTTTTTCTTTTTTGTCTTTCATCAGCATTCTCAAACGCGCAGGGGGAAACAGATTCACATCACACCCCCACCTCGTCACTTATCGGCATTCGGCACACGAGACGGGAGAGAGAGAGAGAAAGATCTAGACACGTGCAATATGCGACCCCTCCGTACACATGTTCGAGGAGATGAGGCGGAGGAAGATGCAATACACGATTATATTAACAACGTTGAAGTACGTAATATAACGGCGAGGAAAACCCGTATGGCGAAAATCGGGTGAAAATCGTAGTTCCGAGCGCGCGCGCACACACATATACTTGTACCCGGGGGTATATTACAGCGAAAACGCAGCATCCTGTTGTTTCCGTACCGTTCACTTGCGAGTGTGGGGGTACCGAAAAAGTAGTGAAAAGTAATAATAATAATCCAAATAAGCAAGACATGGAAACAAAAACTAAAAATTAAAAAAAAACAAAGCAAAAAACTTACGCGAGCATCAGCGGGCTGCAATCGCATGTGGGTAGTGTACTGCACGTACACGTACAGGTATGAGGGATACTTTGCCCTTGAGTATACGGACACACAGAACAATAGGTCTGCAGGCTTTTGTATTTACCTTAGTTAACTAACAACACTAAGGGTGTCAGCCATACGACGACTTTTGCACTGGGAGGCGCTCAACGTAACGTAAAAACTGTCCTGTTGGAACTTGGAGAGCGCCGACACTGACTTGTCTATACAACACGAGAGAGTGAGTTGCTGCCTCTATACTCTCTTCCCCTCCGCCTCTCCTTCCGTCTCTCTCTTTCTTTTGCGCGCAACGGTCTCTCCTGGATGCGTACTCTATACCTATAGGTACATACGGCTGCCTCGCTGCTCCTTTGGTTCTTTGCGTGTGTGGTGTCGGTGTGTTGTGGGGGGGGGTCTGTTGTGCAGCAGTATAGGCATAAGGCTCGCGCGGGTTGCGAGAAAGAGAAAGAACAACACATCACGGCGTGTGTACTTATATATACGTATATATACGTACAGCAAAAAGGGAAGAGAGCGAACGCACGCGCGCCCAAGGGGGTGGGGGGGGAGAGAGATACTTTGCCGAGCCCCGTGTGCTGTGCAATACATGTGTGTATACTTACCCGTATACTTGTACGTACGGGCGAGAGAGAAAACTCTGTGCTGGCTTCCCCTCTAAATGTGTATAGGTATACAAGTGTATAAATATTATGTCCTTCTTTTCCTGGATCGAGCTACCAGATGTTCCAATCCTATATCTCTTTCTCTCCCTTTTCTCTCTGTTTTTTTGGTACATTTGGTTGCCTTGTAACATTATTTTTTTTTATTTTTTTTTATAAGTACCCCACGTGTAACGAGAACAACAAAAGTATTATTGTATTACTGTTGTTGGTCCCCATCCCCTCTCTTTCCTGTACCTTCCGCAGTCTCCCTGTGGTTTTTTTTTTTAATCATCCGTTGGACCAATACCAATGGTGGAGCGCGTAGTTTGCACAAATGTGTATCTGGCAAGATATACGGGATGTATATATAAGGTTTTATCAGTTTAGTAGGTATTTCCGAGAAAGTGATAATTTTTCGGATGTTGGGATACTGATGCCTTGAATTGCATCATCCAAGATATATAGAGTCTGTCGATCAGTGGTAGTCGTTGCAGGGGGGACGGTGTATTTACGAGCCCTTTTGTTGTCTTATACATCGTATAAGGAAGGTATAAGAATTATACGTGGCTAATAAAATACGGATTCAGAGAAAAATCTTTTCCCAAGGGAATGAAGCCCTTTCAAATGGGAATTACACGACCCGAAAATTTTATGCTTTCTGTCAATATATACTTATGTGCTTACTTGTACAGAAGGACAATTAATTTCAATGTTTCTCTCGCCATAATGGAGGGGGGGGGGCAACCATTCACGTCTAATATATTATGTTTCTTTTATGAGGTAAGTAGGTATAATAACATTCATGTACAATAAGTAATGATGTTCAAGTTTTTGCAACCGTTACACATTGTCGAGGAATTCGAGAGAAGGAATGTGTGTACACGTACCAAACGCGAACAATTATATCATTGATTCAGTCGTACTTATAGCTTGCGATGTGATTCAATGCTGCAATTATTCAAACGCGCTCATGTAAGGTGTAGGTATTTTTATTTGTGACGTCAATTAATCAGAATTCTTATCCCTGGATCAATTTTGCATAGAAATTGGTATTTAAATTTCTCAAGTATACCCTTTACATGAATGTGTATTAAGTGCTCGTGTAAAAATTCCTTTTTAGGCTATCAAATTGAATTTCGACTAAATGGAATTCAAATGCATCCTGTATTGTTATCGTGACTTAAAAAAAGTAACATTAGACGTGTTCGTGGCAACAATAAAGATTGATTGTTCTCTTAAAGTTTTTGAACCTCTTAACGTGGAAAAAGCGAGGAAAAAGTTGCATGGGTTGTCTCAAGGATGTTCATTACAATAATAAATTACCTCTGCAAAAATTTCCAAATCCAATCTCTCCAAATCTATGGAAAATTTATGGTAATTATTCATAATGAGCTTTTTATTCACTTAACTTTGATAAACTCGCATGATTTTGTAAAACTTTCTTTTCAGTCACGAAATCTTCGAGTAAAACTCCAGTACCTTTGATGCAACCAGCAGCTCAATGTAACAATGTGCATCACACTTTTTGTTCATCCACATACGTAAGCATGGCCATATATATAGGTGCGTTATGTATGCATGCCGGATTGATAAAAATCGATAAGTAACGGTTGTAATATTTATTCATTCTCTCGCAACGGCAGTGGTGACAGCAGCAACGCTATTTTTAACGTCATCCTCGTCCCTCTGCATTTAAATTCAATGCTATACTTTCTGCCCATGCGGACACACATCTTATTCATACACACACGCGCATGTACTTAACTCCAGGACTACTATAAATTAATATATTACACTTGTGTGCACCATTGCATCAGATCCTTGAACGGAAGCTATAATACATCATTATGCAGCAGCAGTTGGTATACACCTAATGTAAGTAGTGAAAGAGAGCCTCGCTCGTTACATTAGACATTGAGGCTATTATTTTCTCGGACAGCCTCGCACTGTATATCATCATCTCGGCGTCTCATACACAAGTATAGTATAGACGATGGCGCGGATTTTTGCATAAAACTTTATGTGAAAATTATCGCCCCCCGCGCGTGAGAGATTATACTTTGTCGTGATTGTTATTACTTGTACACATCTTGCGTAACAAAAACGCGCGTCACGAAAAAAAGTAAATTACTTGTTGCCGTATTAATAAATTATATCGGTGCATCCTACTTTATTGCACACGATATAAATATAGACACGGACTGTTGTCTTGATAGCGAGTTTGTGAAAAAATAAAGCAGCCTCGATTTCATCGCTCTTGTAACAGCGAGTTAATTGCGCAGCTTACATTTGTCCCTGCGAGCAGTACTTACGAAAAATCTCAGTCTTGCAGGGTAAGAGCGACGTATAACATAATATATGTATTTCGTTGCAACACGCGATCTCACCGAGCATTGAAATCACCGCGAGAGAATTTTTTTCGGATCCGCGGCTCGGTAACTTTCTCTTTCTTTTCTTTTCCTCTTTTTTTCGTGTACAAGTGTATTATTACCACACGGGGCAGGAGCTGGCCCCCGCGGTCCTGTGTCGTAATTTCAACGCGACCCGCGCACCGATGCACCGCAAACTTACGCACACCTTCGCGTCTTTCTCTTCTTCCCTCGAGGTCCTTGGCTTCGTCCCTCGTGCCGCCCTTTTTTGTTTGTTTGTTCGAAAACACAGAATTAGAGACGAGAGATGAAGTAAATGATCAGTTTGAAACTTTATACGCCGCGTTTGAAAACACAAAGGTTTTATTTGCTTCTCATTTTTGCCCACAATGAAACAAGTAATTACATCTATGTACTCCTTCTTGTCTCTAATCCTTTGAACTCTGTCACGTGGCTGTTAGCCAATCACATCGGGAAGCTAACCCCTATAGTATCCTTTCGACGCATCAGGACGGAAAAAAGCACTTTACCCTATCCCTTGGAAAAAAAGGGGGAAATCCGATACTTACCGTACACTTTCATATTGAACACGCGGCATCTCGTCTCCCGCGATCGGCCCGCTTATTTTTCCAATGCACCGTTACACGTCCCGTTGACAAAAAAGAAAAAGTTTTGTCTCCGACGTGATTATTTGATGCGAGACAGCCAAGAGGCAGGCAAAGAGATAAGCGCCCGACACCCGCGCCGGTATCATAATATATTATATATACGCGCACAGGAACCGCAGAAAAGACCGGAAATAATGGGATGTACGTGCTTGCTCCAACTCCGGCCGTGAACTGTATATGGATATAATTATTATGGTAATGGACACAATAATTTGTACAATTTGTGCGATCGAAACGCGAAAAATGACACAAGTGTGTACACATACGTATAATAATAATAATAATAATATCTGAGCACAAAGTGCACGAGCCCCAAATTGTTGGACGCGCGAAGACGACTCCGATTTGAAATACACCTATACCGCGATTACCGTTTGCGCTCCCCCCCACGATTATGGTGTTTGGGGCGTCGAGTTGTTATTTTTCGTCGATTCGAGTTGCTAGTGTATTTATTGTACATACACATATAAACACGTAAACATCGTGAATTACGTTTGGTTGCACACAACTTTCGGTGTGAAAAATTCAACAGCGGCGAATCGCAGCTAATGCATAAAAAAAGCCACGCGCGCGCCAGAGGGGGTATATATATAAATACAACCGTGCATAAACGGGCGGGCAAAGCAACGACTATCGCGAGCACATGGTGATATGGCACCGCGTATTATATATGGAGCCACGAAAGGTCACTTTCATTTAAATGAACGGACCGGCGCTGCTTCTGAAGCTCCGACGCGTATACCGATCTGATATACCACCACACACACGCGCGCGTCGTGCACATCCGCCCTACCCCCGAGTTGACCCATTGTTCTTTACTTCTATACGTGCACGTACTTATATATGTATGGACACTTACAGGTGTGGGTATAAGTATGGTCTCATATATTTATACTACAATTTTCAATGACGTCGCGATACAAATTAAATCAGAGCGGCTTCCTTTCCTCATTTCTCGAGAGAGAGAGAGAGAGAGAGAGAGTCAAGTTGCAGGGGAAGGAAGAGGCGCTCTGTTAAATCTCGAGGTCGAACTATAGTGCCGGGGGCACACTCGGAAAGAAAGGAAGGAGGCAATTAAAAGAGGGGGGGAGGCGCATGATGAATGGGCCGGGCCCTAAAATTTTCGAGTTGTATGTACACGATGCCAGGCGGAGAAGGAAAAAGGGAGGAACGAGCGCGGTTGGGTGTAATTTTCGGGCGCTCCCCTCACTCATGCCCTTTGGCTCTAAAAATTCCTCTCTGACGCGAGGAAACAATGAAAAATAGATTAAGTATACGAAGTGTATATCTCTGTTTTTACAGTGCCCCCCCCCACCCCCACTAGGGATGATACCTCGCATCTTCCATGTGTATGTTATTGTAATCATCGTGTGCATGTGTAAATATGCCCTTCATGTAAAACTAATGTTTTTTGCACACACGTTACATCCGATAACCGCCCGATTGTTCATTGAATAATCACACACTCCGAGTGATTCCGAGTAGTCAAGTATTGACAATAAGTAGCACGTGCAAGTATGTATTATATGATACATAAGTAAATCACCCAATCATCGCAAAGACATGTATGACGCGACGCGACACGGAGATGGAGGACATCATCAGCCGCAACAAATGGCACAAAGTGAAATTCAAGCCCACCTTGTATACCTATGGGTATATATATATGCACCCACCAACAGTAAGCGATGCTGAAAGGTTCAATTGGACACTGGAGCTCTTTAACGAGAAAAAATTGGAGCAGGCGATTGTATGGTTTGCTTGTACGTGTATAGATATATATTGCACGCGAGACCGTGGAGGCGTGGGCGGGATTTTTAAAGGTCGCCGCCACCGCATGTACATATAATGCCGCGCTTGAAATCCGAAACGTAAATCCCCCCGCGCGCGCTGTACGTGCACTTGCCGTCCCTCTTTATCTCGAATAAAATAAGCACACGCCAGAGATTCGTTGGCTCGTAAATTCTGGGGACCTTTTATTTTTTTTCTTTTTCCTTTTTTAGAACCAGTCAATTGACGTGATATTATGACGTGTTGTGATTTGTTTGAGAGAAAACAGGCATTTGGCGCAAATGTACTATTATTATTATTATTATTATTTATTTTTAAGGAAATGCGTGTACGGGGATCACGTTGCAACATCCGTCGCGGACTGCATGTATACGCGCTTCTCCGGTACATGTATAATTTTCCAGCGTATGTATAAATATATGTATATATATCGTTCATGCACATTTCCAACGAAAGGTTCCACGAAGTCGCCCTCGACTTGTAATAACTCCACGTCCACCTCCTCTATCTGCGGGCTGTGTAATGGGTACCTGTGAGGTGCCCATTTTACTGCAGCCTTTCAAGGATTTCCCTCGGAAAGAGAGATGGCTTTCTCGAGCGCTCGTAAATCATTGCCCGCGCTCCATCAACAAGGGAAAATTCTGGTGTTTTGGCTTGCGTTCATTTTCGGTCGGACGCGATGCATAATATACAGCCAACGCCCCGCTCGACATTCCTAAGGGGTGACGATACTCTTGCACCTGTCGTTATACGCTTTGTTTTTGTTGTTGTTTGTTTGTTTTCGTTAGTTTTCGTTATACATATACAGGATATTGTAGGACGTGCCTGTATACGGATAAGTAGGTATATCGGAGGGTCACTCGTCAGGATATATATATATATATGTGGGGCAAAAGAAACACACTCTCGACTTGGATACACCTCGCGTATGGAGTTTGATCGCTACGGTCGACTGATGCTGCAGTTTGAAGTTTTCTCGCATTACCTTGTGGTACATATACATACATGCGTACGATTTAATGAATATATTAACGTGCATTCGTTTTGAAACTAAATCTCTACGCAGGACCTTTCTACCCCTTAGGGTATAGTTTTGTAGACAAACTAATTTTTTTGTTGAATTTGGGATTTTTTTTTTTTTTCGCCCGCAATGGAGAAAAATTCTCGCGTAAGCGTTGGAACCGAAGTGAACATTCATTCGTGGATTATCATAAATTATCCGATTGCAAAACGATGTAACGAATGTAAATATAGTGTATGTGAGCTATACGGATCGACAATCATTCAGATGTAAATTGCACTATACGTGGGAACTTTTCAACAGATTGCGACATTATGTCCACTACCTAAACGTCGTGGCGCCGGAGCAAAAAGGAGTCCAAAAATTCTGTACCCATTTATATACATACAAACATCCTCTCTTGACATAAATTCGTCACTGTACACGCCCGTGCGACCACACAACATAAATAAAAATAAAAAAAAAAAAAAACTGACGTCGACTACCTCGATATAATCTTGCGAGTGTTACAAGTTGGTATGACTTTGAATTGTGGAAGTGAAGTTAAAAAAAAAAAAGAATTCCCGATGCTACCAATCCTAGGATGGAATAGAGGAGGGTTTAGCTTGGTATGTCCGGATAAAAAGTGAAAGCAATTCAGCTCGAGTGTCAAGTAATGTACACAAAAAATGTATGACAGTGAACGAAAGATGGTGCAAGGAGAATAAAATAAACATTCCCAATAGACAATAGCCATGTACGTGTACCGTAACGCTTTGGCACTCGAAATTGTCCCCCTAATTCACCCGAAGATCTGCAAGTAAAATCGTTAAACCCCTTGCTGCGTGCATCTCGTGAAGCACAATTATGTCATTTTCCCCAACCGTCGATCGACGCGTACAGCAATAAAGTAATATGGGTACACGCGTAATCGGAGCTAGCGCGGCGAGTCGCGCTGATTGAAGAAATAATATATAACGACGATGCGTAGTCGCACGAGGTCTTTTGGTTCCCAGCCCGGGACGACACCCGATCCCTCCACCTACTGCAACTACCGCGCGTACATGTATATATATATATGCCTACACTGGCCATCTACCGGACAATGCTTCCTCTTTTTTCCTCCACCCACTCGTGGAATACTAATCCCATTGTCATCCCGCGCGAGGGCGTCGCTCGACTCTTTACGCTGTTCTTTTTCTTTTCTTCCCCGCGTGTACATATATATGACTACGACACTTTTTTCCCGAGCCTTGACCGATCGCCACTGCACGCGACTTCTTCTTTTTTTCTCTCTCTTTTCTATACTCACTTTTTTCTTTTTCTTTTTTTTTTTTTTTTTATCATTTAGCTCAACTGTGCGTGTTGCGACTGCCTCCCTGCACGTTCTCCGCGAGCACAGGTCGGGTGGAAAACCGGTTCAAAAATCGGCTGGGTTTTTTTTCTTCTTTTTTTTTTTTTTCATTCCTCGTTGATCGTGACGAGTAAAAAAACCGAGGTCCGCTTACTTTGGTTGTGCGTACGTGCAAGTGCACGCGCGTAACGGGATATCGCTTCGTTTCGTCTGTTTTTTATTCTTTCTTTCTTCGGCCCCAATGAGAGAATGGTTTTTCCGTTGGGAGGACGTTCACTTGTATTGTGCGCCAAAAAGAGGCCCACCTCTACCGATTCGGGTCCTCTTTTGTCTTGGAGCCGTGAGTAAAACATTTAATTGAATCCACCTCGCGACGTCCCTCGTTATTTCTCTCTCTCTCCCTCAGATGTGTGTTTGCACAATATTATAGCTACACCACACTTGGCCCAACATTTATTTTTCTTCCTTCCAGAGAAATGATATATTTATGGCTGTTCATAATTCATTGCCACACCTTGTGATTAATTGGCCGGGAGCGAACCATAAGTTATATTTACAATGCCCGTGTCGTGCGATTTTTCCTTCTCTTTTGCACAGATTCACGCGTGCACGAAAATATAAACGAAATTTACCTTGGTTAACCAATCGACCGATCTTTTGCGGATTATTATAGGTATATAATATTGATTTTCTCTTTGAAAAGTGAGAAAAAGGGTTGAAAAAGATCACAATCCCCCGAGTGACTTTTTACGACCCCCGAGATCCTCCAACTCTCGTTGCGACCGTAACCGCACGTTACGCGAATTTCCAGCTCGTAAAGTCATAACGTATAGAAAGTAAATCTTGCTGGTTGCCAAAGATACCGATGACGTCTCGAGTAACGCTTACACCGTTTTCTCCAAGCGTTACGTGTAGATGAAATATAAAAACACCACGCATAGAAATATTCAGCTTAACTTCAATCACCCCTGTTGTAAATATTAATTTATTACGTGTCTCTGGATGTATAAATCACTGCAATAAATTGATACACTCGTATACTTATTGATTTATTGTCAAGATAATGTTATAATGGAGAGGACCATACAATAATGCGTAGTTCGAATAAATGAAAAAGCAAAAAAAAAAAGAGAAAAAAAAGGTCGCGCGTCGGTGATGCATCCTTCGGCATTGACCCGCCAAGTAGACCCTCGAGCACATCTCAAAAAGAGGCAAAAAAGACAGAAAAGTTTGCGCCGAGCCGATTGAAATTTCCAAACCATGCGCATAGCTCGGACGTCGTGTATATACATGACACGCATGACACTCTCACCTCCGTCGTATGCATTTGGGTCAGCGCGAAAAACTCAAGCGCGAGCCCGATCCTTCGGATAAGCCGTTGAATTTTAAAATCTCCCGCGCCGATCGCGATCGTTCTTATTTTGTTACACGTGACGCGCGTGCATAGCCTTATCCGAGATATGAAAAAAAAAAAAACAGAGGGACAAAATTCGCAAGTTCAAAAAAGTGTGCTCATGTGCATATAAAGTTACGCGTTCGGAATACGTATTGAGAAAAGGATATTAATAGATTAGCTAACTCGAGTCGGTTGACGCAAGACTCGCGCTGCGCTTGAATGAAATATGAGCATAATACATCTTGATGATAATATGAGAGGAGGAGGGGGGGATGTTGTGCATTTCGTGGATTTCTTTTAAATGTCCATCGGCAGGAAAATTTTTTGCTTGACGTATACCTTATATGTGTGTACGTATACATAGGGGCATTCAATTTCGGCTTACGATTCTAAAAGCTTAGGAGAAAAAAGCTAATGTATCTGCACATCGTGGCTATTTTTCAAAGACGTACATTACACGTATCGTATGGTCGCGTTTGACAGTCGGTATATGTTTATTTTTTTATCATTATTTTTTTTTTCAACCTATACTCGCAAAAATAAAATACGACTCGCGCATAGGTGGCTGCGGTATCAAGCATCGCTCAGCAGACGCGTACGCGATAACGTAACGCAATTCCCGTGTAACGCGATATTAACGTATAATATTGTATGGTTTGTATACATATACATACAGAGACCAGCACACATACACATACATCATTATCATTATTATGTGCATCCTGGCAGATATCGACGCTTTTCCGCGAATCGTGTCTTTTGTCACGCTTATACTTTTCGCTGAGTGTGGGTAAGTATAGGTATGTGTGTCGAAGCGGAGATGGAAACTTAAAAAAAAAATCTTTACTCTGCCGATCGGATGTAAATAAAATTATTTCGAAACTGAGAAAAATTTTCGTGTAGGAAAGTGCGTTTTCTACCATCCATACACATATTTTTACCATATAATATATATCCACGTATACCTATGCATTTATCATAAAACAACCAAGATATATATATATATATTGTTTTTGTTCTTTTGTATATGTCACGAGCATGATATTTAAGTACAGCGATAACATCCCTCGCTGGAGCCGAGCCTTCTATAATACGTGCAATAATATACCCACCGCGGATATAGGCTCGTCCCAAAGCAAAGGCGATCTGGGGTATCATGTAACAGTCGCGCGTGCCGCTTGTTTTATTTTTTTTCCATCCATCTGTAATCGTTATTATTTATCTAGCATATATATATATATATATATAGATAAGTGATCAGCCGAGTCGAGGATCATCACAAGCACCTACGAACGCAAACACGCGCTTGAGCTTATTCGATTGACCGTTTGCACGTTGTATAGGTATTAGTTTAATTAGTTTCCTGATTTGTATACACGTGTAATGATAAAAACAAGGGAGCAAAAATACGTATATATTTATTTATGTTTCAACCTTCGTTCGTATATATAAACGAGTACCGTTGCAATAAGATACTGAAAAAACAAAAATCTTAAACCAACAGTCATTAGCGTATAGTATACGAAAACAAGAGCTACTGTAAACCATACATCAATATACTTGTACAAAGCGTAAAAGAGTCCCTCCTCGAGGGTGTAGACGCTGTATTTTTTTTTTTTTTTTTTTTTCCTCAACTTCCGCAGCACACACAAGTGTCTCCCGAGAGGTATTAGACAACCATCACCCCGAGTCGTAAAAATATCGAATACCCATGCGTGCACGCACGCACATGCAAGCAACATCTGTTACGTGGCCCTCATCCTTATATATATATATACACGCACGGTTCTTTTCGGCCCTCTGTAGGTTGCACGGGGCACAAAGAGCCACCACCAGCACCGCTACTCCCCCTTGGTTTGCCCGTCACAGAAGAAACAGAAGCCTCCTGTTTGGGCGCGTGGCTTTTTTTCCCCTGCAGTAAAAAAAAAGAAAAAAAAAAAAAACTTTTAAAAATAAAACACTTGGGCGATCCTTTCGGAGAGGAGCCGCAGTGTGTATACACGCGCGGGTGTAGTTTCGATTTGCTTCCCATATGAGCTCGACACGTGCACGAGGCTTAAATATAGATGACGTGCGCGACCGATGAATGTTGATTACGTTCGTGCATATAATATATATGTATGCCTATTGTAACAAACTTACAGGTTTAAGCGCCGATGCGCCTAAGTAATACTCACCATATGATGTACATCGAAGGTGGTATTAGCATGTGCAACACGTATAACAGCTAGTGTATTATCATCGACGTATGCGCGCTCAGTCCAATGTTCCAATCGAGCAGTTTCGAGTGTTTTCGACAAAATAGACTGAAGGATTGGTAGTTACGCGTTGCAAAGTTGCTCGTTACTTTTATTTCGAGAATTTCTTTTGTTTCATGCGTGAAAAACAATAAAGTTCAGTCGAAAGAATTTCACTTTGGCTTTTGCCATGAGTATATATAGATCGGTTGGACGGGTTAAATAATACGTGTACTATACATGTAATATGAAGGCGCATTATGCGAAATCTCTGAATCTGTGAGCGGCTTCCTTTCATGGAGGTACAGGAGGGTAGGAGGCGCCGATTCCCTGGAATTTATCAAAATATGAAGCATTGAAAAAAAATTAAACAAAAAAATAGATTGACATTATATGGAAATCGATGGAGATCGTACGAACAACTATGGGATGAGATGAATCGGGCGTGTGGCTTCCTCTCTCGTTCATCTCTCAGCAATTGTAAATATAATCAAAAGTTAAAAGGACGATTATTCAAAGTACCCAACAAGTCAGATATTTTTAAGGAGTTGGTAGGTACATATGGCATAGACCATCATTACTTGTACTTATGCGTGATACAATTTAAAGAAAAGAAACATACATGTGCTCCAAGCAAAGATACAAAGTCAAAATCTGTTTTTTATCGAAAGAAAAGTCTTAGGTGACAAAAAACAAAAATGAATTATTACTTTTTTCCTCTCTCAGGTACAGTAGTGCAAAAAAAAAAAAAAAAAAAAAAAACGAGGTAAGCATTTAGATAAGTATTCTTCGGCTTCCCCGAGAGGCTGTGCGCGTCGCTAAACCAGGTCACTCATCCTCTCCTCCTTTATTACCTTTATCATCACACATACACGCGTGTACGTGCGTACTTGTACATTAATGTAATGAAAGAGCGAATTGACCGTGCGTCGAGACGCTGTGTGTCGTCCACTCTCGTCTCATCTCTTCTCTCATACACGCGCATCAGGCACACTTGACTGTTATAATATGTATATACATAAAAGCGTACTCTTACAAGTGGTAATTGGAGCGGCAATGCATGTACAGCCTCCATACGAGAGTCGTTTGAGAACCCCTGCTGGTCAATAGTGACAATTATGACGAATGTATGTCGACCCCGAGCTCCGGATGACAGCTCCTCCTTGGGTAGAGCTGTGTATATTATAAGTTATTTACGGAAGGAAAGAACGCGCGGCGAAATATTACACATTTAATACATTATGATATGCACTAAGGGCTAATTGTGGGTAAGCTGTACCGTCTGAATTGTATTAGTTGTTGAAAAACAGAAAATAATAAAATCGTGTGCATTTGTCCTCATGTATAGGTACATTTATAAACGTACAAAAAATACAATGTAAACTCCATACATTGCACATGGGATAGTATATCTCTGGAACGGATGTCTTTCTCTTCTCGATGTATACGTATATACACGGTATATAGTAGCAGATGTTGAGACTGGCGTCGCGTCGCCTGCATATAAAACCCTTATATACTCACTCACCACCGGGTAAGTTGTATATATTTACTTAAATGGAGATAGAAACGAGATCTCCCTCGTCTATTTTTAATGGATCGAGGATGCAGGCCATGTGACGCACAAGATGCGATAGTCCGCCTTGTGAGATTTTTTTTTTTTTCTTCCTGCAGTTTTAGACGAAACTCCTTTTGTACATACCTTTTCCTTCCGAAGCTATAATGTCTTTTTTTAGAAAACTAATATTCTAGCTCTGTGTGTGTGCGTAATAATGGTAAAAATGGCCATCGTAAAGTAAAAAACAATTACGATAGCAAAGACCGAGTATGCGTTTCAAAGCGAAGACGATATTGTGTGCGGTCGACTCGTCGGGCTGTCAAGTGAGAGCATGTATATATTATATTCGACTCCCACAACCTCTTGGCATTTAATTTCCCGCAGAGCTGACGATGGGCCTCGCTGTTGTCATATGTACGTTGAGCGACGCGCCTGACGAGCGAGTAATTGCACGCGTCCGCAGTACGGCTAATCTTTGTCGCGCGAAGGCTGAGAGAATGAATTATCGAGGCGTGAGAATCGCCCGTGGCAAACGTTGCGATTGGAATGAGGAGTTGGCGCGAGTGACGAAAACACACCATTTTCATGCTAATCCGAGGAGGGAAGTCGTTAGCGATGCACAATATCCTTTATTTTTTTCCTTTTCACAGTTTCTGCAAATAGGCT
This sequence comes from Copidosoma floridanum, assembly GCF_000648655.2. Next base: position 986,340 of record NW_019379471.1, on the reverse strand, counting down.
TTTTGCCGCTGTTTTGGAGATTTGTGCGGAATCCCTGACGGATCGTTGAGTCAATTCGATGCTAAGCCGCGGTAAGCTGCGACAAGAAAATCGAATAACCCGATTTTTGCCGATCCCGCCGAGTTTTCAGATAAGCCGGGTTTTTTTCCCTCTCGCAACCTCAGGAAGAGTTATTTCGTAATAGAGGCGCATTTAAATTTCAAAGTATATACAGTGCGTCCGATGAGAAGGAAAAAAAAAAAAGTCCAACGCGTTGCGGAACGATTTATTAATATTGCATACACGCGCAACTGCGATACATCAATCGTGACATTGGACACTCACTGCCGCGTCCTCGTCACCGAGTATACGCAAGTAGGTAAATAAAAGCCTCGGGCTCCGAATTTAAATATTTAAACGCGAGCTAAGTAGTGTGCAGTTTCTCGGAGAGCGATTTTTTTTTTCCCCCCAAGCTGTAGGATCTGTCGATCACGGTATTATTTTTATTACGATAATCCCGAGAAAATACGCGTAGAGGTACGGCGAAACTTTACTGATTGGGAGAGACAACATGCAAATGGCTTTTTTTTTTTTTTTTTTTTTTTTACTCCTATTACCATTGGTGGCCTTTCCAGAAACCGTACGAGCCTTGCTATGTTGATTTGAACAATTTGCAAATCGACCGACAAATCCTCACGTTTGCCGAGCCCTAAATTCACTGGGTGCGTATCGTTTGCGCGTCCTGGGAAAAATCGCAACTGTTTCTCTCGAAAGTACACGGAAGGAGCAACAGATCATCGCGATGCGTCCGTAAGCGTGTATATTATACACGTATATTTTCTCGGCTTTCCAGTATTTATCTTAATCCTTGCGCGCGTCGTCATTGGCTCTAAAGTCATCCTCGATTCTGCCTATTCCCTCGAGACACCGATCCTTTCCCCGCCGGCCCAACACTCCCCCTAAATCCCAAGAAAAATCTCGGAAACACGTGCTGAACGCGTAGCTCCCGGAGTCGTGTCGAAAGTCACGTCCCACGTCACGCTGCTCCTGGGGAATGGAAGCCAAAAATCGGAGTCCTTCCCCTCCTCCGGTCGTCATCTGCGAGTCAAATTGTCCCTCGTTGCGATTTACGGCCTTTCCACCCTGTCAAAACTGCCCCGCGCAAAGTTCCTCCTTCATCCTTTTCGGACCACATCTCAAATGCAACGTAGGCGGTGACGTGTACATGAAAATGCTGCCTATATACATGTGGCAGCGAGTGCTTGGTAGAGGGGTATGTTTTGTGTCGAGTCGAAGTGCCATTTAAGGTCCCGCGACAAAGGCCGGAACCTTCCTAAAACCTGCGTGCTGTTTACTTTTGAGCAAGTATCGCGTGTACCAGAGCTATAGCCGACGCGTGTGGCAACGACGCCCGATGTGTTTATAATTAACACGGAGATCCGAGTGCCCCTTTAAAAAAAAAAAGGTCCTTGAAATACCGAACTCCCTTCGAGTGGAGGCGAGTTTTCGCACGTTTTCCGGAGGAAAAAAATTCTCGCGCCGGTCGTAAATAACGGTACATATAAATATATGCGTGTCCCTCCTCCCAGCAGCGATGGATGATGGATCGTTTTGCGATTTATATTTGCAGGCTCCCCCATAAAATGGCCAACGAGACTTTCTCCGTCGCGTCTACAGTTATTGCGGCCTCCCTTCCGAAAACTCCGGAGGACCGCTCTCGGTCCTACCCCCGACTTTCGACGAGCTGCATGCAATCCCGTACAGTCTGCCTGTAACTTTCTATGCCGTACCTGAAACTGGGGTCGCCCGATCGGCCACTGTGTCAAAAAGAAAAAAAAAAAAAAAAAAAAAGGAAGAACAACACAAANGAGGGGAACAAAGTGTGATAAGGCTTTTAATTATCTACATGTCCGATATAAAATAATTGAAGAAGACCTGGACATTATATACTTGATTATTTCCCAATGACCGAGTTTTATCGGGGGGAAAAAAAAAAAAAAAAAAAATCAAAAAAAAAAAAAAAAAAAAGGAAGAACAACACAAACAGAAGAAGAAAAGACAAATGGAACGAGGCCGCAATTGAAGCGCAGAGATGCGCCAATCGAGACAGCTATGTATAAATGCATGTGTGTGCGTGACACCTGAGGCGGGGAATATCCTCTGCACCGCCTGTCCGACCTTGGTGCTTTTTTTCTTCATTGTTTTTCCCGCGTTCGAGCGAGAGCTTTTAACTGCGGCGCTCAAAGCTCACCGGTTTTTAAAACATTTGCGCTCCGCTGACGGTGAAAGGAATGGTGTGTGTACACCATAGACGGACAGAGATATTCGCGACCCCTACAACACAAGGTCCTTATGCTGTAGGGGTCGCGAATATATGTCCGTCTAGTATACCTAATGCGAGTTGTGCAAGGTAAGTACAGATAATATACATCGAGTGCAGGCGCCGGGTGAAGTTACGTGGTATGGGAATCAAGGCGCGCCGGTTAAACTTTGCCGAAAGGCGTTGCGGTGAATTATATATGCATACTCGATTGGTGCTATGAGTTGGTTATGATAGGGAGAGCCTTTTTATCCCCCTCTCTCTCTCTCTGGGCTGGTCTTTGACGACCAATTAACGCAGAAATTTTTTTTTTTTCTATCGAACAAATCATTGCATAAAAAATTATCTCCAAGGGCTGGGCGTTCCACTTCATCGACAGTACTTTATACATTATGCCCAGGAATGCAGCCTGTAATCACCATGATTATCGCGAGTAGCGCTTATTAAATTTATTACGTGAGCATTAGAATTAAAAACGTAAGAGATCGAGCTGGTGCTCTGTCATGTTATTTGCATACGTATATTTACCTGTATGTACAGGCGTGTACGTTGATTGTGAAAAAATTCTAATAACAACGTTCGAGATCAATGATTGAGGGGTAAAATCTATAACGGGCATTGTGGATAAATAAACACTCGCTTGCGCGTGTAAAATAACTTTTGATTTTTATTAACATTTATGACAATTCATGTCATACGCGTGCACATTGCATGAAAAACAAATGCAAAAAAATATGTACATCCGTAAGGTACATATACATTTTTTTTTTTTTTTTTTTCGAACAATTAAAATCTAGCTCCTACGTCGTACTATGGGTATTCACGCGCACTCATCCAAATCCTCTCACGATCAACATCGTTGGCGCCACGTGACAGAGATTACACACGTTCTCAGTCGTTGCGAATTCGATAGGCCCAACGTATACATTATCACACGTAATTATACATAGGTATAACGACCGAGTGAGAAAAACCAGCTATAGGCGTTACGCATACACCCCCATATACGGGGGGAGGGGGAGCTATACGTATACCGATGTTATCGGTGGTTCCCGCGTTTGGCGCGTAACAGCGCACACCCGCGGTTATTGCGTCATCCATTCATTCGCCTTTGGACGAATTTGTTTTCATACGATTTCTCTTAACATACATAAGTATTGTCTTTGCGATACTCTGAATTTGCGTTCAAGTATTAAATGCTTCATAAAAGTGTACAATATGTATTATATACATGTCCTAAAAAGAGAAGAAAAAAAAAATCGGCAGCACAAAATTCGCACTGTCAAGTAAGTCCCGTTGAATCACATGTGGCTGAAAAGCGCCTTGAACAAACGATAAACATATGTAAATGCACGATTATTTCACGCGAGGATCCAAGAAAATCGGTACGAGCCAACCGTTTGGTAAATTAAAAAAAAAAAAAAAAACACACACGATCGACCCACATATCGATCCCAACCTGTAACTTTAAGAATGTAGGCCGTCGCGTGTGTGTCGCCTGTGAAAAAAGCTCGTCCATGCGTGCGTTACCTTGAACGGTATCGCACAATACATCTCTCTCTCTCTCTCTCGGAACGGCACAGCATCATAATCGTCACGATGAGACACGATCGGCAACTCTTCTTCTCCGGGTCCCTACGGTTACACGCAGTTGCGCAATACACATTACGTAAGGTAAACACGCAAAAATCAAAAGAACCAATCAGTCGACGATAAAGAGAGAAAAACTGGAGCACGTAGACACACGTGTCGATTGTTCATTGCCGCATGATCGTCCTGATGCACACTTGTTGCGATCGCAACTATCCGTGTCGTCATCGCGCGGAGTCGTTGACTCCGAACTGTGGTACGTCAGTTGATAGTGGCAACAGATGGCCGAGCTTTACGGCTTCATGAGATCTGTCTGCGCCGCCTCCAAGTCCTTGATGGGTCTGCAAAACAAACGCATGAAAACGTCGCTACGTATAACAATTAATGTTTATAAGTCGTTGGTTATTGTTCATCTCGATTTCGGTGTACTGTGTGTCCTTGTAGGCAGAGTTAAAAACGGATAAAATAAATCGGCAACGTGTATATACATGTACATCGAATACCAGGTTACAATGAATGACGAAATTCGCTCGCCCAAGGCTTGAGAATTAAAAACGAAGAGCGGCAAAAAAAAAAAAAAAAATGTTTTCTTTTACTCGTGGTGTACGTATATGTACAGAAAACAACTTCGTAATGGCCAGTGCGCGCGTAACGCGTCTCCCATTAAATCGTTATCATCAAGGCGATCCCCGAGATGTGTGACTCGCGAGAGCGCCTCCCTTCCTCCCTCGTTCCACGTAAACACCTATACGTGACGAACCATCGCGTGTGTCGGAGCGCGGCGAATCACCGAGTTCCGGCGTCCGCATAAGGTGGCGTTTTCCCATGCAAATTCGTAAACGGGAAAAACAGCCGTGACGCGCCTCAATTGTGCACAAATTATCACTCCCGCGCCTATAACATTCACCTGTATGGGTAGGATTGCACGCGATGTATATTATTACCCGATGGGAAAACTATCGGCGTATAATACAGTATACGTGGCAGCTGCGTTATAGTGGCTCTTTGTTGCTCGTGCGTTTATTTTTACATTCCTGGGAATCGATGGAAAATGGGTGGAAAGTATGGCAACGCGTCCCACGTGAGAATGGAGTATTGTGTCGACGCGTGGACAAGGGCGCTTAAGTGTTCGTTCACACATATAACTCATCGACCAGATTTTTTAAAAAATCGCGACCGCCTCTTTACGTAAGTCGAGATTGCTGCGACACCAATTTAAAACTGTACACAAGCGCAATTTAGGACGGGCAATTAAAACCAGGCGCTAAAAATAGAGTTCTCGCATGTGCGTTGTACTTGTCACTCGCGACACGAGTTTCAGTATAACAATTTGAAAAAAAAAAAAAAAACCTCTGTAAAAACCAACCATTAATGTCAATAGTAATGATGCTTTTACGGTCTCGTGGGTCTCGTGAACACACCAAAACCGATCATACATTTATATAGTATACATATATACATCGCGAGTTTACGTAATGCACGCACAACGCTATACCACCACAATCAGTCGAGTGACAAGTACATATAAGTGTATGTAATATTCTCGGTATTATGGGACGTGTCAAGGTATTACAGATAATACATATATGTAATGGTCACCTGTACTCGTTCTTCGGCTGTAGGGGCTCCTTCTCCGCTTGGGGCTGCAGCGTGCGATACATTGATTTCCGCTTTTCGTCGAGATCTTGCGCCAATCCTTGCAACAGCTCCTTAAACACGTAATTCTCGACGTTGCGCGCTATGTAGTAGAGGAACAGCCAGTCCCCAAAGTACGACTCGTTCGTTACCTTGAGTATGTCCCACGGATTATACTTGCCGGGACAGGCTATCGAGAATACCAACTTGTTGAAGTACGTGCTCCTGCGAAAGGACACACAAGACGATACATTATCATACTGTACATATATATGTATATAGTCGTTTTTTTTTCTTCTTTTTTTCTGTGTTAACGTCGTTTCAGTCCCATTGAAGAAAAAGAAAAAAAAAAAACCTTCACAGAGAGCGCGGCACTCGTGACAATTTAACGTTCGACAGTGTAAAAACTAATCGTAACTTTTTACGATCCATCCAAGAAATATGGGACAGTGCCGTAATTACGTGACTATAGCTCGTCAAACTTACCGATCTTTCGAACCAATGTGCACGAGAACTTGGCTTCTAAATACATAAATATATGAGCCATAGGTCAAAGTCCCGATCACTTAAGACGGGTAAAAAAAAAAAAGTACCAATAATAATAAAAACACATGCCATTCGAAAAAAATTCCTCGCTCGTCGTATTAACCTTAATTCGTTGCAACTCGGGGTACAATGCAAAACGTCCAATAATGAAGTGCACGTGCCGATTTACGGTCGTAAATAAGTACAAGTACCTCATGTACACCTACGCCGTTGTGACTTCGACCTTGCTTAACACGAGATACGAGTCAAGAGGCAACGAACGCCTCCGCGAAAACACAATTTATATATAGCTAACGCGACGATCGCGATTCTCCGTCTGTCCATCTATAGATGATTGGCCTAGTTTCCCACTCTACTAACATCGCATTCACTACATGGATAATGATTTTGTCTCAAAGCATCCAGTGTATAATATAATCATACCTAGAATGCAGTGCCATGGTGAGAAGCCTCCATATGATACCGATACTCGAGCAGATCGCCAGTATGAAGAACCAGAACCAGAGGAATGCGTAGATCTTCTCGTTGATGATGTTGAGTGCCATGACGCAAAGCGCGTCGTGACGCTGGACGCCACCCGATGCACCGTACTTGTGGAAGGTGCACTTTGTGACCTGTATTCATAGAGTGTATTTCATACAAATCCACACGCGCACGAGCTACATTATAAGTGTCACCTCGTGTAGTAGGTGGACGAGAGTTGCACGATGTTAGAAATCATAACATTTACCGATCAAATCAGTGAACTTTTACCGATCTTTTACTCATTATTTACATTTTCGCATGGACGATTAACTGATTGGCAATACTTATTTCATCCAACTTGTAGATTCGACCGATTAGTCAAAAGCTCGTTGTGCGCGATTCTTTGGACGACCCAACAGATGAAGAAAACTCGTGTAAGGTAAAAATAAAGAAATATATGAAAGAAACTAACTTTTGGAAAGATCACGTCCAACGGGTCCATGGGCCCGTCAAAGTCCCCGTGGGCGACGTCATTGCCGATCCGCGTAAACGACCCGCCCAGAAATTTGTTGGTGATGTACATCTGAGTGAGCACGTTGACCAAGTTGAGAAGCTCGCAGAGCCCGAGGTAGTACGCCCAGGGCCGATTCAGGTGCAACCGGTTCATGAAGGCCCTGCGTATGTCCTTGATCTTGTTCTCCTTTTCGTACTTGGAGGGAACTTTCACGGAATCGGTCACTATCTCCTCCTCCCGCAAGGAAATCGACGCCATGTGCAGACCCGACATCAGCATTTTCAGCCGGCCACCTATCGATATATTATACATGTCATTTTTTTAATCGCCAACTGTATATACATGCGATAACCAAAACTTTGAACCTTCAACGGATCGCCATATGTGATGGGGCAAGTAGAAGAGAATCGCTTGGAAGAACAGGACGAACGGCACCCACTGGTAGTAAGCGTGGAACGTGACCTCGTCCTTCTTGTTGACTGGACCTACCCCTGGATGCGGTATCTCACCCTCCAGCAGAGCAGACGCGTTCATGTGCTTCGTCTGAGTCACGTGAAGTTTCATTTTAACGAGTCGTCACAAAAGCGTCACGGAATATAGTGTCGCGCACTTACCACCGTGAACGTCGACATGAAGAAGCAGAACGAGTCTATCACGTGGCCCGGTATTCCCTGGTCTGTGATACATCTGGAAAATATGGCAATGTTGATTAAGGCAAAATCAACCGAGGTGTGGTTGTTGAGCTGAATTCGCTTACTTTATGTGTTCGCCGAAGAACTGCCTCGACGTGACGAGTAGCGATGCCGATAGTAGTATTAAAAATGTCGCTCTGTAGTGAAGCTTGAAGACTGGAAGCAAAAAATTGATATTTCATTCTGACCCAGTTTTTTTTTTTTTTTTTTTTTTTTTTTTCTAATCTTCCACTTTAACCGATCTCGTGGGTTTGCTCGTTCAAAACGCCATTATGTAAAGGGTGTACTTTGCCGATAAAATCTAGAAACGACATTTTCATTGTGAAGAAAATGTGACGACGCAGGTAGTTATACACTGCTAATTGCAGTAACATACACGGTTCAAAGATAATCGACGCCTGAATCAAGGCAATGAGTCACTACAATATGGATGTTGGAAAAAAAAAAAAATCCTAAAAGTGACGACTCGTCGCTTGAATGAATTAACAAACAATTCAAAGTTATCGAACAATAAACTAATTTCCACACGAAGGTCATACAGTTGAGCTTGAAGTTATATCTATAAAATATACGTATGTTTGTATATGCGAAAACAGTTGGTCATACTTTAAGTAAAAATATTTTGACGCATTACACACACCCGCGATACACGAGGGGAACAAAGTGTGATAAGGCTTTTAATTATCTACATGTCCGATATAAAATAATTGAAGAAGACCTGGACATTATATACTTGATTATTTCCCAATGACCGAGTTTTATCGGGGGGAAAAAAAAAAAAAAAAAAAAATCAAAAAAAAAAAAAAAAAAAAAAAAAAAAAAAAAAAAAAAAAAAAAAAAAAAAAAAAAAACGTTTAAAGAAAATTTTTTATATAAAAAAAAAAAATTCA
>NW_019379471.1:959141-969922 GCF_000648655.2 Copidosoma floridanum | reverse complement strand
TTTTTTTTTTTTTTTTTTTTTTTTTTTTTTTTTTTTTTTCAAAGGACAAAGATAGAGCCAAATTATTATGGCTGCCGGCAATATATTTACAGCGTCGTCGCTCCCTTTCTATCCTCCTCGCTCCATGTTTGCTTTATCTCTCCTCTTTACCGATATCCTTTACTTCCACCATTTCATTTTTCACATTTTTGGCGCACTTGATTTTGCATAATGCCCATACACGTACGTGTAGCGTCTCGCGAGCCCGAGATTTCGAAAGCCGGATTACCCAAGCGAAAGTCCAAAGATCGAATCTGTGCACGCGCGTGTAGGTACATCGAGGGGGGGGGAGAGGGCGGAGGGAAAAAAATACAGATGCCAGATAATTTATCCACCAACTGAGATAATAGTACCAAGGTAAAACCGGTGTACGTGAGGGAGATAAAGTGTATGGAAACGTTGTCTCGCGCAGATTGGTGCCGTTGATCTAGCTAGAAAAAAAAAAAAACATTTTTTTCGAGCGAGATAAAAAATTTTTTTTTACCAATGACTATACAAACTATTTTTTTTTTTTTTCGGGTTTTTAATCGTATTTACTCGTTTGTCATTACTTGCAAAAGCAGCGTTTTTCTTTGGCATGTGTTTTAAAAGAAATAACGTAATTGAGCAACTGAATACTCGCACCCATATCTCTCTCGAAGATAAGTATTTATCCTTAGTTACTGCTTGTGCACTTTTTTTTATCGCCAAAGCCCGCAACATTAATAAAATTACGATTTCCAAGTAAAAGGGTGTATTTTTTTCTTTCGTATAATATTTGCAGAATCGCGGATCAATAAATAATGTTCAATTGTCATCGATGTGTAAATATACATCACGAGCATTTTTCACCAGTGTTTGTTCGGCAGATGGTTTATTCATTGATGTATCCCCCCCCCCCCAAGCGTGCAACATATTTACAGAATGAAAAAAAAAAAAAAAAAAAATGAGTTTGGATCGGTTGGCCAACCACCTTGTTTGGTCCGACAAAACCGAATCTTCTTTGTAGAGAAAAAAAATAAATAAAGAAAGAAACCAACTTCGTATCAGAGTCAGAGTAGCTATCACACGTGTATACTTGTGCCTTCGATAAGGTGATTATATACCCAGGGAGCATGGATTTATGTAACGTTGCCTATGATCTCACACAGCGTAGTATCAATGTACATACCTGAGCGTATCATATCCTACATGAATATAAGTCACATGCGGGTAACGCGCTCTACACGCTCGAGACATTTTGACAAGGTGCTTCCGCTTACGCGCGCTGTACGACGTGACGGACCCTTTTAGGTGTACAATATGTGATTTAATTCAAGGCCAACGGATGATGAACTGCGCTTTGACGAGTGATATCTAATGGGTGTCTGGATCGGTTGTAGCGAGGGGTAAGTACCGCGGTAATATTGATACGCGATTAGATTTTCCTTTCACACGTGTCCGTACAATCCATTTACGTATATTTATAGGGTGTGCGAGGTCGTTGATTACTCGATTTGGCAACTGATATATTATGGCCAATGCTCAGATGTTACTGGTTTCATTGACGAAAAATTACGAAACTATTGGAATTTTATCTCTGATCATTTTGTGATTTCTTTACGGATTTTTTTTTTCTTTGAGAAAATACACCCGTCGTAGGTGCAGTGTGCTGATTTAACGATTTACTGAAAATTATTCACGTATTAACGTACGGTTTTTATCTCGCGAGCCTTCGGTCGATCAGTCACGTCTGTCAAGCTCGTTGTTAAAAAGCTCGGCCATTTATCAATTCTACGTAAAGACAGCTCTTACGCACTTGTAGTAAAGAGATGCCGATGCGAGATCTCGCGTGGAAATTGCTTTTTTCGAAAAATATACTCACCTAAGCAGCAGTTCTCGTGGTCTGGAGAAACTCGATTTTCCATCTCGAGGCAAAGAGAACGCGCTCCGTAAATGGCAACGTTCGTTCGGCCGATTTATTTGTGCACATACTTACTTGTACCGAACACCTGGAAATCTTTGACGAAAGAGTTGGGAAAAATATGGCTTGGTTGTGACATTTTCGAGCACAAAGGATGAGGATTTCTATTATTTATACAGTTTATTGATTTATTAATCATTTTTTTTCATCGCAGTATTGAAAAAAAAAAAAAAGGAAAAATTTTACAATGGGAAGCAAGTAACAAGACAACCCCTGCTACCTTTAGAAATTAATTTATTCACTTTTTTATACAATAAATGTTCGCATAAAAGACACATCTTCACACTCTCAGCACTTTCCTACTCTCAATTGTTTTTTCTTTTTCAAACATAACATCATTACAGTTTATACAGAAAAAAGCTCTTGTATGTAAAAAAGGGGGGGGGGGGAAAGGAAAAATTGGAAAATGTTTTTAAAAAGACACAATCTAGGAATGCTTTTCTGTCGAACCTACAAAAATATATCATAGTAGTTCATTGGTCCCTCGCATTGACGTACGTTTTCACATTTGCGTTATAGACGTACACTCGATATGTCCGTATACATACGAAAAAAATTATGATCATACTCGGCGCCACAATTGTCTCTCGTCACACACATCGCTCTCTTCGTCTCTCTTTCTCTCTCGGTTTCCCGCGCCTTACCGAGTATACGCGCATATAACAGTCATATGCCGTTAAACGGATCTATCACAATTCAGCTAAATTACTACTAAGCAGCTACGTAGCTCCCTCTTTTTCTCGTCCCAGTCTCTCTTTGTCTCTCTCGCTCAAGAAAAAAAAAAAAAAAGCTGGCACACGCGTTGACACATTATACGCCTACACACGCACACCCATGCACGTGCGTTTGCCAACGTATGTGCATGTGCGTGCGTGCACTTACTCGAAAGGGTTGTAGTACTTCGCATCCAAGTTGGAAAGTAATGTAACCAATCGCCTCGATTATTTAGCAGGAGCTTACACAGGCCTCATTATCGTCTCGCTGGATTTTTCTTTTTTCTTATTTTTTTCTATACCGTACTTTTATTGTTGGCGCTTTTTGGACGATACTTGGAAATGAACGATACTGTCAACATTTTGTACAATAGATGATTCGCATGAAAGGTAAAAACAACGTCGATCATCGTAATGTAATGTGAGAGTATACGATTCTGTATCGGTATCAGCAAGAGATATTCACGCATCCGACGACGGTTGTTACTTCCGTTGGAGGTACAGATTTTTAATGACGACCGCTCGATGAAAAAAAAAAAAAAAAAAAATTACAAAAACGCTATGAGGCTTGATTTCTTTGTTTCATATACTCTCGGGTTTTTCTTATTGACGCATTATTTTCTACATAAAATTATTATTCATATAAAAGTTACAGAACACTTGAACGTATGCTTTCTATACGGCAGACAATCTAAAATAATGAAGAACAAAACTTTTTTCAGGGTGGCAGTACTATGTAAACTGTACGATGATTTTGTAAAGTCGAAAATGATGTGTGTATCTGTAAGCTATATTGCAATGATGGTAAGTTACAAAAAAATGCAGAACATGGGTCTCTTCGTACCCTGTATTGGCGCATAAAGGCAAACCCAACGGTGCACTTGATAATGATTTACTTCACTTGGCATAATTTCATCCACTCGATACATGTAAAAAATAGTTAGTACTTCAGAAAAAAAAAAAAAAATAATAATAACAAAGCAAAGTAACAGAATGACTAATCCATACTTTTCATACATTCACGCAGTATCAAGAAACGATACTTCCATAAAGGCAGCGCAGCTGATAAGACTGTTTTTTCCAATGACGAATCTCGATTAAATCACTTGCGAGTCGTGTACAGCTTCGTAAAAGTGCCCGTTAGATTTTTTACATTAGAAAAAAATAAACAATAAAAAAATCATCAAAGGTTTTGAACGAGATGAAAACAAATGAGAAAACAAACCATGCCAAACCTGTAGGACTCAATTTTTTTTTTCCGTTTCAAAAAGAACAAAAAAATAACGTACTGAATGCGATCGAAAAGAGAGAAAGAGAGCATAAATATCATAAGCACGGGACAACCAGTGGTTCCCATCGTTCCCAGCGTTTCGGGACGTTTTCCATCGAAAAATCCTATTGTACTTTTCCCCGTAAGAATATACATACGAAACCAGAGAGAATTTTTCATCGCGATAACAAGAGCTCGGAGATAAAGAAAAACCAAGCCAGCGCAGCTTCGTTAAAACGAAGAAAAGGACCCTCTCCGAAGAAACAAAGAGCCGATCCCCTCGTTCGCGCGCTCTCCGGTAGACGGCGGTGCCATTAAGGGCTGTACCGATCTCTCGATCCTTCTTTCGCCTCCCACGTCCTCTCTCCTTCTTCTCTCCTTTTTATAACGAAAGCCTCATTTGTTATTCATTCCCTCGACTGCAACTTCTATCTCTCTCTCTGTATACATATATGCGTCGTCTCGAGCGAGCCGTGAGAAAAAGGACGTCTCGGGAAGACTCGCCGAGGCTTCGCGGGCTCTAATTGTGCGATAAGCGGCGGATATAGAGTCGTTTTCTTTTCCCCAGCACTCGCTACGACTTTGCCTCGTTCTTCGCTTGAAGAGCGAGGTAAAGCGAAAATACGCGACATTTTGAGATACATATTTCCCCCCCCCCCCCAAGACGTTCAACTAGCTTAAAAGGCTAAAAAGTTTTGATTATCTTTATTTTTTCTTTCTTACAAGTTAATAATAGTTATTATAATTATGAGTTAATGTTTAAAAAATAAAATTATCTTCAACTCGAGTTTTTATTCATCTCAATCATGACTGAATTTTTATTTCCATATTACAAGAATTTTTTTCTATTTTTTAACGATTGTCGCGGATAAGGATAGAGTGTTGCCGAAACATGTTTTATGCTAATCTATAGAGTTTTTTTTGTATAAGTGAATACTATAATTAAATTCGCTTATCTAATTTAAAAATAATTAAAACGCAAAATAGTGCACGGTTTTCGCACGTTTCAAGTTTACAGCGGACAATTACAAACGAGCTCTGCAATTTTACATCCAAGGCATTCAAAATGTCTAAGCCTCTCGTAAAAAAAGCCGCTACATTTATCAAGAGGATCGGTGTATTTCATTCCGATAGGGAACGAGAGATCGGCGAGTGCATCGTCAGCTTTAATGCAAAGGTAGAGTATTTTTGCCTTTCAAATGGAAAAAAAGATTGACTCGAAAAATTTGAATCCCGAGAAAGGGGCGACAAAGCACTTCCGTCGCTGCATCAGCTCTTCGCGGAGTGACTACTGTAATATACTATTTCGGGAGCGGCTTTTTTCCTCGGCTCGCCAAGCGCGTTACTTGAATTACCCGACCAGTGTCTCTTTTAACCCCGGCTTTCAATTGCCTCCCCTCGGTCTCTCGAGTTACTCCGGTGGAATTTTACACCACGTCCGGTTAACGCTTAATGCCTCGAAAGAAAGATTTCCCTGGTTGGATTCAAACCGCCCGGGTTTTCAATTTTGTTCAAATTTCAGGAGGAAAATCCGGGGTGCGAAAACACGAGATGCCATTATTTCCAAAATTTTACCGAGAATCGTGCAACTATTACGACTATCGTGTACATTTTTTTGGGTGTTAAGAAAAAAACTTGAAATAATTTTGTTTCTCCATCTCAAATGATAATTATAATTGATTTTACCACGACACAGTTAGACATCTCAAATGAAATGAACGCAACGATGAATAAGAAAAAAAATGTAATGGTGAATTAAAAGTACTGATAAATCAAAGAAATTTTAGAATACCGTGAAATTAAATGCCGAGCGTGCCGTTCCTTAAAAATAACTCGAGCGAGCCAAGAGTGGAAAATCATTTAGGAAGTGCATTTATTTTAAACGTATTTCCACGCTGTCAACGAAATCCCATTCAATACTGCCAAACGAAGAATCTACATCTAATGAATGATAAAAATAATAAGCAACTACGCAACATATCTAACACTTGTATGCAAACTTTTTTTAATTTTTTTTTTTAATGCTATTCTTTTCTATTCTATTAAATACAATAAGAGTATACTCATGAACAGTGTAGCGACTGATGGCTTAAAAATTTTGTATGTACTACTTTTTTGACTACCTAAATCTTCATTATAAACGAAATTGTTCAAAAACAGCATAAATCTTTGTATACTACAGCTAAATAAATAAATAAAGTATAAGTAAAGTAAAAGATTGATCAAAATGCATTGGGACACGCTCAAAAGATGCTGAGAAGACAGGCGGAAGATGATACAGAAATTTAATCGCAAATGAAAGAAACAAGAACAATAACTAAAAGTGCATCGCGTGGGCATGATATTCTTTCATCATAGAAATTCCCTTAGTTACAGACTACCAAAAGATAACGTGGGGGAAAATACTGAGCTGCGTTTGCCTTTGCGCGACTCACGCGGGGAAGGTACGCACATCATCACAAATATGCTTCAAGTACACTTTTCAGTTTCCGTTCTATCTTCATTATTTTATTTTGCTTCAAATTCACTTTTACTCGAGCATTTTCTGTCTATATCTCTTGAAATCAAAAAGAAAAAAAATTGAATCACCTAGAGTAAGTATGTTATAATCGGCAGGGTACACGCGATCTGTCCCTCTATCTTTCTTCTTCTCTTCCTCGCAATCTTCCAAGCTTCTCGTTTTCGGTCTTGCGATCGATCGTTCGTTCGATTACGGCTGCATCGTCGTTATCAGGAAAAAGAATAAATGGGCTAGTCGAAGCTGGAAAGCAGTTTTTCCCTAGACGTTCTCCTTGCCTTCAAACTTTTTCGCTAGGTCGGATATCAGTTGCTTGTAGATGAGCGGATCGATGTTCTTGCCGAGCTGATAGAGAATGAACCAATCGCCAATCTGACACCTTTTGTTTATCGTCTCGATCTGGTCGTGGGTGTTGAGCCGCGAGCGCGCTCGCAGAAGTAGTCTACGGAAGTTGACTCCCGTGCACACGCATACTCGGTAAATCAAACTCATGGCGCTGATGGCAGCCAAGAACCAGAACCAGAACCAAAGGAACACGTAGATCTTCTCGTTGACGATGTTCAGCGGGAGTACGCAGAGACCGTCCAATTTCTGCACAGTACCGGAAGCACCATATTTGTGGAAGGTGCACTTTGTGACTTTTGGGAAGACTCGAGACATGGGGTCGATGCGATCGTCCGGATCCATTTCTGTGAGCCCAACGACTTCCAAGCCGTATTGCGAGAACTCGCCGCCCAAGAAGACGTCGACAACATACATTTGTAGGAAGACGTTGATGAAGTTTAGAAATTCGCAAAAGAAGAAGCGAAACGCATAAAAGTTCTGGGAGTGAAGGTTCGTAGTGAAATAGTCGACGAGGAGCTTCCTACGGTCAGCCTTGCAGTCCTCGCTTACGACCGGGAAGTTCAAGTCGAGCACGAGCATCTTGATTCTGCCACCTTCCCACGTTTTCCAGAGGTAACGAGGGACGTAAAACAGAAGGGCTTGGAAAAATAGGGCAAAGCAAACCCACTGGTAGTACTTGTGGTATCTGACTTGATCCAATCCATCCATGTGCGCTGCTACACCAGGTTGAACGACATCCTTGCCTGGCTCTCCGTTGAGTTTTGGCACCGTGAAGGTGGAGTAGATCCAGCAGTAAGTGTCCATTATATGCAGTGGGATGTCATCTACTATGCAGTCGATGGGGTCACCAATGTACTGTCTTGAAGTGACCAGCAGCGAAAATGCCACCAGAATGACAAAGGTTGCTTTGTAATGTAGTCTGAATACATTGTTGTCAATGCAAACCACATCGAGCTTTAGCAAGCCCTTCACCGAGCCAAAAACGTCAAACATCTTGGCTCTGTATTCTCTTTGATTTGCCTATTAAAAATAAATAACCCTGGGAAAAATAACAAAAAAAGATTTTTAGATCGCAGGCCCCCTGTCAAAAAAATAAGTAAATAATAATAATAATTTAACGTTTTTAATATTAATCAATTGGAAAGCAGTATTAAAAACTTTCTTTGATCTGTTTGCAAATTTGTTGTTTAAAATGAAATTAAAATTAAGAAAATTCTGATGGTTTGTGGCCAAGGGCAAACAAATGAAAGAAACCCCACAGCAACAGTTGCGGTGAAGTAGAGCTCTGAACTCCTTTCCTCTCCCTCCCCCTACTCACAGGGTCGGATCTAGTGGCAGAGGTGCCCTGTCCGGCCCTTATTTGGCCTGAAAGGGTCGTATGCTCAAGCGCCACTCCAACGCAATAGCCAAACTAGGTCTTGATACCATCTAAAAAGGGCTGTCCACAATTCAAGTATGGCAAAAAAAACTTCTGTTTGACTAACTCATAGCTACGTTTACTAAATATAATCAGATTTAATATTAAGTGCTTCAAAATTGTTAAGTGATACTTTCTGTTGTTTTAATCAACGGTTACCTATTTTTTTTCACGATGATGCAATATGGAAAAAGTAATGTTTCTTTTTTTTTTTTTTTTGTTTGAAAAACAAAATTTAATAGTAATTAAGATAAAACAAATAAATTTATCCATGCATTTGTAAGCCGTGCATAATATACTGTGGGATCTTCTCTAAAACACTTTTTCACATACGACCCGTACCTACAGTGGCCCTTTCAGGTACCGATCAGGGCTTGGCCTGGCTGCCAGACATGATCCTGGGAGTAGCTTACGCGGTAAGACAGTCTCAATCGGGTGAGGCATGAAAAGACACCGGCACAGCGCGCACCAACCAAGCTCCTCGGCTCGAAGCCGTGGTTGCTCTGTCTGACCCACAAACATGGTTTGTCTTTCGCTCTCGAATATACACATAATTGTGTAGTGCATGCAATATTAATAATAATAAAATATTCACTTTCTCATTGATTTTTGCAACAAAAACAAAACTCAACTCCCTTAAAAGCACCGGAATAGCCATAAAATTGAGTAACACACAACAGAAAACAAGAAGGATGATGATACAAACCTCGTGTAAATACTGGGTTTTAACTAGAGACCCAACCAGATAAGAGAATAACGAATGGTGGAGGACGATGTGTGCCTTTTTCTCTGCGTTGTCTGTCAGAACGTAGCCTCAAGCTGTGTAGCGTCTCCTGCCTTCTCGAGAAACAAAAAAACAAAAACAAAACAAAGTAAAGATAACAGCACATTTGTATCAAAGCAGCATGAAAATGTATGCATTTTTTATGTCGGAGGAAAAAGCAAAGTAAAAAAACTTACCTAAATGAGGGAAAACAGCCAACGAATCCTTAATCCTCCCTTCGTTAGCACTGTTGCACGCTCGATCAGAAGCTTACGGCGACGCACTAAACGCAGCAATGCTGTCCCGTCGTCAGCACACTGTACACTAAGAGAGAGAGGCCCTTCCTTTTTCTTCTCCTGCTTAGGTATTCTCTGAATTCGCTCCCTTATTTAATGCACGCGCCACGCACTGGCTTGTCCGTCACTATTGTGTATATATACAACACACACTCAAACGGTATACATGTGTACCTATTGATGCCTGTGTACAGTCAAGTCTCCATAGCAGGCTCTCTGTATGTCCTGTACTCCTTTGCTCTCTTTTACAACCGAAGTAAAAGAAAGTCGTGCAAAAAAAAAAAAAATTACGTTTAATTGCTCTAGTGTTTCACTGTAAACGTCAAAGTATGTACAAATACACGTATATGGCACAGCCAAGTGAGAAAGGGAGCCTGTAGGACCTAGCCAGGCTTCGTTTTGGGTACTTTTCTCTTTGTCAAACTTGACTCTCGAACAGCTCACACGAGCGCGCACGAGAGCGTCGGGGACTGAGCTCGTGCTCGCCGAGGGACCCTTCCTTTCCGCTCCTCCGCCGCTTCTTCCTCGTCCCTTGCCGCGCCACTCCCCATCCCCGGTCCAAACGCTGTGCATGTGCCGTTTCTCTTGTGCTTGCCTCTCTTTTTTTGCTATCTCCGTCGCTCTCCTGCGTTTCTTTCTATATAATATCTTCTCCCCCACTTGGTGGTTTCTCTCTTTCTCTTTGCTCCACGATCGCAACGCGTTTTACGCGTGGTGTCCCCCGGGTATACTTATAAATCTTGCCTTTGAGTGTACACGCTGTGCTCACGCGAAATGTATATATATATATACAATTTCTGCCGTGCGCTCGTGCTTGCGTATCTTGCACTATACCTAACTTTTACGATAGGAGGAGATTATGGGGGGGAAGGCCCCACTCTTAGCTGGCTCTTTTTCTCCCCCTTTTCTAAAGGTGTGTGTGCACAGGTATATACATACATGTATAAGGGTACAAAACTGCTGCGCCGACGATGAAGAAAGAGGGGAATAAGGCCATAATATATTATACATCAGGCTCCCATTATGTCCCATAGGTAGGTGTATAGACTCCGCAATCCGCACAAAATTCAACTCCATATAGCGCGACGAGTCCCGTAAAGCAAACGACAGTAGTGTTACACTACTACCAGTGTACATATTTATATTATACACTGTACTGTTTTCGAAATAAACAAAACATATACTTATTATATAAAAATTTACTGTTTACGTCTGCGGTGCTAAATATTTTAGACGATTGCAAACACAGAGCAAAGTATTTATCTAATCCCGTTTTAGAGTTTTTATAACGACCATATAGTAAAACATGGTTCAAATTTAAAATTATGCTTCCTTCTTCAAAAGGCTTTACTCCACCATTAACATATTTCATTTACTTATAAATTAAATATTTTTATTGTAGGACACGAAATTTTGGTAAACATTAACAATAATATAATATTAATCTACCAACATTGTAAACAAGTTTTGTACTTGCC